>BSEG01000014.1:22657500-23257500 GCA_036245055.1 Diospyros kaki | reverse complement strand
CATGAACTGGATTTTGTATTGAAAATGCTTGCAAGTCCTTTTCATAATTTAAGTCAAATTGAGTAGTACCACTTACCTTGTAAAAAAATAATTTTGCCCCTAGCGTAATCTTGCCTCAAAATTCGTGTCAGACTTCCAATTGTACTCAATTATGAAGCTTAACGTACCCTGGCATTATAATTACTTAAGAAAATCAGATTTCTAATTTTTCTCTAATTTTTCTAATTTCTCTAGTTTCTCCCTATTATTTCCTCAAGATCATGAAATAAATACTTTCTCATAAAATTTTCTCAAATTCTCTTCACAATAATTCCTAAAACAATATTCCAAAGCCCTAGAAATTTTTTCATAATTTTTAAAATTCATGTTCTATTTATTTCTCATTTTTTCTTTGATTTTCAAGCATCTATTATCTCAAAAATCCATAATAAATACTAATCATGCATTTCTCCTCCAATTTCACCATCAAAAATTCTAAAATATCATTCTAATATTTCTGAAATTTTTAAAGAAATTTTTGAAGATAACTTACCTTCCCGAGGAGTGAGGTATTCTTCTATATTGTGATGAAGCCTCGATTTGTGTATCCAACAACGCCTTTTGCCACAAATTTTGCACAAACTACTAAACCCAACCTATAGGATTTGGTATTTTTCTCTATATTCTTTTTTTCTCTTTCTCAAATCTCTCTCTTACTCTCAAATCCTTCTTTCTTACAACCTTTTTCTTTCTAATTCAAGTGTTCCAACTTTTCAAGTTTTCTCTATTTATAGAGGTCGAATTAAGTTTAGTATAATTGTAGTGATCCACTATCTTTTATTATTTTATTATATTTCTTAATTATTTTCTACTAAATCTCACTCATAATCTTTAATTATTTATGCACACCCCACTTTGTTTCCCACATTTCTCAATTAATTTACCCATTATCTTTGATTATTTGTCCATACTCTACTTTATCTCTCACATTTCTCCATTAATTCACCCATTATCTTTGATTATTTAATCACACTCTACTTTGTCTCCCACATTTCTTTATTAATTCATCCATTATCTTTGATTATTTATTCACACCATATTTTGTCTCCCACATTTCTCCATTAATTCACCCATTATCTTTGATTATTTGTCCACACTCTACTTTGTCTCCACATTTCTCCATTATTTCACCCACTATCTTTAATTATTTTTTAAATAATTATTTTTTCAACTAAATCTTATTTTGAATGGACTATTCTTTCATTTATTCTATAAATTTAAGTCCTCTTTCTTAGGCTACTAACTCTAAGCCCATTTACTTAACCTTTCATTTCCCAACTTAGCCCACTAACTATAAGTCCATTTACTTAGCCTTTCATTTCTCAACTTAGCCCACTAATTATAAGGCCATTTACTTAGTCTTTCATTTTTCAAGTTAGCCCAGTAACTCTAAGCCCATTAATTTTCTCAATTATAATCTCTAATGGATGTCAAAAAAAATATTTTAAATACAAAAATTAATTACTATTATTTTCAAAATACTAGGATATTACATTAACACTTTGAATACTCTATTTTCTTAACTCACATCGTTGGGTTATAAAATAGAGATAAATGAACATGCTAAACTTTTACTTCAAAGTCTACCATATTCATATATATGATCAACTTATCATTAATCTAGCAAATACTCCACAATGAAAATCCTAGTCTTTGATGATATTGCAACTGCTATTTTGGAAGAAGAAAATTGGCTCAAAAACAAAGAGACAGATTGGCCAGTTCGCAACAAGTGGAGGCACTAACGGTGATGAGAGGGAGATCAATGGAACATGACTCAAGTGGGAGTCAAAGTCATGGTAGGTCAAAGTCAAGAAGTAAGAAGAACCTGAAATGTTACCACTGTGGCAAGAAGGGTCACCTAAAGAAGGATTGTTGGAATTTGAACAAGAAAAATTTCAGTCCTCAAGGGAATGTAGCAAATACCTCAGGTGAAGATGATGCACTATGTTGTGAAGCAATGATAACTTATAAAGGCAAAAAAAGATTTGCTAATGTATGGTTCATTGACTTTGAAGCCACATTTCATATGACCTCTCGAATAAAATGGTTTCATTATTATGAACCTGTCTTTAAAGGATCTGTGTACAACTGTGATGATCATGCCTTAAAGATTATCAATATTGGAACCATCAAGTTAAAGTTCCATGATGGTATAATGCGCACCGTTTTAGAAGTGCGGCATGTGGAAGGCCTAAGAAAGAACTTGTTGTCTTTAGGACAATTGGATGAACTTGACAGCAAAATTGTGGTTGAGAAATGGAATATGAAAATGATTCGAGGAGCGCTTGTACTAATGAAGGAAGAAAAGGTGATTGCGAGGTTATACATGTCGAAGGAAGAGACTTTGCTGGAAGAAGAAGCATTAGTTGCTTCAAGTAATCCAAGTGAAAGATCTGTAATGGTATGGCATCATAAACTTAGACATATGTTTAAATAAGGAACGAAAATCCTTGTGGAACAGAATGTACTTCCGAGTCTCACAAAGGTATCCTTACCCTTTTGTGAGCATTATGTTATGAGTAAGCAACACAGGTTGAAGTTTAACAAGTCGAATTCTAGAAGCAAAGAAATTCTAGAATTGGTTTATTCTAATTTATGGCAAGCACCAATTCCGTCCTTAGGAGGAGCAAAGTATTTTATGTCCTTCATAGATGATTATTCAAGGAGATGTTGGGTGTATCCTATCAAGAGGAAGGAAAATGTGTTTTTAGTTTTCAAAGTGTACAAAGCGCAAGTGGAACTTGAATCTAGAAAGAAGATCAAGCATTTGAGGTGAGATAATGGAGGAGAATATACCAGTAATGACTTTGCTGAATTCTTTAATCAAGAAGGCATCAAAAGATAGTTCACTACAACATACACTCCTTAACAAAATGGAATGGCAAAGCGGATGAATAGAACCTTGTTAGAAAGAACAAGAGCAATGTTGGGAGCTATAGGCTTAGAAAAGTTTTTCTTGGAAAAAGCAGTTAATACCGCCTGTAATGTGATAAATCGAGCCCCATCAACTGCAATTGAGTTGAAGGCACCAATAGAGATATGGACTGGGAAGAAAGTTGATTTTTCAAAACTCCATATATTTAGAAGTCTAGTGTACATGTACAATGCCCAAGAAACTACAAAGCTGGATCTAAAATCCAGGAAATGCTTATTCTTAGGGTATGTTAACGAAGTGAAGGAGTATCGCTTGTGGGATCCTATTGCCTACAAGGTTATAGTCAGCAAGGATGTTATCTTTATAGAAGATAAACTACAGAGAAAAGAATATGATGATAACATGGTGAAAGAAAATCCAAATACTATAGTGATACATGTAGAAAAGGAATCTGAACAAATGGATTCTTCTAAAGCAACACCGGAGCATGAAGAACAAGAACCAGTTGTGTCCGAGGCACCAGAAATTTGTCAGTCAGGTTACTTAACAAGACAACCAGGTTGGCACTCGAATTATGTTATGGAGAGCAATGTTGCATACTATTTTCTAACAGATGATGGGGAGCTATCAACTCTTCAAGAAACAATGAACAGTTTGGATGCATTTTAGTTAATGGCAGCAATGCAAAAAGAAATTGAAGCACTTCATAAGAACAAAACTTGGGAATTTATCTCATTACCACAAGGAAGAAAGCCTATTGGTAACAAATGGGTGTATAAGATCAAGCGTAATAGCGATGATCATGTGAAGCGGTATCGTTCAAGACTGGTAGTAAAAGGATATGCTCAAAAAAAAAATTGATTTTAATAAGATATTTTCTTCTGTTGTTTGAATTACTAAAATTTGAATAGTCCTGGCAATGCATGCTACATTTGACCTACATCTAGAGCAGCTAAGTGTGAAAACATCTTTTCTTCATGGAGATCTTGAATAAGAAATATATATGCTCAAACCAAAGGATTTTGAAGAAAAAGGAAAACAAAACTTGGTTTATAGGTTGAACACATCTTTATACAGTTTCAAGCAGACGCCAAGATATTGGTGTAAGAGATTTGATTCCTTCATCATGAGCCTTAGATACAACAGACTTAATACAGACCCTTATGCATATTTCAAGAAGTTTGGTGAAAGTGATTACATTATTTTGTTGTTATATGTAGACAACATTTTGGTAGTAGGTCCCAACAAAGATCGTATTAAGGAATTAAAGGCACAATTATCTAGGGAGTTTGAAATGAAGGACTTGGGACTGACAAACAAAATTCTAGGGATGCAAATTCACCGAGACAGAAATAATAGGAAGATATGGCTTTCTCAAAAAAAATATTTGAAGAAGGTCTTGCAGCACTTCAACATGCAAAACTGTAAGCCAATTTCTACCCCACTTCCTGTAAATTTCAAGTTATCCTTTAGTAGTGAGGTAGAGAGGATGAAGATGTCTCGAGTACTGCATGCATCAGTAGTGAGAAGTTTAATGTTGGCTATGATTTGTACAAGACCAAACATTGCATATGTAATGGGAGTGGTTAGTTGATATATGGTGAATCCTGGTAAAGAGCATTGGAATGCTGTGAAAAGAGTCATAAGATACATTAAGGGGATCACAGATATTGCATTGTGTTATGGGGGATCAAACTTTATTGTCAGAGGATATGTTGACTCAGATTATGCAAGTGATCCTGACAAAAGAAAGTCTACCACAAGAAATGTGTTTGCACTTGCTGGCGGATCTATAAGCTAGGTTTCAAAACTACTCTGTTGTGGCCACATCAATAACAAAAGTAGAATATGTAGTAGCTACACAAGCTAGTAAAGAAGCAATATGGTTGAAGATGGTATTGGAGGAACTTGGGCATGAATAAGAGAAATTTTCTTCGTTCTATGATAGTTAGAGTGCCTTGCATCTTGCAAGGAATCTAGTCTTTCATTCAAAGACATTCGAGTTCAGTACCACTTCATTCGTAAGAAAGTAGAGGAAGGAATCGTGGATATACATAAAATTCATATTAAAGACAACCTAACAAATTTCATGATAAAAACGATCAATACTAACAAGTTTGTTTGGTGTCTATCCTCTAGTGGTCTAGTAGAGACATAAGGAATAAGGAATGGAAAAAAAGAAATAATGGTGTGAAGATTGATCGATCCTCAATCAAATCTTCAAGGGGAGATTGTTGAAGTCAAAAAAGTGGCAACCCTTTTTGACATTTGTGGAAGAAGAAAGCAAAAGGAAATAAAGACAAAGAAGAATTGGATGCATTGGAGTAGAAATTGACACAGTGGAAGAGAAAGCTAGCAGCCACAACCACAATTAATTTGCAACAACTACAATTCAAATAATGGCCGCAAATTTGATTTTTGGGCAAAAGAAAATTCTACAACAGAGGATTGCGGTGCCAAACGCGTTTTTAATGCATAAGGGAGGCCTATAAATTTGCCTCCCCAACTCATTTGTTTAGTATCCTAAATATCCAAGAATTCCAAGTATTCCATTATGAGAGAGAAAAATAGAGAGTTAGAAATATTCTTAGTGTTTCTCCTATTTTTCAAAAAAGATTATTGTTATTATTTCCTTATGATTTAGAGGAAAGGTTGTAACTCTTATTATTTTTTCAGTATTTAATTCTTATATCTTTGCATGTGGTTTTTACCTTGATTTATTTAGAGGTTTTCCACGTAAAATTTGTGTGTCCCATTTTTTTCATTCTTATTATTTTTCTCAAATTATTGGTTGCAACCCTGCTCTAATCTAGTGTTATTTTACAACAAACAAATCAAGTTCATAGTTGATTTTTGGGTGAAACGATTTTTCATATCCTTTCATTTTTTTTTTTTTTTTGCATCATGGAAATGGGGATCATTTAGGTATTTTCCTTTTTTATTTTTTGTCTTGGCCATCATTTCAAAAAAATGATTCAACCCATGTGGGCCTTCATGTTTCAAGTAAATTTTTGTAATAAACTCAAAAACATAAATTACATACTTGTTACATAAATTACATAAATATTTTGAAGGCCATAAGAATTGAACTATGATTGCCTATGTCTAGATGTATGTGTGAGATTGTTACATTAAGGTGATGTTTTATTCAATAGATCTAGGGTTATAGGTACCTTTCAAAGAATTAACTTAATTTATTGGCCTCCCCTTAAAAAAAAAAGAAAGATCTACATGAACTAAAAGCTCCACATTATAAGTGCGATGTAGCTAGCTTTAAAAACAAGCTAGAGCTCATGTAAAATAACATCAATTTAGGTGTGAACTAAGAAATATACTAGTATGTAAAAGATGCCATTTCTGGAGGATCTTTCTTAAGATGAGAATCAGATCAAATTTGAATTAGATCATTCTCATTTTAACTCTTGATTGCATTCCATTTCTTTCTTGTATAGGCTATATATCTTTTTCTTGCTTAGTCTTATCACTATTTATACTTTGTGTCTCCTTTAGATATATCAAAAATCCTAATTTCACTTTCTTGGTAAGGATTTGTTTACTCGTTCACCTTTTTTACCTTTTTGCAACTAGCACTAAATATAGAGAAACTTCAATTTTATCATTGGAGTAACTCCATTCTATAAGCTCAAATTTTACTTCCTAGCTATTTGGTGTTGAAATTAACTCTTAATCATAGTCTTTAGTTGTGTTATGGCCCTTGACCTACTAATACAAAGTACTTGTACGATAAAGTGCAATTATTGTATGGTCTAATTTGTATTAATGTCTAACTATACTGTCATATTTTCCATTCCAGTTGTACTCTTTATCTTAGTTCCATTTATAGTGGAATCGAGACTATAATCGAGATCGTGGTCGTGTAATTATTAACTCTCATTATAATTTTATATTTCATTTTCAGATGATATGTGTTATATGGAACAAAATGGGAAATAAGGAACATAGAATGTAGAAATATATGAAAGTTGTCAATAATGCATGCATTATAACTTTAATGGTTAGAAGGGAAATATATTTGTCCTTGAAATGGATCTTATGAAATGATAGGCTTATTTCTTTATGCCTTTTTGCTAAACCATAGGCTTAGTTCTAGGTTAAGTAAATGTTGGGCCCCCCTCTTTCTCTATCTCTACTCCTTCCCCAACAAAATTTTTGAGAGTTTTGGATTTGTGCAACAGGCTTTGATTTCCACCTATTTTAAAAGGGACTTTTGTTTATTTTTGTACCTAAAATATTTGGTTGTTGGTTGACGCCTTGATTGCATTGGATCTCGGTCAATCTGTATTTAACTACTATGGATATTTGTGGAGAGATAGGCATGACGTTGTGCATCAACACTAATGATGGCTTGAAGAAGTCTGGATGAGTCTTTTCTAACAAATCCAAGCCATGCACAAAGTGTTTAGTGTAGCTGGCTCTATTTGAGGTCAAGGAGGTGGGATGGGGAACAATTGCTTTCTTACACCAGTTCGCACTAGCTCCTGGTTGATATAAAACTCATTCTTATTAGGATCATGTTACATGTACTGACGGAATGACAGGCCCGATGATTGAATTGGATTTCATAGATCAGATTTCATGATCAATCATCAAGGCACTAGGAACGTGAGAAGCCCAAGCTTCATGAAGCTTGATTAGGCTTGGATAAAGCCCATCGGGCTTCATCTTTATTGGGCTTAACCCGACTTGCTTCATGAAGCCCGCTTAGGCTTTATCCACAAATGAAGTCCGATCGAGCTTCATCCAGAATGAAGCCCGAGGCTTTATCTAAAGACGACAACAACAAATTAAGTGATGGCATTTTTGTCATTTGGTGCTTTCGGTCATCTTTTTGCTAACCTAGTTGTCTGTACAAGTAGCATTTTCCTTCTTACTAATGGTGAAATCTTAAGAGTTTGGCATCAATTTAACTTTTGGGTAGGGCCACGAATGGGAAATTTGTATCCATACTTTATGTAGGTGAGAAAATATCAAATTTGTATAAAACTTATCTATAGAAGAATGACCAAATTTGATTTAGATTATCATTATTGTTGTATAGAATTACTTTTTTTAAAATTGTTTAAAACTTAAAAATAAATATTTTAAAAGTGAATTTTATTTTCACTATACAATAACACTATTTTTTTATATAATCAAATTTCTTACAGTGTCTAGCAAAGACTTCTCAGATGGATAGGAAGTTTGAAATAATACTAGAGAAGAAAGACAGTTACAATAATTTCAAAAATATAAGAGGTCAGTCACATAAGACAATATATATATATATATATATATTAGAGAATAACACAATTAAAAAAATTATTGTTTTGCTTGTATTTATAGGTGTTATCAGGTCCTATGTACATTGTCTCTTTAAATTATACCAAATAAGAGAATTTAGAGTTTCTCATATGAAGGGTTAAGTTTTAATCTTCATTTTAATTCCGAAAGCAATTCCTTCACATCTATCAGCCGAGAAGAAAAACTAGAAGAAGAAAAAGAAGAAGGTGTCAAGAATTATTTTCTTTTAAATAAGTGTTGTGAATTGCTTTTAAATCTTTTACCATAACTTATTGTAGAAAAGGTTCATTTTTTACACATTCCTTCATAAATAATGCCATCAAATCTTTTTATTTCAAATCCACTGATATAATTAATTATCATTTATCTATTATAAATAACAACCCTTTTCGACAACCCTTACTTGTGAAGGTTTCTTTTTACATCCTTTATCTAATAATAAGTTGTGAATGGTGTTGATTTGCTCTCTGACAACCATTATTGCCTATTCAATAATTGTACTATACTAGTAATTAATATAAATTTGTTCTTGAAATAGATCTTATGAAATGATAGGCTTCATTTCTTTTTTTTTTTCTTTTCGCAAAACTATTAGGCCTTCTCCTATTTTCTTTTCCCTCTTTCACACACATACTACATTTTCGAGGGCTTTGAACTTATGTAGCAGGCTTTGATTTCCCCTCATTTTCAAGGGAGTTTTTGTACGTTTTCATTCTTAAAATCTTTGATTCTTGGTTGACATCTTGATGCGTAGCTTGGATCTTGGTCAATCTATATTTAATTATTACAAATACTAGCACAGAGCTAGGCATAAAGTTACGCATCAGCACTAGTAGTGGCTTGAAGAAGTTCAGAAGAGCCATTTTCAACTACTATGGGCAACAAATCCAAGCCATGCACAAAGTGTTTGACACAATTGGCTATCCATACAAGGGAAAAATATTCACTTCTCTACACTATGATCTCGATGGATATAAAAATAATTCTCATAAATAGTGAAATCTAAGAATTAGTTTGTATCTAACGGCCATGAATGGGAAATTTGTATTTGTAACGTTAAAAAGGGTAAGAAAAAAATTATGTATGTTATTAAAAAATTAAAAAATTATTTTAAAATTAAATATAAGTTGAAAATTAGCTTTTTTTTTGATAATTTTTTCTAAATTAAATACTATTTTTTTTAGAAATGTTTTAGCAAAAATATATGTGATTTGACTTTTTTGAGTTGATTTTATAATGTTAGTTTATTTTATTTTAATTATTCATTTATAATTAATAAAATTTTTAATACATATTTTGAGTTAATAATATACGTCTTTTAACAATTCATAAATAAACAATTCGAGCTTTATATAAACTGAGTTATGATATGACTTCTGTAAATTTAAAGTTGTGTTAAGAGTCAATAATTAACATAAATTTATAGTTAAAATACAATGAAAGTTATTTTGGTAATTTTTTAAAGTTGAAATATATGAAAGTCAATGATGCTTGTTTTAAGAGTTCAGTTTTTCACAATATAATCACTTATTTTTCTTATTATTATCAATCTCTTGGAAACTTTAACAAAGAGCTGTGGAATGAAGGTAAAATTTCATAGAATTTTTGAAAGGTAAGGTGCTTACCGTAATTTGAAAAAAAAAAGTCCTGGTCAGAATAGGCCAAAATTGAGGGAGTTAGCGTAATTAAGTAAAAATTTTGCTTTTCCTATATATAACGACAGGTATCAGGTGTCTAGTTCAAGCAAATGTGGAGAGAGTTTTTAAGGGTTTCAAAATTCTCTCCCCTAAGAGCTTGAGGAACCTGCATCCGCGACGAAGAAGAAGGGTTTGTAAATTTCTTTTCTCTGTTTCTGTTCTTGTTCTAAGAATTTCTGGGTCACAGCAATTCTTTCACTCTCCCTGAGCCTCAAGAACCCGCTTCCATCGGCTGAAGAAGAAGGTCTTGTAAATTTACTTCTAATTTTTTTTTTGGATTTCATTTAATTGTCGTTTCCTCTTGCTTTTTGGCAAATTTAGGGTTTCAGAATGCTTAAAAGACAAGATCGACCGCAATTCCTTTGAATTTGGAGTTTCAGTGAATTTGCGGTGTCTAGGGTAAATTACACTAAAGGTCACAAAACTTTGGCCTATTTTTCAATTTGATCACTAAACTTCAATTCCTTGCAAAGTGATCACAAAATTTTAAAATATTTTACAATATGATCACTAAAATGATTTTTGAACAATTTTTGGTCAAAATTGCTGACATGGCAATGGCCACATCATCGCCACGTCAGCGCCACGTCAGCAATTTTGACTAAGAACCATCAAAAAATCATTTTAGTGACCACATTGCAAAATATTTTAAAATTTTGTGATCACTTTGCAAGGAATTAAAGTTTAGTGACCAAACTGAAAAAAACACCAAAATTTTGTGACCTTTGGTATGATTTACCCGCGGTGTCTAGGCTAAAAAATCAGTCTTTCTAGGTTAAAACCAAACGAAGGAGGAGAGGAGAGTTTCGGGTTCGGGGTCACAACAATTCCTTCATATCGGCTGAAGAAGAAGAAGGTGTTGCAAATTTCTTTCTTTTATTGTTTCCCATTTTTTTTTTTACTTGTTTTAATTTTATTCTCCTCTTGCTAGTTCTTCAGGAAGTGAAGAAGAGAGAGTTTAGGGTTTCAGAATGATCGAAAGTCTGAAATGGGCGCTTGCTGCTATGGATCCGGAGCCCGGCCAGAAGTACTTTGAGCGCCACATGCACCATGTCCAGAACAGTTCAAGAAAGCCTGTGGAAATCAACCGAGAACTATTGGCGGGTATCTTGGTTATCCATATATTTGTTCTGAGTTTTGCATAGCTCTTCTTTCGCTGCTTGATTTTTCATTTTTTCTGTTCGGTTTATTGTGATAGGCTTAACTTCGATGTCAATTCCATATGAATCCTTCCTCTTGAAGTTCCTTCTCTTGTTGAATGGGCATTTACTGAGACAATTTTATTTTAATGCTTAATCACTTGGCTTGTTGGCCTCTTATCTTGCCCCGAAAATTTATTTTGGTGTAGATGGCTTTGCTGTCGACACAGCTGGAGGAAAGGCTTACTGCTTATGCATTGACTTTAAAGCCAGGAGAGGTAAGAATAGATATATAAAATAAGATTGTTTAGTTTTGTCACTGTTTCTCGTTACTGGTTATGTTAATGAAATTGGTGGGATCTGACGGAGATGCTCATTTTTTAGTTTGTAGGATATTGTACAAGTAGTTAAATCATTTGCCAGAGTGGGCGAGCCACCTGTGTTCTCTATGCTACTGGTCCAATGAAGCTTGGGTGTCAGCACGAATGAGGCTTGCAGAAGTCCAAGCAAGAAATAGAAGAGTCCTTTCCTACTGGTATAGGCAGCAAATCCGAGCCATGCGCAAAGTTTTTCAGCACTGCTGGTTGATTTGAGAAAACCACAACCTCCTTCACTATGTTCCTACTGGTTATAAAGTTAATTCTTATTGACAGTGAGGTCTCATAGTTGGTGTCTGTCTTAACTCTTATTTGGCCATGAATGGGAAATTTGTATCTATAGTTTATGCGGGTAGGAAAATATGAAATTTGTACCAAATTTGTTTGTATGCAATATGAGATTTGTCTTTTCAATTGATATATAATGTACTTCTTATATGTGTTTGGCTTGCAAGGGTAAAGGAGTAAGTGTTCAAGGTAGATTGGCTTTTCTCTTATTCTTTAAAAGAAAAAAAAACGAAAGATAAAAGACCACAATCACTCAAAGCAATAGAAATAATAGCACAGGAAAAGCTCTTTCCAAACCTTCTTACAAGGCATCAAGACACCCATTTGTGCCAACAACCTCTCAAGTTGATTAGAATTCAATTGGACAGTGGAATTCCATTGCATGACACAAGTGTATTAGAATTCAGTTTCTGTTTGCACTCTGTTGCAAAAATTGTCAAAGTGACACTAATATCATTCATCATTTTGATCTACACATGGTGCATGGTCAGAATTATCTACCTGCAAATCTTATGTGCCTGCTCTCTCTCTTCCCCACACCCCCCCCTCCCGCCCCCCCTTAACCGCCCAAGAAGGATGGGTCTGTACAGAAGACAGCTGGCAGGGACTGTCGCCAGTTGCTTGAGAGTGCCATGGATTCTGCTGTGGATGCTGATGCTGTAGCTGCTATTGTTGGTTGCTGGGGGTGACGAAATGCTGCCAGTGTATGAGTTGGCCCAAGAAGGTACATTCCGTTGGAACTTTGCTATAATAATGATTTGATGGACAACTTTGATAAACTTGTGCTGAAGTTGGTTGTTTTATCGGCTTTGATTTTAGTTTAATTCTGTTGGTTATTGAAATTAGTGCTTATTTATTAGCAGTCCCAAAAAAATTTACCAAACAAAACTTTAAAATGTCTTGAAGACTTGTGTTGTGCCATTAAGATTGCTGTGATTTCCAAATGGGAATCTATGGGCCACTAAGCTCCAGATTAGGGATCCAATGATTGAATTCGAGGATAAAAGATCAGTTTAATTTCAGTAAGAGTAAGTATTTCATAAATAAATAGTGTAGTTAAGATATGGTTATAGAAATGCTCTGTAATTTTCAAACATAAGAAGTGCTAAATGTTTTTCCTATCTTTGGTTATTTGTGATGTTAAGGTGAAAGATCATGCTTTTCAACTTTTGTAACACTGATTGATGGAGCAAATGAAACATGTGTTGATCACCTCAGCATACAACAAACACATACAATGAAATTGCTTCTTGTCTGCATGTACTCTATTTCTGGCCTTTTAGCTGCGGTACATAATGCAGAAGGGAATATTCCTGCGACCATGATATGACTGCTCACCAAAGATATTGAACGACTTCAGTTTTATCTGTCAAGTATTTAAGCCTGTGAAATTCTTTCTCAAATTAACTGTTTATTTGCTTTGATGTTACTTTCATGCTATTTATTACTAAAATTAACACTCAATTATAGTCTTTAATTGTGGCATCCCTGTGGCCTACTAATTAAAGTACTTACAGGAGAAAATTGTAATTATTGCATGTTGTAATTTGCAATGATTTGTTGATAGATTAACAAGTTGCTTCAATTTTTGACATGATTTTTTTTTTGGTTGGCTCATAGCTGTCTATGAGCATTTTTTTAATTGATTGTGACATAGAACAAGTTTTTACTTTTACAGACCTGTAATTTTTCCTTTTGGAGTAATTTGCATTTAAGCCCATATTTCTTCTCTTTTTTAGATATGTGCAAAGCCCATAAACAATTCATCTTGAGAAGGGAGAAAATGCAGAATGCTTAGCAAATTTATTGTAGCCTCTTCTCATGCACTTGTAAGAAAGCTTATCAATCATAGAGGAAATGGAAGTTGCTATTTTTCTCTAACTTGATTAGACTGTTTTTAGTTTATATCAGTCAATTTGGATACTAAGTCACATTGATTACTGGGGACTAAGCAGTTGCAACTTAACAGTTGGTGGCTTATGAAGATCTCAAATACAAACTTGAACATTTTGAGTTAATAACACTAACCTTTCTGTTGGTACTGGAATGTTTGCATTGCAGTTGTTTTTGTTATCTTACATCCTTTTATAATGGAATCCAGAAGCAACGGATGCTTTATTGTGCGTGTGTCAGAATGGGAAAACAATTATGGATGCCACATGGTAGTTGATCTTTGGCGTTTTCTTAAATTTATTCATGTGCATGGAACCATTTACTCGCATGTAACAGTCTCTCTGCCCTACACGCCATTTCACCATCTCTTTTAGTTGTGTCTATTATTCTACATTTTTGTTCTCATAGATTCTTTTCTCTCATTGCTTGCAGAAGAAGTTGATTTTGTGGGCTCAGTTGCTCCCAGCATTTCTATGAAGTCTGTTATGGACCAATCATGTTACGTTGGGTTGCCTACACTTCTTTATTGCTGTGTGTCTCTGTGTGTGTGTGTGTACTTGTGCTTTCTCCTCTGTCTATTATTTGGTTTGGATACTTACAATCAGGTCACCGCCTCTTTTACTATCAGTGAATATTGATCTTTAGAAGTTTATTGACTTTCTTAGGTAATGATGGATCCCTATGCATGAAATCCAAGTGAACCTTTGATGCATGCATGGGTGCATCGATCAGTGTTTCCTTTGTTGACTAATTTTTGTAGTCTTGCATTTTTCTTGTTTCATGCAACCACAGAAAGTGTCTCATTCTGTTTTCAACTCTCAGGGTTGGCACCAACATTCCAGGTGATGTAGATCCCACTCAGGGTAAAAACTTATTACTCTTCTAGCTTGTTTGGTTGATCTGTATGTCTCTGTTTTGCTCAAAAAGTGAATGTGTATGTGTGGTGATTTACTCTTCTTCCTGGATTTCTGCACGCATGGGAACTTGTATAATCTGTTATGGCACTTTTTGGGAGTTGAAACTCGTTGCTATATGCTTGACTGCAATTTTGTCTTCATGCAAATCCTACCTGGCTAGTCTGTGTGTGTGTGTGTGTGTTGGATAAAGGTGATACCATTGAACCCAATGAAGCCTTACCCAATTTTCTTTCCACACTTGCATGTTCTTGTTCATTTGCAAGGCTCATCAAGGTGTTTTACTTTTCTCTGGTAGCCAATCCATATCTGGTACAGTTTCCCCCTATTTTCACATGTTCATGATTTCCAGTTAAATTTATTTGATGCAAATGCTTGAAAAGATGCTGCTCCATTGTGTCGGCATACTTTCCGTTAATGTGATTTACGCCAACATATTCCATTGTACAATTATTGCTATTTTATTATTTTACCCTTTTTGTTCCCTTATGTTTTCAAACGATTTGTTTTACATGGAACAAAATGTTAAATAACATGGAATATTCAATTATGTTAAAGTTGCCAATATTGCATGTGCTAGATTTTTTGTGGTTATCGAAATAAATTCTTCTTAAATGCATCTTGTAAAACAATGATAGGTCTCTTTCTTTCTTTCTTTTTTGCTAAACTATTTGCTTCTTTCCAGGTCAAACAAATAAGATTCATGCTACCTGCTCTCTCTCTCTCTCTCTCTCTCTCTCTCTCTCTCTCTCAAGCGGTCTTTGCAAAACCATATTAGGGTTTTTGCCTCCATATTTGGATCTGTTGTGGGCTTTTTTGCTTGTTTCTTTTCCTTTCACTCTTTAAATCTTTGGTTGCTGGTTGATGTCTTGATTTGTTGTTTGGATCTCCGTTGATCTGTCATCAACTGCTGCGGACACTTGCTAGGGAACTAGGCACCCTAATGCTGGCTTGAAGAAGTGCAAGCAAGAAATGGACTGCTTATCAACTGGTTTAGGAAGCAAATTGAAGCCAAGCATGAAGTTTTTCAATGCTGCTGGTTATTATGGGGAACTGCCACTTCCTTCACTATGTTCCTGGTGCTGGACAACCGATGGCAAGATGTGAGGTCTGGTGGCTGACCATAAGTGTTCTGAGTGCCACATGCACGGTGGGCGGAGCAGCTCAAGAAAGCCTGTGGAAATCGTTGTATCCTCCATTGTTGGTGGATGCACTGGTAGTGGAGGTATTGGTTTTGACAGTGATGGCAACGGCAGACATCTTCCCATTTCAGTCTGCCTGGACTGGCCCCCTTCCTTTGATCTTTTCCACCTCAACCGGTTGTATAGGTTTTTTTTTTTTTTTTCTCCCATGTTGGGTGTTTTTCTCTGTTCAAGTGTTTCTCAAACCTGATCAGTGGCCACGGGAAGGCAAGAGAAAATTATGAATTTAATTGAATGATCCATTTCAGCCCATCAAAGGCCATAATTTACTTTGCCATTGTCCATGCTGGATGCTATGGTTTCCCAGATTAGGGTTTGTGAAAGCTTAAAAGTCACACTTCCTTCTGTACTTTTTGTTATTCAAGTTTAATTTGGCAAATCTAAGCTTCTGATGTCAACAGGGATGCTGGAGACTCCTCTGTTCTCTTGGCTATCGTTCAGCCTGGAAGGAATCAACAACTTCTGCATACTCTCTGGTAAATTGAGGTGAGTCCAACACAGTGAAACCTGCAGTTCTGATTTCTTGGATTTTCTCGGTAAATTAACAGATTCTCTGCATGGTACACTGTAATTTCATAGCAACTCCCTTGACCTACTAACTGGAAGTATTTATAGGAGATTTTGCAGTTAGTGTGTGTTGTAATTTGGAATAATTTGTGAATAGGACAAGAAGTTGCTCTATGTTGCTTGTATTTTTTCTTGAAAATAAAACTATAAAAAGAAATATAACTAAGATGAAAATTACAGAGCATTACCACCATAACCACTGCATTTGGATCTATACCCACTTCGATGTATATATCACCATTACCTGTTTGCTTGAGATGAAGATGATGCCGTGCCAACAGCAAAACTAGCATTCTCCAAGTTTGTTCTTAGTGCCAACCATCAACATCAATGCTCTCCTTTCCTGCTACTATTTTCTCCCCCACCCAACAGAATTTTACATGAGGTGTCTCTTTGCTACCACCACTTTCTTTGGTTGTCCCTCCTCCAGCCTCATCACTTGGTTTCCTCTGACACAACTTCAGCTGCATTGCCAGCTATTGAATAGGCTGCTGTGTTGTAGCTGTTGCTCAACTGCAGAATCTCTCACTTGCGGTGTTTCCACTAAGGTGAGGTCTCTTCTCTGTATACCTTGTTCTCTTCTCCAGGTTGCTTCTTGTTGACAATTTTCTCTTTCTTTAGCTTATAGCTTTTTATGGGCATTTTTTAATTGATAATGGCAGAAGAAGTTGGCACTTATATGGTCTTGTACTTTCCCCTTTTGGAATAATTTGCCTTTTAAGTCCATATTTTCTTTCTTTCTTTTTCCTGATAAATTCAAAGCCCATAAAAAGTTAATCTTGCCAAGGCATAAAATGCGATACTTGTTTAGCTCAGTTAATGTAGCCTCATGCACTTGTAAGGAAGCTTGTATCTAGCATATGGAGGCATGCTTCATTAAGTAGTTGAAATATTTTCCCCTCAACTGTCTTGGGATTTGTAGATTAATACACTATAAAAAGAAATATGGTGCTTTGCGGCGATTTTATTTCGGTTACTTTAAACTGAATCTATTTGACCTATACTGTGGCAGTTTACTGACTCTGACAATTTAACTCTATTAAACTTTTTTGCGTTTGTTTATGACGGTTTTGCCCATATTTTGGCAGCAGTTTTTAGCCGTGAGCAACTTTGTGGCGGCTTTTTACTAATTGAAAAATTTTTGAATCTAGAAATACGGCAGGAGGGAGAAAGCACGATTAGGGTAAAAAATGATTTGGCCTCACTCTGTCACACTCTTTAACGATTTATGAATCCAACGTCACCCTCACTCTTTTTTGACTTCGTATTAGGGCTTTAGTCTCTCTCTCTCGACATTTTTGGAGTCGGCATTCCCAAATTATGTTAATTTTGCCATTTTTTTTATCTATTTGTTGGTCAAAGTTTTAGTTATGTTCACCTCTAATGCCTTACTTTTTGTTGTTTCTTTCTTCTTACAAAAGCAAGGTTTCTAGATTGGATAATATTTTTTTATTTCTTAACTTGAGGATTGATCTGGATGTATTTGTTTCTCTTTTCAGCTGAGCCCTTCCGGAGAAGCTACAGTTCTTTCACTCACAAAAATTGTAGGTTGTTATTTCTCTTGTTTCTAATATCTTCCTTTGTTTTTATCATTATAATTTCCAATTCTTTTCATGGTCTCAATATGCTAAGCTTTGCCTATCTACGAGGTAATGGGATATGGTCTAAGGTTGAAGACATACATCTCTGATAAGCCTTCTGATTAGGTTTCTAAGTTATATTTTTATTTATAGATTGAAAGATATGTCTTCAATTATACTTTATTTGGGCTTTGAAAATGAAAAATTCTGCAATAAACTTCAACATTTGGCAATGGGTTTGGTAGAAAATTCTTGATTTTCTTGCTTTCTTCATTCGTGGCACCCATACAGTTAGAACATCTTTTTGTGTGAATTGACTTATCAGCAAGTCCGTCCTTTACAACAGCCAGACCCTGACGCCATACCTAGCCTTTTTGCCACCACACAATCAAACCCTCAATGGGGAAAAGAGAAATGAATGAAGCAAATGACCATGCCTCTGTCGCAACAGTATTCAAGAAATAGAAAATTTGGTTCTGGTTAAGATACCGGTCAATAATTTCTTTGGGCTTTAATATATGTCTTTATATAATTTTATTTGATGAATTTATAGAAATTGATAGGAACTTTCTCTTTCTTTCTTTTTGCATTAGTTAATTATTAACTTATTTTGTATTTGTTTCTACACAAGTTCCTTCAGTTCATTTTTTTACTTATTTTTATCTTAGTATTTGCTTTTCTTCAGTATCTAATTGCATGGTTTACATTTTTTGTTGTTATGTTGGTTAGGGTTTTGGTATGCATTAGAAGTCAAGAACAATAAGGAGGAGCCAGTATGACCTTGGTTTGGCCCACTTTCTTCCAAAGTGCGGCTTCTAAGTTGAACATGGACATATCAGGGCAGCTAGCTAAATCATCATCTTGAATATTATAAAAGTTGTGGTTGAGAATCCTTTTATATAAGTTATTTAATATAGAGAGAATGAAGTTTTTGTCAAGCATACATATTATTTGGAAGATGAAATATCAAAACTTACACAGCTTTGAGTAGTGGCATCTGGAATATTATTTATTGGATATACCATTGGTTAAGTAAATTTATTTACAAAATGGGCCAACGTAAACTTTAATGTTGGAACAAGGAAAAACCATCAAATTTTATTATTATTATTATCATTATTTTTTCAGTAGGGTTGTTCTGATCTTTAATAGAAAATGCAAAAGCTGGGCATCCTTTACTTGTGTGATACTTACCCTCTAAACAGATGATGGTACAGCTAATTCATCTGTTCCATAATTGTGTGTATTTAGTTGTAATTTGTTCTGAACAGATGATACAACTATTCAGCCCTTCAACATCATACACATTCATATTCCTGAAGGAATACACATTTGAAGATTCTGTTGTCTGTTTATTTTCAAAATAGTTGTCATTTGATTTGCCAGAATACTAATAAAAAGAAGATTATGTTATCATATAAGTTACTTTTATTTCTTCTTTTTCATATTTTTTTTTATATTTAAATTGTAACACAGGTTATAATATAGCCAAATACGGTTCATTATTATATTGAATAAAAGTAATCTCTATTTAACTTATTATAACAAAGGAGATAACTAAAATTTATCTTCTTGTTAAACAGGAAAAAAATTTATACTTGTGCACAAATGAGAATCCCCCCCCCCCCCTCGCAAGAAATCTAGAGCATCCCAGCTGTCTTAAGAAATTGCTTGAGAAAGTTGGATAGATATTTCTTGAGTATTATTCTCTGGGTGTAGGTTTGACTAACAGACTAGTACCTGTGTAATTGGAATCCTTTGCTCGTGGATGACCTTTTTGTCCATTATGGCCGTGGGTTTGGCCTCTTGGTTAGTTGGCTTAGTCATAGGTGGTAAGGTGGAGCTAGTTGGGCTGTTGCCTGATGACTTCTTGAGAAAGGATATATGAAAGACGGGGTGTATCTGGAAACCCTTAGGAAGCTGGAGTTTGTAGGCTGCTTTTCCTATTTGATCAACAATAGTATAAGGCCAACTCTTTATACTAGGGTTGAGTTTGGTCACTTGTACTCAAGACACAACACCCTGAAGTAGATCTTCGATTAAAAGGAGATCCTTCCTAGTCAGCATATGAATAGCAATGAATCTCTTGAGTGTTCTCTTTCCTTGTAGAGCAATACTTTTCCTGGTACACTCTTGACATACTTTAGAATACGAAGAACAACATTCTAGTGAGAGTCGCATGAGGAGTTAAAAAATTAACTGACCACACTCAGAGAGAAAAAGATGTCTAGTTTTGTTATTATGAGATAATTTAGCTTTTCCATCAGTCTCTAATATCTCCTTGGGTCCGACAATGGCTCTTCCTGACCTAGTTGGAGTTTGACATCAGGATCCAGTGGAGTGTCGACTGGATTGGAATCTAATTGACTAGTTTCTTCCAAGACATCCAATGTGTACTTTTTTTGTGGTATAGAAATACCATCTCTTGATAGAGCCACCACATCAATACCCAAGAAGTATTGAGCTACTCCATATCTTTTATCTGAAAATGTTTGAACCGTTATTCCTTTAGCTGTTGCATGCCTACTTGATCACTTTGATGACAATGTCATCTACATAAACCATGAGATAGATGGATTGTTGCAATAGTGAGAATCGATAAAAAACAAAGTGACTAGTTTCACTCTGGGTCATTCCAAAAGCCTGAACCATAGTACTAAACTAGTCAAACCATGCTAACAGAGATTGTTTCAATCCATAGAGAGACTTACGGAGTTTGCAAACTAACCTAGACTCCCCATGAGCAACAAAACCAGGTGGTTGCTCTATTTATACTTCTTCCTGCAAGTCACCACGAAGGAACATATTTTTAAAATCAAGTTGGTGGAGTGGCCAATGATGCATAGTAGCTAGAGAAAGGAATAGACGAACAAAGGCCATCTTGGCCACCGGTGATAATGTATCATTGTAATCCATCCCGTAGATCTGAGTATACCCTTTAGTGACCAAACATGCTTTGAGGTGATCAATGGTTCCATTAGGGCCAATCTTGGGAGTAAAAATCCATCGACAACCAACGGTAGTCTTTCCTTGTGGGAGATGAACTAGGTCTCAGGTTGCATTAAAGTGCAAGGCTTCCATCTCATCAAAGCATAGCCTAGTTCCAACTAGGGTGGGATAAAGCTTCACCTGTGTCTTTAGGAATAAGGATAGAAGAAAGACTTGAAACAAAGGCACAATATGTAGGCGATAGATGGTCATATTTCAAAAAATGATAAATGGGGTAAGGATTGAGAGTAGACCATTCACCTTTGCAGCAATAGGGAGACTATCTGTGTCCAGATTTGTGGTAGGAGGGACGTTTGGCAGAGAGAATGAGTCTGCATGGGTTGGCTCAGTCAGTAGGTTGGCACTGGTAGTAGGATGAGGATGACGATGGTAAGTAAGAAGAAGAGGATCGGTGGAAGAAGAGACAGACAAATCCTCTAAAGGTAAGGAAGGAGAATAAAAGGGAATGGGTAAAACTTAATGTCAAGTCCTCATGGCTTGATCGTAGAATTCTTCTCTGACGAGGGGAAAGTAGGGTAGGAAAGAGAGAGAGAGAGAGAGAGAGAGAGAGAGAGAGAGAGAGAGAGGGACGAAATAGAGGAATCTTAGGGAAGAAAAACTAAAAGAAGGGAAAGGGAATGTAAGTTTTGCTATGAATTTTTGTGATGTCTATATTAAATAGGGAAGCCCTTTATATAGCCTTATTCCTGCCAATCATTGGTAGTTACTACCCTAACAACCTGGTTGTTATCCTTCCAATAATACTGACAGTCCCCTTTAACAATCTAACATCTTAAACCATCTAACCACCACCCAACAACCTAAGCCATTATTGTTACAATCATCTATTGTTACAACCATGGCAAGTAAAATACACATCTACCCCAGACCCCATAGGGTCTTAACAATTAACCCCCCGGTGCAGAACTTTCTTGTCCTTAAGAAAGTGAGAGAAGCCATCCAACTTTTTTGTTTTTCTGCCTGTTGATTTCCTTGCCTCCTGACTATTACCGGCAACTGCTCACCTTCTTGTTGAATCTCCTTTTCTTCTTCAATGGTTTGTAAAGAAAATAGTTGTGCCACCTAGTTCAACCTTGATTTAATAGTCTTCCTCCACCTTTTTCTGATTATTATCTTGCACACCCCATTATCCACATTCTCCATCAAAGTTACTTGCCTTCTGTCTTTTGTAATCATTACTTCTAGCTTGTTGAAATTGAAGTTGATGGGACTAATGGTTTGCATCCAATCAACCCCCAACACTACATCATAACCTTCAAGCTTCAATAGTTGTAAATCTGCCAAGAACACTTCTCCTTGCATTTCCTAGCAAAAATTCATACAAGCCATCCTACTTACCATCTTTTCCCCATTAGCAACTGTTACCATTAATGGCTGCACGTTCGTAGTTGTACACCCCAATTTCTTCACTATTTCTTTCCCTAGAAAGCTATGTGTACTTTCACTATCGATCAAAACCGCTAGTTTATGATTTTTTGCCATTCCTTCCATCTTTATAGTCTTACTACTTACCAGTACCCTTAATGCATGTAAGGAGATTGCTCCATCCTTTGCATCTTCTGCCACAACCTTTTCCTGAATTGGAACATCATCCAGTGTGAGCATTTATTCCCTTCCTTTAAACATTAGCAACTGATTTTTACACTAATTCCCTGGTGTACCAATCACCATATTTGTAACACTGGCTAGCTTGTCTCCGCTGCTCAATGATCCTGAATCTTCCTTCGAACGATGGATTTCCCACTATCGCAAGCGGAATAGCATTGCCCTTCATGTTTTGGCCAAGTTTCCATGTTTCCATACCCTCACGGTTGAAACCATTTGATTGTTGCGAACTGAAAGCTATTGTTTCTTCATCAGGGCTTCCACCAACATCTTTTATAACCTAGCACCTTCAATCGCCTCCTTAACCAATTTTGGTCATTGCATTTTGACCGTCGGCCTAAGTTTGTCGTTCATACCACTTATGAAAGTCGAAACAAAATAGGCTTCACTTGACCCCGAATTGACTGTATGCATAAGAGACTTAAGCTTTTCAAATCTCTCTTGGTATTGTTGGACTGATCCCACCTACTTCAACTTATTGAATTCTTCCACGACATCTACCAAATTTCGGTCCCCAAACCTTGTACAGAAATCTTCCTATTGCGACTCATACCAAACTTCAAACCAAGAATTGACAACATCGTTCAAGTAGGCTACTACCAGTGCGATCTTTTGCTCTGCCGGGGTTTGATAAAGACTAAATAGCTTCTCACACATCTGAACCCACCATCGTGAGTTTTGCCCTTCAAACATCGGCACATCCAACTTTGGCATAACAAATTGAGGAAGATATGGGACTAATGGTGTGATTGACCTCCTTTGGCTGTCTGCAAGTTCCTCTATCGCCATGGTTTCCACCTCTAAGTTTGCAGTGTTCGTTGTTCTTGGCCCGTTCCATGCCCGGAGAAGACTGATTCAGAGTGTTCTTTTGGAGGGAAATTGGGTGATAACCATACTTGGTTCTACCTCACAAACATGAGTATAAAGCTCTGCAATTAGTCCTTCACTTCTCGAATTTAGCTGGAAACCTCATATCTTGCATGTGCGCTATTGCATGATCCATCTTTGGCTCGATTGTTTGTTCTATCTTTTGCTTGATCACATCGTTAATGGTTGTGACCTTGCCTTGAACATCTAATACTATCGCACTGACTTGCTAAATTTATAACTCCATATGTTTCAATATTGAACATCTAATACTGTTGCACTGACTTGAACTAATTTTTCTATCGTTGGCTAAGACTCGAATTTCTTAGCAGCCTTCTACAATTTAAACACCCAACACCTACTGTCACCATTTTAATTTTTTGGAATGACACTGGTTTGACTTGGCCTTCTTTGTTCGACTCTAAGATCACCACTGGTCTTACTCACCTAACAAAACACCGAGTTGCCTTCACCTCCTTGTTCGATTCCAAGATCCGTTCATGGCTTTGATCTTGCTCGCCCAATCGTGCTGACCCCAATTCAACTCGTCCTGTTCTTGGGTCAGTTGAATTCAGCCATTGGAGTTTTGGGTTGGCCTTCTTGGGTTAATCGAATTTGGTCGTCAGAGTTCTGGTTCTTCCTTGTTCTTCCTCTCTAGTAAGGGCCGCCACAATTGTAACTTGAGTCTGCAAAATTTTAGTTGATTTCCAGTAGCCTTCAAGGCTGGATTTACACCCCAAAATCACTGCTATGATACCAAATTGTCAGGTCCTGGTGGCTTGACCATAGAATTCTTCTCTGATGAGGGGAAATTATAATAAGAGAGAGAGAGAGAGAGAGAGAGAGAGACTAGAGAGAGGAATCTTAGGGAAGAAAAACTGAAAGAAAGGAAAGGAAATGTAAGTTTTTCTATGAAATTCCGTGATGCCTTTATTGAATAGGGAAGCCCTTTATATAGCCCTCTTCCCACCAATCATTGGTAGTTACTACCCTAACAGCTCAATTGTTATCCTTCCAACAATACTAAGAGTCCCTTTAACCATCTAACCACCACCCAACAACCTAAACCATTACCGCTACAACCATCTATTGTTACAACCAAAGCAAGTAAAATACACATATGCCCCAAACCCCATAGGGTTTTAACACTTGATTAATGCATTGTGAGTCGGGTTGAGCAATTGGAAAGAAGGATTGTTGTTCAAAGAAAGTGACATTAACAAATATGATGTATCTATTTAACTTAGGAGAATAGCATTTGTGGCCCTTCTATAATTGAGAATGGCCTAGGAAAATACATTTAAGAGCCTTAACAACAAGCTTATTCTGTCTAGGAGATAGACAATGCACAAAACAAACACAACCAAAGGCACGAAGATAAAGGAAATAAAGTGGCTGAGTAGGAAACAAAATATGATAAGGGATCTGATCCTACAAAATCAATGTTCTAAAATGCGTTAGGTGCTAGTCGGGTGCCAAATGGTGGCCTAGCACCTAGGGCGCCTAGGTGGCACTTATGAAAAAATATTATTTCTTTTATTTTAACCTTTTGATGTAATTTGTGTTATTTTCAGATAAATCGATGTTGGAAAGACAAGTGAAATAATGAAATTAAGTCCAAGAAAACAAACTATTAAATTAGTTATAGGTTCAAGAAGGTAGAAGCAGCAATAATACAACATAAATCATGTCCGAAGAATCTAACTATCTAATTAGATTTCTTCCTCTCCATATTCATCCAACACATAACTTCATCGGACTCTAAATCAAATTCATTGATTTCTTGCTCATCTTCTTCTTTTGATTGAAAATCATCTTCATGAAGCTTTCTCATCCTAAAACTTCTTCGAGGTTGAAGCATCTCGTCTACTCCCGATGCTTCACCAACCACTTTCCAAGTGAGCCTCGTACCAGGCTCAACTTCTTCGTGTCTTCTCCGTCAACGATCCATCCTTGTGCATCACTAGCAAGTAGCACATCAACATTCCTTTTCTTCTCCCTTTTGTGCCTGTTCATCAATTTCGCATCAAAATTGGACATAGACTAGATTGTTCAATGGACTCATGTCCAGTGTATTTATTTTCTTCGTATGTATTTATATAAATAAAATAAAAACAATATCAATATAAATGATAAGTGGATAAGGATAAATAATTGATATTAAATACTAGGGACTATTTAGCCTATCTTTCACATTTACTTTGATAAGTGGATAAGGATAAATAATTGATATTAAATAATTGATATTAAATCATTGAAAAAGTAGTAGGGATTCAAATGGTAAGCTGCAAAATACAGTGGACTATTTAGCCTATCTTTCACATTTACTTTAATAATCTTCATAATAAGCTGATAGTTATTTTGAAGATTATTTAAGGCCTTTTTAATATCTTCCTTTTCTTGCTTAATCTCTCCATATAAAAAGCCCATAGAAGGCTTTCTATCCACATCAACAATTCGAAACACCTTCACCAAAGGTGTAAAAACCTTAAGGCATATTGTCACACTATTCCAAAAAGCAATGCTCATCATAGTAGCATATGCTGATTTCCCTTAAACAATCTTCGACTATTTGCACTCCTCCCTTTCAGAACTAGTAAACATTGTCCTCATTTGAGCTTTTTTCTCCATCAATCTTTGTAGAGTCAGGAAATAAGAAGCGAATCTAGTGACTTTTGGTCTCACTATATCGCTCTTCTTTGTAAATGACCTCATTATGGACAAAGTCTTTTGGTGTGCATAAATGAAGATTATCAAACTCTTAGTTTGATCAATAACTTTCTTATACTTTGACAATTTTTCAATATTTTCAAGCATCAAATTGATGGCGTGAGTAGCATATGAGGTCCAAAAAATATTTGGCCTCTTCACCTTCAACAATTTTGTTACTCCCATATTGTTGGCAACATTGTTGGTTACTACTTGGACGGCATTTTGTGGCCCAACTTGCTTAATGCACTTGTCCACATACTCAAAGATAAGTTCACTTGTATGTGCTTCATTTGAAAACTCTCTGGAAGAAAGAAAAGAAGTACCCGCATTATAATTAACACATAGGTTATGATGCTCCTCCTTTTTTTATCTGTCCAAGCATATGTCATAATGGAGCACTCATTTTGTGCCCACTCTTCTTCATGTTTCTTTAGTAACTCTTTTGTTCTATCAACTTCTCCCTTTAATAACGGTTTCCTCAACTAGTATTGACTGTGAACTTTGAAGCCCGACCCAAATTGACCAATCGCTTCAACAAACAATTTGAAGCTATCATGGTCAATAGCATTGAAAGGTATATTAGCTTCGTACACCCATCTAGCACAATATTCACGTACAAACTGTGTTCTCTCTTTAAAGAGTGTTTTGCTGATATTTTCCTGTCTTTGTGTCATTCCCACACTCAAACAAGTTTCAGGGCTGATAGAGCTTGCAAACTTATCCATAGGACTAAGAGTATGGGATGTTAACAGAGGATCTCATCAAATCTTCCTCTTTACTCTTTGTCTCGAAAATAGTATTCTTATATTTGGCTTGATCAGCTAGAAAAGATTTTGGACATACAGAAACATTTTCAGAAATGTGGCCAATGTGTTCTTTTACTTTGTAAACACCTCCAAACATAACTTTACTTTACAACGTACATTTCATTTTATTCATATTCTTCGGATCAATTAACATTTCATATTCCCATCCGACATCATTTTACTTTCCCTTAAGAATTAAGGAGGCCTTGGATAATGCTCTCGTACTCTTAGTCTTACTCGACATCATTTGACTTTATGTTTTTTTTTTCTTGAGTATTGAGTAATTGACATTGAATTAAAATAAACAACTAATGAACTAAGAAAGATGAACAAACAACAAATGGAAGATGAACAAGTAGCAACAACATTCTTGCTTGCTACAACAGCAACAACAAGAAGCAGCTGTTACAACAACGCTTGCTACTTGTTGCTTGTTGCAGCAAGGAGTAATTTTTTGTATCGGAGGCAGAGGAAGATGGCCATACATATTGATATTGGAGGAAGACGAGATTGACAATGAGAGAGAATGGCTAAGATATGAGATCGGCGGCGACGAGAATGAATAAGCAAGAGACGAGATTGACAGCAAGAGAGAACAACCAAGAGATGAGATTGACGGCGGTGACAAGAGAGAACGACCAAGAGACGAGATCAGCGATGGCAGCGAGAGAGAGAGAAATGACCCAAGCGATGAACAACTAGAGAGAGAAAGGGAAAGGGGAAGGGGAACTAGGCAGCCTAGGTCTCGTGCGACCCAGGTGGGTAGGTGCACCTGGGCCTGATTAATCTGGGCTGATGCTTAGGGATGCTGAGTTACCCTTAATTGTGGCGACTAGGGGTCGCTTAATGCCTAGGTGGCCTCCTAGGTCACATTTTCGAACACTGTGCAAAACAGAAGAGGGCATGCAATTAATAAGATAACAACTATTAAGAATTGCGTCACCTAAAATTGAGAAGGAAGATTAGCATGCAATAATAGAGTTTGGGCAATCTCAATCAAATGACGATTTTTCCTTTTAGTTATGCCATTATGTTGTGGAGCATAGGGACAAGAAGATTGGTGTAAAATTCCCTAAGTAGCCATAAATGTTGTAAATTGAGAGGAGAAATATTCTGGAGCATTATCACTATGCAAGGCACAAATGGTTTTGCCAAACTGAGTCTTTATTTCAACATAAAATGTTTGAAATATGGAAAATAACTTTGAGCGACTTTTCAATAAAAAGAATTAAGCACAATGAGAATAGTTGTTAATGACGGTAACAAAGTAAGAAAAACCCAAAGTAGATTGAATACGAATAGGAACTCATATATCTGTGTGAATAAGAGAGAAAAGTGACTCAACTCTATTGGGGACTTTACGAGGAAAATGACTACAAGTGTTCTTTCCACATTGACATGGCTGACAATTGAAAACATATAAAGAGGATAAACTTGGAATCAATTTCTTGAGTTTAGAGAGACTTGGGTGACCAAGGCGATGATGGAGGAGTTCAGGAGAGATGATATCGGTGTAGGCTACTAATGAGCTAGGCGTAGCTAGATGGTAGTGACCTCACAACTCATGTCTGATGTCAATTGTCCACCCTATATTTCGTTCTTGTACACAAACAAAGTTAGTAGTGAAGGTGACTAAGCAGTTAAGGGTTTTAGATTAAACAAACTACTAGTAACATATAAAATATAATTTAAAGATAAAGACGAGGTGGGTGTGGTTTGGCCTTGTTAGTCTTACTACCCTAATGTTAGATTTAGATGACTTCTAGTATATGTAATTGGGACTAATAATGTAAATCTTGAAAATTAAATAAAATATATTTATATATTTTATGATCATATTTTTATTCATACCTCTTTATTTATATTTATGAATGAGTCCCTAGATATCCTAATAAAGATATCATTCTTAAGTTGTTAAGAATATATGATAACAATCTTTAGATAAGGATTTCTTAAAGTTATTCCCGATCCCTAAATTTCTCAAAAGAGAATACGATTAATTGATTACGGGCTGACACATGGGTTACTATCATTGATTGGTATGAGATACTAATAATAATAGATGGTGAGTCACATGCCATAATGCATGAGATTTTGATAGTAGATATGTGGGTAGATGTTGGTTGAATATCTGGCAAATGGATGCACATAACATATCACATGACTAAGAGCATTAATGATCTGCTATAGGCTTCGATTGCGTAATTGGTCCTCGGACTGGATTCAACAACATTCTCTTGTATACTAGGGTTAAAGATTTGTCGTTGATAGGAACCGTTCAGTGTGAGGTGGGAATGCTTTCTGTGTGGTCTATGTGCAGTAGTGTATGGAGATAGGTGATTGTTGATGATATCCATTGACCTTCGGTGTGAGGCAACCATCCTATACAATCATAGTTTGTTTGTTATTGTCAAATCCCTGGCCAAGGTGAGCACAATCAGAAAAGAGTTTTCGATATTGGAAGGAATTTCGATGTGTTATCTTTATCACACCAAACTAGATTTTGACATAGTTACAGAATTTTATGAGTTTGATTAGTCCATAGCTTTCACTTAGTTGGGAAAATATTTGATGGAAGGATTAGTGCACGAAAATCAAATGCCTTAAAATAGGATCACTCGAAGTATCAACTTCATTGTTGATAGAATCATCTTGATGTAATGTTAGTTGTCACTCAGGATCTTTCAGGATGTTATGGGGAGATGGAGAAACTCTCACGGTACATCGAACCGTCCGATCGACATCAAGGAGTTGACATGTCCTAATTGCTATTCAGATGTGAACCTAGAATGCCACATACCATATAGGCTTAGCATTGGATTAGTGATGTTTGACTGCTATGTGTTCTTGATCATCATTAAGGAGTTACTGATGTTAGATGTTGTTAAGAAGTTAACAACGAGATCTATGCTATTAAAAGTTAATAACCAGAAGCAACCAATAGCAACATCTTCTTTATAAGGTAATAGCTATTGCTTTTATATATGATGAATGGTTTAGATCTTGCATATGGTTGTCTACAATGAGTCTTGCATGTGGTTTTGTTTCCTATTTCTCTATGTTTTGCTTGTGTTTTTGAAAATGTTTTAAAAACCAACCTAACCACCCGCATGATATGCCATGTGTTAGTGCTGTCTTTCAATGGTATCGAAGCCTTGGCTCATTGTATTCAGCCTATGCACTTATTTGTGCGATGTTTGTGTGTTTTGGACATGGATGTTGGTTGCTGTTTTGCAGGGATTTGCAGAAACTGTCGATCGAGTTGTCTAGAGGGTTGATCGTTTTTGGCTTTTACCTTGAAAACTGTCGATTAGCATTAGAGACTGTCGACCAGTTGAAGCAGACCTAGAAAAATAGTCGACCTCTCCTGAGAGACTGTCGATCTTTTTTGTTACAGTGGAAGAAAAGTTGGTTGTTTGAGAAACAAGTCAACATTTCTTCCAAATAGCTTAAAAACTGCCGATTGGCACTAAAAAATCAATTGTTTGTGAAACATTTTGACATTTTATCCAAGCTACTTGAAAGTATCGACTTGTGACCGAAACTGTTAACTAGTTTGTGAAACCAGTTGATCATTTCTATCATAGTGTGATTAGATGACCGGTTTGACATGTTTCAGGAAACTGTCGACTTGGTGCATGAAATTGTTGACCAATTTGTGAAAATGGTCAACTATTTATCACTTGTGAAGGATTAGTTGACTTTGCTAGTTGTTTTCCTTTTGGATAGTGTCCGTATGTAATAATATTATTATATTGAAAGGCGAAACCAAAAGATTTGTGACATGAGATATCAACGGGTTCGAAAAGTGGCATGCATCACATAACCACGATTCTATAGATTATTTTAAAACGTGTCGTTTTCGATTAAATTCGAATGGATAATCATGGACTAGATTCAATGTGATTGAATGGATGAATGAATGAATGTTACAGGTATTTGAACCTCTCCTAGTATGGTCCATAACATATTTTTTAACAAATTGGGGGCATATCTCATATTGGGTAAGCTACTCTTTTTAAACATTACCAAGATAGCATGATGAAAAAACCTTATTGTAATACTGAGTTATTTAAAGTAAAAGGAACAAACCAAAAAAGAAAAGTGATGTGTGAATTTTGTACTACGTTTAGGCAAGTGAACCTAATCAATTATGCAATGTAAGATTTTAATTGACTAAGAGAAATTTTTAATTGAGTAATGATACTCTTTAGTTGATTACCAAAATTGTTTAATGGAGTAACAAACTTGAATCAACAAGTGATTAAAATGTTAATTGACTTAGAAATGTATATAATTTAGTAATATCATTTTTAGTCAATTAAAAAATCATTTTAGTTGCGTAATGAATTATACAACTAATAATCTTAATTGAGTAAGATTGTCTAGTAGTAGAGTAATGTTTATCTTAATCGACTAACTGTTGAGATCACTTGAGTAACAATCTGCCTTACTCGACTAATGCTATATGAAAATTCAAAATTATAATTGTTACAGAATGCATTAAATGCTCACAATTTTTCATTTCAAATAATGAAATATTTATTAAATGTTGTCTAAATATTTTTTCATGGAAGTGATCTATTACTGCCAAGAAAAATACGTAGAGGGAGTGAATTGAGTTTTTCAAAAATTTATAATTTTAGCTATTATTGAAAACTCTTAAATTATGATATTGTTAAATAGTGATTGCAGTATGAATAAGAACAATAACACCAAACAACCATAAAGAACACAAGAAGTTTTATAAATGCTCGATTTTTAAAAGCCTAGTCCTCTTTCCTAAGACTGAGCTTGAGGGTTTCACTAGGGGAATATAACACTAACTTTTAATTAGAGTTAGAAGCAACATATAATCCTTTGCCTAAACAAGAACTACTAACACACTACTAGCAAATACAAACCTTTCACGCAACAAGTGAGTAAAACAACAAACTTACAAATAGAGACAATTTCAAACAAGTCACCAATATTAGGAATTCTACCAGCCAACACACTCTCAACACTTTGAACTTTCTCAGTCTTGTTTGAACGCTCTTCTAATAGTTTGCTCTATCCCTTTTAGCCTCCATACTCATCCTATATATATACATCTCTAGAGAACTAGATGTTACAAAAAGGGGCAAAGAACAATTTTGAAATTCAAAAATTCTTTAGTTGTTCTAGGCTGCAACTGATACATTTCAACATATGTAGGTATCTTAGTTTATAAACGCATAAAAAAAAATATATATTTTGTACAAAAAACCAATCAGAGAAACCTGAGGAGACAACTTGATGTCAAAATTAGACATAAACTTTTTGAGACAAAAAGTTCTTAAGAGTTAGAGACAACAAAATCAGAATCTGCAAAAGTGAAGTAAAAATGATTTTAAAGAGATTTTATTTTTTGCATGGGGAAAAGATATACATATCAAGATATGATTTTAAAGTATAAGATGAAAACTATTTTATATAAATAGATCTTTGAATGAGCAATAAACGAAATACAGAAAACAAAGTGCAACAGAGATGACCATGGGACTTCGGTTGACCTAAGTCGTTTAACAACCTTATGCACAACATCAGTTGAAGGATCAATCGACCTAAGATCAAATGCCAATATTCTGGCCAACTTCGGTCGACCTAAGATAAACTTCTATCGACCTAACTTACGCATGAATAGATAAAAACATTTTGAGTTACTTCAGTCGACTTAGGCTAAATCATCAGTCGACTTAAGATACATAGCCATGAAAAACACATTTTTTTCTTCACAAGGAGATGATAAAATATATTTATATCATAATTTTTTTTTTGTTATCATCAAAATCTTATTTTCTTACCTTTGAGTTTAACAATCTCCCATTTTTTTTATGATGACAAAAATTTTATATTTTTCTCTAAGATAGACAATTTTAAAATAACTCCGTTATGGAAATGCTTCTAGAGATATGAACCTCCCCCAAATCTAAAAAATAAAATTTAGATAAGAGTATATATTGGATAAGGCTTATCATATAAGACATCTACATTAGATAAAGACATATATTAATTAAAGATGGGAGTACAAAAAACAAAACATAATTTAAAGCATAAGGTCTTTTCTCCCTTTTTTGTCATTATCAAACTAATTCATACTCATGAGATAGAAGAGGAGGAAAATGTCCTTCTATCCTAGTAAACCTATCCTCAAGGCTCGCAATGCGATCCTCCACTCGGGTAATGTGAGCATTTATGTCAAGGAAGCCAGCCCGATTTGCAACTTCCATTGTTTGAATACCTTCAAGAAAGTTTTGCATGGAAGGGCTTGGTCGTGTAGAGGAAGATGGTTCACCATGCGAGAATCCAGCAGCAAGAGAGGCAGGAGGATTATGAATCAGAGGGGGTGGCATAGAGATAGCTTGGGCATACTCAGCCTCTTCATTGGTTGAATGATCTGGAGCAGCACCATGGGCCTCAGGGTGTTTCTGCTAGATACCATTCACCTTGAGGCATTCATGCAACACAGGGTTCTCGCACAAATTCGGTCAATGGGCTTAAGGGAAACAGAGGTTTCATTAAAAAAAAAAAAAAACATCAAACTGTTGGAAAATTCGAGTAACAATCATACTAAATGGAAAAGGAGTAGCCTTCTTGGGGTAAAAAACATCCATATGATGGACCATGATATAAGGCATATCAATGGGAATATGATTTACAAGACACCAAAGGATTTCAAATTCATAAAACGAGATGTGATCAAAAGATCCACTTTTTGGAATAAAATAGTGACAAATGGTTAAGTGTAATAGGCATATGAGAATGCCAAAGTCTTTTCACAACAACATATAGTCTTAAAAATTTGGATTATGAGTGAGAGTTCAAACAACCGAGACAGGTTCAAAATTTGGAATTCTATAAGACCATGTTTGGGATTCGAGGATTTGGATTTCAAAATTGCTTGAACAAATACCAAAAATTTCTTAGAAAATAAAGGCATTAAACTCAATATCAATATCCTTGACCTTTGATTGAATATAAAAAGGATGGTTAAGGGTGACAAGATTTGCATAAAAAAGATGAACTAAATGCGGATAAACTAACTTTTCTAGACTGAGAATGGGGGCTCACTTACCAAGGTAGTCCATTAAGGGAAAACCCTCTTGTTGTAGTTCCTTAAACTCAACTTTTCAACCATTTATCACAATTCTTTCTCAATCTTTGCAAAACTAGTGGCCGTCTCTTGAGAGATGAACATGGATGCATCAAATTCGTTGCAGCCTTTGTATGTCTCTTTGATGTGGACCCATGAAGCCTCTTGGTGGGAGCTTTTCTTGGACCCATTTGGAATGATTTTAAAGCGAGTTGAGTTAAGAAATGGAGATGAGAGGAGATGGAAATGAGAAATGGGCCAAATGGCCTTAAATAGAGTCCGATCGACCTAGGATTACCCTTTTGTAGTAACTTCGGTCGACCGAAGTTCATCTTCAATCGATCGAAGATGGATAGAATGCCCACCCTTGAACTGATTAGACTTTGGTAGATTGACCCTTCATCTTAGGTCGACCAAAGATGGACAAAATGCCCATCCTCAAACTGATTAGAATTTGGTCGACTGGCCCTTCAACTTAGGCAAACCGAGATGGACATAATACAATGCAAGGAAACAAAGGAACTTCAGTCAACTAACCCTTTGGCTTCTGTCGACTTAAGATACAAATACACACTTAGGTTGACTGAAAATAGAATTTCGATCAACTTAACTGAGTTAGAGCCTGACTTTTCGAATATCATGACTCCAGTCGACATAAGTTTAACTTAAGTAAACCGAATATTGAAGATATAGAAATTGAAAAGCATACTACTCAGAAAAATTCATCATTCCTAATTCTCTTCTAATTTTGTAAAATTGGTCCTTTCCTAAGGGTTTTGTAAAATATATCAGTCAGTTGATCATTTGTGCTTACATACTCTAAATTTATGTCTCCATCTTTTACATGTTCTCTAATAAAATGATGTCTAATTTCAATGTACTTTGTCTTAAAGTGAAGAATGAAATTTTTAGTTAATTGAATTGCCCTAGTATTGTCACACTTGATTGGGATATGGTTGAACTTAATCCCGTAATCCTCCATTTGATGCTTTATCGAAAGGATTTGAGCACAAAAACTTTAAGCCACTATATATTCGACTTCAGCTGTTGAAAGTGCAGTTGATGTTTGTTTCTTACTAAATCAAGAAATAAGTGAATTTCCTAAGAATTGGCAAGTTCCACTTGTACTTTTTCTATCAATTTTACTTCTAGGAAAATCAACATCTAAGTACCAATAAATTCAAAAGAAGATCCTTTTGGATACCAAAGTCCTAGATCTTTTGTTAGTAAAAGATACTTAAAAATTGTTTTTACAACTTTTAAGAGCGATTCCTTAGGATTAGCTTGAAATCTAGCACATAAACATACACTCAACAATATATCGAGTCGACTTGCTATTAAGTAGAGTAATGATCCTATCATCCTCTATATTTCTTTTAATTAACATCCTTCCCATTTTCATCTTTGTCTAGCTTAGTTGAAGTACTCATGGGAGTTAGACTTACTTTACTTAAATCTGACCCAAATTTCTTGAGAAGATCCTTAACATATTTGGATTGACTTATGAATATCCCATCTTCTAATTGTTTTATTTGAAGACTTAGAAAATAATTTAGCTCTCCCATGATGCTCATTTCAAATTATTTTTGCATACATTCAACAAAATCCTTACACGTTTTCTCATTTGTGGCTTAAAAATTATATCATTCACATATATTTGAATTAACAACATTTCATTTTTTTCATTTTTGATAAATAAAGTTTTATCTATTTTTCCTCTTGAGTAATTATTATCTAGAAGAAATTTACTTAATCTTTCATACCAAGCTCTAGGAGCTTGCTTTAATCCATATAGAGCTTTTGACAACCTATATATATGGTTTGGATATTTATCATTTTCAAAACCATGAGGTTATTCAGCGTATACTTCTTTATTTAAGTATCCATTTAGAAAAGCACTTTCGACATCTATTTGGAAGAGTTTAAATTCTTTGTAGCAAGCAAAGGCTAATAGCATTCCAATGGCTTCTAATCTAGTTACAGGGGCAAATGTTTCATCAAAATATATTCTCTCTTGTTGATTATACCCTTTAGCGACAAGTCTTGCATTATTTCTCACTACTATTCCAGATTCATCCATTTTATTTCTATACATCCATTTTGTTCCAATAATAGGGTAATTTTCACGTTTAGGAACTAATGACTAAACTTTATTTCTTTCAAATTTACTTAACTCTTCTTGGATGACCATCATCAAATTTTCATCATTTTTAGCCTCTTCAGACCTCTTTAAATTTTCACATATGTTTCTAGTTCCTTCATTTAGATTCCCTAAAATTTGATCCTTAGGATGATTTTGGACAAATTTCCATTCTTTGGGAATGTTACTTGAATCACGATGAGAGTTTTGGATCTCTAATTGTAACGACCCGCCCTCCCAAGATGTGTTACTATTTTGAGATTTCTTTTAAAAACATATATATATATATTTTTTCTCACAATACCATCTCAAGGTTCCCAAAATACCATATTTAAAAATCCTTGAACACATATATTTAGCATTTCAAATAATAAGCTAAGGAATTGTAAATTAAATACTTGTTGAAACAGAATCGAAACCTAAAGGAATATTGTAATCATAAAGAAAATTAATCTATACAGTATTGTCCTAAAAAAACATAAAAATTATAATATCCGACAGACAAAACAACATATAATATAATATCCCTCAAATCATCAGAAATCTCATAACTCGTCCTGATATGAGTATAGGATAAAAATTTAACTAAAATCATGACTCGATAACCTCCTTTCCCTTTCTACTACTTGGCCCACTTGGAACGTTGAATATTCCAGGAACAAAGTCCAAATTAGAAGATGAATCTTCTAAATGAGAGTTAAAATAATTTTCATGAATGAATGATGCATGGATATAAATCAACCGACACCCTAGGATAGCTTTTGTTAGCATTTTAGCTCTAACACGAAATCCTAGGCAGTCATCCTGGCAAGCACACACGGCACGAGATACCCTTATGGTCATTCCAGCAACCACACTTGGGGAAATGCAGGTCAAACTACTAGGGCAACATCCTACCCCATCATGGTTAACATGGATAACACAAATATTGATATACCAATAGTATCATGCCAACTGCAATATCACAATTACTGAGGCATTATAACATGCACAAATATGACAAGATGCACTTAAATCACATATATTTTGGCAACCCTCTTGAAAATCACACTTATTTTAGGTAAACCATTGCACGTGTAAATTTTTGGTATAAACTACTCACCTTAATTTAATTGTTCAAGCTTCCTTGAAACTCGTGACCTACCTCAAAACACGTGCTCAGGTATTTTACAAACCAAATTTTAAAAAAAAATTAATGAAATTAATTTTCTAATTTTTAAAAAAAATTCACATTTTTTCTATTTTTCCTTACCTCACGTGCCCGCACCCACACGTCTTACACATTTTTCCCACATGCCTTCTCCGATTGTCTTCCCCGATTTCCCCCTCACCAGCCGACCACTATTTTGCCTTGATTTCTTAGTTTTTCTTCTCCTTTCTTGCTTTATTCTTTCTTTCAGACACGATAGACCAACCCTTAGCTCAAAAATCCAGCCAGAACACCCTTAAATCAGCTGATTACAATGCGCCTCTAGTGAAGCTCAATTTTTCTGGCAAAGCTTCGAAATACCTTCAAAACCACACCAAAATCCCTCAAACTCTCCAGAAATCTTCTTCCTCAACAAAAGCCCTCTATCCATTTCCCTCAATTTGTTCTCGAATGCTTGGATTTTTAATTGAAAACTTGATGAAACCCTCATCCAAAATTTTGTTATTTTTATCCTTTTCCGACTGACCCACTGGCCAATCAGATCACTTCCTTGCACCCATCAAAAGTTTTCAAATATTACATTCACCCCTCCTTAAAGAAGTTTCGTCCTCAAAATTTTCCTTGGGTTAATACTTACAATTTTGCAAAATCTAGTCATAATGTCTAAAATATCTCTTTATTCATAAGAATCTTTGGTACAATTCTCAGAAGAGATGTAAAAATCTTCTATACTACTTCAATTTCTCCAAACAATTGGGGATATTTCTTCTTAATAGTATCCTCGAGCTCCCATGTTGCTTCTCCTTCCATGTGATTTCTCCACTAAATCTTTACTAAGGGAATTTCCTTATTTCTTAGGACTTGATCACGACAATCCACGATTTGTTTGGGTGATTCCACATAGATCAAATTATCTTCCAATTCAATTGTCTCCACCCGAATTTCATGGGTTGGATCAGGTATATGTCTTCAAAGTTGATACACATGGAAAACATCATGAATGTTGGACAAGCTAAGGGAAATTTCTAGGCGGTAAGCTAGAGGCCCAATTCGTACTATGATCTAATAGGGTCCTATATACTGTAACGACCTGAATTTTCAGGGAAAATAGTAAGGTGGTTTGTTATTGTGCTCACAATAGTTATCTTCAGGAAGAGATAGAAGATCTAAGTGTGGTTTGAAGGAACATCAAGGGAAGAGGCTAATCCCAAAGAGGCTTGGAGATCAAAAGAGGTTTGAGTTAGGAGGTTTTGGGCTTGGCATGGGATATATTTGGATATGTTAGGGAGTATTTGGATGTAACAAGTTGTATATGAAGATGTGTGGCAAGGAAGGAGGATGGGATATTCGAATATAGGGAAGCCTTATTCAGATATGTGGAAGTTCCATTAGGATAGCATGAAGCCTTATCCAGATATGTGGAGCTATGTATTTAGATATAGGAAGCTTATTCGGATATGTGAGAAGGAAAGAGGAAGGCTTATTTGGATATACTAGGTGGGTATTCGGATATGTTAAAGGAAAAAAAGAGTGCATGTATTTGAATATGAGAGGTTATGCATTCGGATATGCTAAGCCTCATTCGGATATGAAAGACAAAGAGGAGAAGCCATATTCGAATATGGGGGATTCTATTCGGATATGCCCAAGGAAAATGGAAGACTATCCAGATACCTAAAAGCATATTCGGATATCACTCACGAAAGAAGGAAGATAGTATTTGGATAGCCTAAAAGCATCTGGATATGGGCCACATGTCTTGTCTTCCCGCTTTTCTTCCTCTTGTGGTCTTTCGTGGTGGCCAAGTAAGGTAAAGCAGTAATGAGTTGAGGTGCTAGGAATGGGGAAAAGTGAGTTGGTAAATCTAATAATGAAGTAAATTAATTAGAGGAATGGTGTGAGATGGTGAGGATGTAGTTGTGAGGAGGTTGTGGCAACTATAAATAGAAGTAAGGGGCTCGGCCAGGGAAGAGAAATGAAGAAGAAGCCTTTGTAGCAGCTGGATGTTGGAGAAAGGACCAGAAGAAGTTTGAAGGAGAAGAAGTTGCAGCCAACAACAAGAAGAAGGGAAGAGGGTTGAAGAAGATAGTGCAAGCGAAGCTTAAGGTAAGCTCTCATCCCTCTCCTTTATGTTTAAGTACTGCAAGATCCATGAGTTTATCTTTTGTTTTCTTGACTTCGTTGTAACGTCCCTCTTGAGCATGAAAATAGGGTTTGGCTCTCCCTATTACTCTTTGGGAATGATGCGTCTTGGATAAGTTCAGGCGTATGCAAGACATTGTATCATCTTGTAAGAAAACGGTGTATGGGATCTATTTGGCTATTTGAGTTTACTGAGTTATAACTTGTGAATGTTGATGTAAAAAGGGTTTAAGTTAAAAGAGAGTTTATTAAGTGCATGAGATGAGTTTATGGAGTAATGTAAGAGTCTTAATAGAAAAAGTACGGGAAGAGTCATGTGAAAGGTTATGACATGTTACGTTTAAAGTATAAGTTAATGTTTTTTGTATGTGGTTAAGGGTGTGGGGTATAAAGCTACTGGTAGTTGACCGTGGGTCGTGGCAGTCGATGGCTAGATGTATGGCCTCCAGTTATCAACTGTTACGATAAGCTATAGACAGGCTAGGAAAGTTGGTACTACCGGTCAACCGCCTTGATTTGTGCATATCATGATGTTGTGTGATGCATGGGATTTGGGTTTAATTCATCGAGGGAATCATGCTTTGTATGTGTGGAATGTGTGAGCATTGGCATGACCCGGTTGACCTAAGAGCCAACTTGGGTATACTAGGTGAGCATATGCATTTAGAGCATTTCGCATGTGTGTGTACTTATGCAGGCGTAGTATGGCCTAATGCTTTGTTTATGGGGGCCTTAACATCATGTTTATGTTGCAGAAGCCATTGCATTTCATATGTGTTGCATTGGATAGTGAGTAAAAGTGGCTATGAGGGATAAAAGATATTTAGTGATGTGACAAAGATCATGTTTCAAACTTGAGTGGGCCAGGGGCCGGACTTGTGGTATATCTTTCAAGCTTGAGTGGGCCGGACTCCTGATATATGTTTCAAGCTCGAGTGGGCTACATGCTGGACTCATGGTTTACAACATGTTATGAATGACAAAAAAAAAAAACAAATTAATGAATGATAGGAAAAGCCAATTGATGAATGACAGGAAAAGAAAATTGATGAATGATAGGAAAAGGCATGTTATGAGTGATAGGAAAAGTCAATTGATGAATGACAAGAAAATGCATGTTATGAATGATAAGAAAATCCATTAATGAATGACAGGAAAAACCAATGATGTGATAAAAAGCATGTCAAGAATGACGAAATGGTAGCCTATCTAGGTTGCTCACAGGTTTGTATGTGGGACTTGGGAGCTAATGTGTGTATTTTATGTGGGCCCAAAGGGCCGTCTATGTGTAGTTTATGTTATGTTCATGAATTTAAGGCAAAGGCATGCATTGTACAAGGCATGTTGTGTGGCTACATTGGCACGAAATGCATGGGGTGTAGGGAAAGTTTATCTTTGTAACATATTGCCTTTTGTTCTTATCCTTGTTGAGTCTTGTGACTCACCCTTGCTGTTGCATCATTCCAGGTATATGTGTGGCTGGGCTAGGGAAGCCAAAAGGCGAGTCCATGAATAGGTGCTTGCATATAGGGTCGTCCCAACCTTAAAGATGCTGGGATTGTGTTGAGGCGAGGGGTCTAGTGTTTTGATTCCCTGTTAAGGTCATTTGGCTGAGTCATGTCAATCCTAGAGACTATGTGTAGGCACCTTAGGTGAATCCCACATCAACCATGCAAAGGGGGGAATTGGGCATATAAGTGCGAAGGGTGTTCTACATAGTGACGCATATTTTGGGATTAAATCCCAAAGCGATAAAACTTGGGATTGGTTGCAACCTGAATCAGACAATACGTTGGTATGTGGACCTCGACCGTTACAGAATGGTATCAAAGCCGACCCCCGAGCCTCTAAGCACGGTGGTGGGGCAAACTTTAGCGAGGATGCTAAGTTCCTAAAAAGGGGTACATGTAGGCACCTTAGGCAAATCCCATATTGGCCATGCAAATGGGGGGAACTGGGCATATAAGTGTGGAGCGTGTTTTACATAGTGACGCATGATTTGGGATTAAATCCCAGAGCGATAAAATCGAGGATTGGTTGCGACCTGAACCAGACAATATGTTGCTATGTGGACCTCGACCATTACATTATGTATGAAAGAGGTCATGTGGTAACCGTTGCGTTGTTATGTATGGGAAATGATCGGTATTTTTATTTAAACTTTTAGTCACTGCTTCTTGAATTTGGGGTTGTGACATATATCGTGGTTTTAATTTACCTTTCTTTCTCCCTCATATTGCCAAATGTTGAGGCGATACCTAGGTACACATGATCTCTTATCTCAAATTCTAAATCTCGCATTCTCTTATCTGCATATGACTTTTGTCAGCTTTGCGTGGCTCAGATTCTTTTCTGTGGTCTACTGCATAAGCTCGGGTCTCAATATTTGTCTTTCTCCTACTTCAGTCCAACAGATAAGCGATTGACACTTTCGTCCATATAGAGCCTCATAAGATGCCATCTCAATGCTGTCGTAGTAACTGTTATTATACGAAAACTCCACTAGCGATAGGTGCTCTTCCCAACTACCTTCAAGATCCAAGGCACAAGACCTCAACATATCTTCAAGCGTATGTATGGTCCTTTCAGATTGCTCATCAGTCTGTGGGTGACAGGCCGTACTAAGTTTTAATTGTGTCCCCATGCATTCTTGCAATCTTTCCCAAAATCTCAAGGTGAACCTTGGATCTCGATTAGAGACTATGCTTACCGATGCACCATGGAGTCTGACTATTTCTCCAATGTACTACTCCGCAAACTTCTGCATTGGCCTATCCATTCATGTAGGTAAGAAGTGTGCTGGCTTTGTTAGTCTATCCACAATAACCCAAATTCCATCGTTGCCTCTTTGACTCTTTGGAAACCCTGTCACAAAATCCATCATGATGTGTTCCCACTTCCATTCAGGGATATCTAGGGGTTTCATTAACCCCTAGATATCACATTGAGCCACTTTTCTTGCCACACTAGTTTTCATTCCTGGCCACCAATAGATTTCTTGAAGATCTCTATACATCTTTATGGCTCCTGGGTATATTGTATATCGAGCTCTATGGGCCTTGTGTAGAATTATGTGCCTTAATTCCTGAAGATTTGACACATATATCCTTCCCCGAAATCTAAGAATACCATGTTGCATCTCAAAGTCAAGATTCTTGGGCTAGCCATGCTCATTTACCCATAAACGTATGCGTTTGTCACCCACACTGGCCTCTCGTATCTTGTTTATCAAATCCAGCTGAACTATCATGCCAGTAATAAGGTTGGACAATTCCCTCGGCACTACACTTGCCACCAGTTGGCTAAAATCCTCCAACAGTCACCACTCATGGGCCATCAACCCAGCCATAACAGTAGGCACATTCCTACTCAAAGTGTCAGCCACCACATTGGCACACCCTAGGTGATAATGAATGGTGCAGTCATGGTCCTTAAGGAATTCCATCCATCGTCGTTGCCTAAGGTTCAACTCTTTTTGCAAGAACTCATACTTCAGGCTCTTGTGGTCCGTAAACACTTCAAATGTCTTACTGTACAAGTAGTGCCTCCATAGCTTTAGAGCGTATACCACAATCGCCAGCTCTAAGTCATGTGTTGGGTAGTTTACTTTGTGCCTTTTCAGCTAACGCGACCCATATGCGATCACTCGACCATTTTGTATTAATACGCAACCCATACCTATTTTTGAGGCATCCGTATACACGATATATCCTACAGACCAACTTGGCATAGCTAAGACTGGTGTTGAAATTAGTTTAGCCTTGAGCTCTTGAAAGCCCTTCTCGCATTTGGCAGTTCATTCTTTTTTGACTCCCTTCTACATAAGTTTCGTAAGAGGTGCAGCTGTCTTTGAAAATCCCTACATGAATCTTTGATAGTAGCCTACTAATCCTAGGAAGCTTTGCATCTCAGTTAAATTGGTCAGCTTCTTCCATCCTTAAACGACCTCAACCTTAGCCGGATCCACTGTGATACCTTTGATAGTGAATGGCGACCGTGCAATCGATGCCTTTAGTTCGATATCTTTCCAATCCATAGAGATGCGAATGCGAGCTCCTCTAAGATAGTCTACATGATCGGCCTTTTCACGACGTCCCAAGTTGTGCTAGCAACCTTTGGACGTTCTTGAGAGAGAACACAAAATTTTCCTCACTTTTCATCTTATGAAGTAGCATATTTATAGCAAAAACCCTAAACGTTTTAAGGCCAAGCCTTAATCATATTGGGCCGGTTCTCTCTTTTAATTGTGAATTAGGCTCCATCCAAGTGTGTAACCCCTTAGGTCCAACATTAGACTAGATGAAGGATCCAACTCTATTGGGTTATTTTATGGCCCAACTTATTGGTTTAATTTAAACACATCCCATGGGCTTCTTAATTAAACTCTTTAATTAATAGTTTTAGAATTAATCAAATAAATTCTAAAATCCCTACATATCGTAGTTAACATCTAGCAACATGCCATGAATACCTAGCCAATGATGAAATAAATGGGGACATTTTCAATTGCAATTACCATGTAGTAAAATCCTTTCATCAACCAATTTTCTGATTAAATTTAGAATATGGTTTTATGTCAAACTCTAACTATTGAATAACTATGTATTCATTCCAAATTTATGACTTGATAGGTGAAATCAAAACACCTTTTCATTTCCACCTCGTCTTGGACAAGGATTTCCATAGTAATGAAATTATAGGAATACATAGGACATCCTCTTATCTCGATGATAAGTGATGAATCTTTTATTGACATTCATAAGCTTTCATATGTGACAAGGCCATGCACAGTGATAGTCTATTAACGATTCATTTAGAATCCAAACAACACCAAGGCGTAACCAGTCAAATATAAGATTACCATGATGTCTCAAGTCTAAGGACCAGTTTATACAATTACAACACAAGAATTCCAATTTGACATTGAACAATAACCATTAGGAATTCTATAGCAGGTGAATTCAGTGTACTTATTCTTCTAATAAACACCCACATATCTGCACTAGTGTCCCCACACCAATGTCCATGAAACAAGACATTCTCTCGATTGACCATGCATCATATGTGCTAGTCTATCCGAGTTATTAGTGTCCACTCCTAATAACATTATGACTAGGAACATTTAAGATCAAGGCTTTTAAGAAATATGTTTCATGATCGTCATCTCTATGCACGACCATATTCTATGAGCTTGTTTGATCTATGGAATTTGTCAAGTGTAGATTGTAGTAAAGAATGACGACAATCATTAATGACAAATAAAAACATAATTCCTTTATAATAACAATTGATTGAATAAAAAGAATCACAATAAAAAGTATGATCCTTTACATAAAATATAATAAGCTTGTGGGGAATAACACTAACAACCTTCAACTAATATCACATGTCCCAAAAAATGCCACTTGGGATAACCAAAACTCCCACTTGGAGAATTTGACGTACCATTGGTGCTCCCTAAGGGTTTCCAACACTATTCTCAAGTGTTTCTTAAGTTCATTCTCATTTGAAGAGTATAACAGTATGTTGTCAATAAATACTATCATGAATTTATCTAAATAAGACCTAAATATTCGGTTCACGAGATCCATAAACACAACTGGAGCATTGGTAAAATCGAACAACATCATTAAGTACTCAAAATGCTTATATCGGGATTGGAATGCCGTCTTTGGTACGTCGTCGGGCTTAATCCTCAGCTGGTAGTATCCATACCTCAAATCAATTTTTGAAAACACTTTCGCTCTGTATAGCTGACCATGTTAGAAACTGGCCAACCGCGAGCTTCGATTCTGCCTTATTTGATCCGTAGAGTTACAAGCGCAGACTTCTCCAAGTCGGTCCACACGATCAACCCTTTTTCACAATGCCTCGAGTAGTGCTAGCAAACCCTAAGCGCCTCCAATGAGAGATCCGAATTTCTCCTACTTTTTCCAGCTTCTTAAGTAGCCTATTTATAGAGTAAAAACCCTAATTATGCGTTTGGAAAAACCCTAAACGATTTAGGTCCGGCCCATAATCATATTGGGCTGTATCTCTCTTTTAATTTGTGGAACGGACTCGACCCAAGTGTGTGACCCCTTAGGTCCACCATTGGGCTAAATGTAGGGCCAATTCTATTGGGCTATATGAAGGCCCACCTCATTAGAATAATTAAACTTATGGGCTTCATAATTAACTCATCTCATGGGCTTCTTAATTAAACTCTTTAATTAATAGTTTTAGAATTAATCAAATTAATTCTAAAACCCTACATATCATGGTTAACGTCTAGCAACATGCCATGAACGCCTAGCCAACGATGAAAAAACACGGACCTTTTCGATTGCAATTACCGTACAGTAAAATCCTTTCATCAACTATGTCCCGATTGAATTTAGGGTATGGTTTTATGACGAAACCCTAGTCATTCAACAACTATGTATCCATTCCAGATTTATGACTTGTTCGATAAAATCAAAACACCTTTTGATTTCCATCTCACCTTGGCCAAGGATTTCCTCAGTCATGAAATCATCGGAATACATAGGACATCTTCTCATCTTTTCGATAAGTGATGAATCCTATTTCGACATTCACAAGCCTTCATATGTGATAAGGTTACGCCCAGTGATAATTTGTTAATGACTCCATTGGAATCCAAAAAGAACCAAAGCGTAACTAGTCAAATATAAGACTACCCTGATGTCTCAAGTCTAAGGACCAATCTGCACTATTGCAACACAGAAATTCCAATTCGACAATCAACAATTGCCGTTAGGAATTCTGTAGCGGGTCAGTTCAGTGTGCTTATTCTTATAATAAGCACCCACATATATGCACTAGTGTCCACACACCAATGTCCATGAAACAAGACATTCTCCTAATTGAGCATGCATCATATATGCTAGTCTATCTGAGTTATTAGTGTTCAATCCTAATAACTCTACGACTAGGAACATTTAAGATCAAGGCTTATGAGGAATATGTTTCATGATCGTCATCTCTATGCACGACCATATTCCACGAGCCTATCTGATCTATGGACTTTGTCAAATATGGAAATAATAAAGACAACCATCAATGACAAACAAAAAACATAATGCCTTGCAATAATAATTGATTGAAGATAAAGAGTCACAATATAAAATATGATTAATTACATGTAAATATAATTGGCTTGTGGGGCATATCTCTAACAGATCAAATAATTCATCGACTCGTGGGAGCGGGTACTTATTCTTCACCATGACCTTATTCAATTAATGGTAATCGATACACATTTTTAGACTTTTGTCTTTTTTCTTTAAAAACAATACCAGTGCGTCCCACAGTGACATACTCGGCCTAATGAATCCTTTTTCATTCAGCTCCTACAGTTGACTCTTCAATTCTTCCAACTCAGCTAGTGACATACAGTAGGGTGGTACTGATATGGGTTGCGTTTTGGGCATCAGTTCGACGAAGAATTCGATCTCCTTGGGAGGTGGCAGTCCCAGTAGATCTTTCAAAAACACGTCTCTGAATTCTCGTATAATCTGTGCCTCCTCAACCCTAGATGTCTCTTATTCCACCAATTGAGCACTATCTAGGTACCCATATGCCCCTGTGTTCATTAGCTTTGATGTCTCTATGGTTTTTCCCATAGAGGTTGAGATAATCATCAAATACCCCAATGGTTTAATTTCTATCCCCAATGCCCTGGCCAATGTATGCGAAATGAGTGAATGTGTAAGCCTTAGATCTATTAAGACATGCACAGGGGTTTTCAGTATAAGGAGTGTACCTTGTATAATTATAGGATCTGCCCCTGCATCTTCCTTTGTCAAATTGAAGACGCGTCCTTGGCAGGTCCCACGAGCTTCCCCTATCTTCTTAGTATGTCAACCAGCATGACCGACTCTCAGCCTCTCCAGACAGTCTTGTGCGATGTACCCCGGTTGTAAGACCCAGGATTTTTAAGAGTGATCTCTTTTAAAGAAGAATACGATGGGTTCAGGATTCAAGAAGGAATACGTAGATTTCAGGCAAAATATAGGGTGTTTTCGAGATTTCGGGCAAAAGCGTAATTTCTCAAAAATAATTGGAGGCCATTTTGGAGTCAAGAATGGTACCTGAAAGTGAAAGAGGATTTTAAGAATTCTTAGAAATAGAGGAATAACATTTTGAGGGCCAAGGTGGGATTTCCAAAAGTTACAAAGGGTAAAAGTGTAATTTATGAAAATCGTGGGCCGAAATGATAAAAGCCAGAAACTTAGCCATCATGAAGCTATCAAAATATCAGCAATTGGCCAATCCCAAATGGCCAAGTGTCCCTCCAAGTGGCACAATCTAATTGGCCACAAATTCTATAAAAGCTTAAACCCAACTAAAAACAAAATCATGAAAATTTGAGGCAAAGTTGGGCCATGTGAGAGAATTGAGGGTGAGGAATCTGTTCTTGAGAAATAAGGGGAGATTCTGCAAAAGAAACGAGGTAGATTGGTAAGAAAACGAAGGAGATACAAGCCTCGATGGGAAATCTGCGTGTCGCTGGAATCAAGGCCCGAATCACCGAAAAACAATGAGGTAAGTTTCGTTTAATTTTATAATCTTGTAGAGGGAAGAAAGAGGGAGGTATAGGAACAAACGAGGGTCGAATCGGAGTTAAAAGAAAGGAGAAAAGCCTGAAAAACCAAGCTGCAGCGCACCTGAGTCGAAGAAGACACGGCGTGTGTAACACACGTGCCGCCTGCTGCTGTGAGTGGGGGCGTGTGGAGCCACTTCAGGAGGCGCGTGAGGGCGTGTGTGGGACCTTCTTGACTTGAAATTTTGCACAGTTATTCCTATATTTATTCCCTACAATTCTATCTAAAAATATTTAACTTTGGTTTTACGAAATCTTGCTTTTTATGGAAGACAGCCTAACCAGCAACTGTGAATAGTATCGGGTCAGGTAACTTTGGTGGGTGACTCCTTTTCTTTGAACTCTTACATCTCTTACATGTTATACCTTCATTCGGGTGGTTTGCATAACATTTAATATTGTTGGTTCACATTTTTATACACTTAGACATACATCACTACATTCATGGCTAGTGGCATTGAAATGGGTTGCATCATGTACGTGGTCTAGGACCACAGTCTCCCAAGTCAGGGATGGTTATGGCTTTTTGATAACATGATGGCCCACGGGGTTGATTGCAATGCCCTGTTGTCATTACCATCGGGTTACTTCACGACATATTGCACAATGCATTTGCACTCACCTCCAATACTGAATTATCCACTTAGATATCACTATCTAACTTGGGTGTTTCATATCCCTGGAACATTCAACGTTCCAGGTGCAGCAAGTGTTACAGGTACCTCGGGAGCAAGCAAAGGAAAAGAGGAAATGACTACCTAATATTTGTTTTATAATGTTTATGTTCCAATAAATCAAGTTATTGTAATCAAGCTACTGAATGACCATTTAAATTTACTACCAATTTCTATTCAGATGTCTTGTGAAATCAACTATTTATATGGGGATACCAAGTATTGAAGCATGGTAAGATGTTAAGGCAATCTTATGGTATATCTATGTTCATATTTAAATTCCAAAGAAAAGCAATACTGAGTTCCAAGTTTAATTGGCTTGCTTATAAAGGGAAAAGTCTAGATGCGGCATTACACAGCACCATTTGTATTAACTACCATTTCCCCTTTGATTTTGGGAAGGTTACTTTTACGATAATATCATGTGCGTATTACTTTCTTTATTCAAATCCCTAAAAGAATATCCTTCGTACTCATATTTTTACTCAAATCTTTAAAGAGTGTTATTGAAACCCAAGATATCGAAGATTGATTGGTTCACGCTATAACCTGATGAACAACTATATGATTACCCATTGCACGTCAATTTCCTATTGACTAAACTAGCGTAAATAATTGGAACCACAAGATTACAAAAGAATCAAGGTACAAAACTATGGTGACTCTCTTAAGGGTTTCAAGCTAAATTCTCATATTAACTTACCTTTATTTTAATCTTCTATTCCAAATCTGGGGAAGAATTAAGACATTTAAATACCACAAGGAAGTGGGAAAAACATTAACAAGTTAATTAATGCCTCCTATATATAAATTTTGAAACTAATGCATTGGAAACGATCTTGGGATTTACGGGGCATTACACCGGTTGCTCGCACTTGAAACATATGATCCTCCATGAGTTTCCCACATGAGGCATTTCCTTTGTCTTGGGATAATCTCTTCCCATGTGTCATTCCCTACACAAAAAGCAATGAATCGGCCTTACTGAGCATTTCTTCCCTAGGTGGTTCTTCTTGCATTAGGGGCACCATTTGCTGCCTTGAAAATTTTTATTCCCTGATCTAAGCTCCTTATTCCCTTTTGTCTCATCAGACTTTATCAATCTTATCCGTAGGAGGTTTCTTTCTGTGGTTAGAGCTCTGTTCAAGCTTTCTTGTAGGTATCGATGGACTAAGTACTTAGAGCTTGCTATAATTCCACCCACAATCCTGACAAGAACTTTTGTGCCTTTTGCCATTCGTCTGCCTCGTACATTGGCACATATTTTATGAGTTGGGTAAATTTTGTATCGTACTGGGTTATCCACATCTCCCTAGTTTGCCTCAAATTCATAACTCCGAACCTTTTTCCTGTCTCCAACTTCGAGAAAAATATTTAACATTAAAGGCTTCCTTGAATGTCTCCCACGTCACCGTCTGACCCCTTTTGTCTCGAATTTGAATGGGATCACTGCAGGGCTCGCCCCATGGTTTGTCACCATCTTTCTACTTCTTCTAACATAAAGGTTGAGCAATTTACTTTCTCTACGTCACTACATTGCATGTGTTGAAGTAATTTCTCTGTTTGCTTTAGCCAATATTTGGCTATGTTGGGGTCATCACTCAGCCTTCCCTTAATTGTAGGGGGTCGTTGCCTTTGGTATTGTTCCAACATGTTCTCCGTACACCTGGTTGGTGCCTGTCTAGTCACATAAGTTAGGAGGTTTTCCAGTACTCTTTCCATCATGTCCAATTATCCCTCTTGGATAGTGGATTCCTTTACTCACCCTTTACTCCTTACATTGTTGCAATCATGGTGATTGCAATGACATATCTGATTATCACTTTCGTATTCGTCTCTTCGATTAGGGGTGTTAGAAGCCATGTTTCCTCGTTGCCTAGTGGTAACCATCTATAAGGGAAGAAAAATGAAATATCATTCTAAGGAAAATTTTTATTCGAAAGAAATTTCATTGCAACTTAACCTCTCTTCTAAGCATAACACACGATAGAAAAACACCATTAACAAAACATGATTACAAGCATTAGACAACTAATAGGGGGGAATTCGTTCAAGGCCATCTTAGGACTATTTCTTTTTCTAGGGATCAGCTGACTTCCAGACCCATGCGTCATTAACAGCCAAGTCATCCTCAGACTCTATTGTTGGTCCATCATGATCATCATAGGATTCGATAAAATCGTCCTCCTTTCGAGCTTATTTTAATGACATCAATGTTGTTTATTTCTTCTATCTCTTCAGGACCCCAATCCTCTTCTGGATTTCCTGGATCATCAAGATTTGCTTCATCCTCTAGGACTTCCTCATATACCTCCCTAGCACATTGATGAAGTTGTTCAGAAAAGGTGAAAAATAACTCTTAATCACCTAGTTGGCAAATCCACTCAACAAAAGTCTTTCAGTCTCCATCGAGATGGTTTATTAAGAAGTCAACTTGTATGTGTACCTAGTTTGGTCGTAGGTAGCTACTTGGGGGTACATCACTTATAATGTCCTTAAGGATAGCAAGGTATTCCAAATTTTCCTTGACTATTGGTTCTCCCATTTCTAGCTGGCTTGTTCAGTGGGTCACCCAAAATTATTCCAAGTAATTTCCTGTCATTCTGTTATTCAAAAATGATCTTCTCAGTTAGTAACCAAAAATATTTTAAATCTCAAAACCAATAATCCTTAATAATCCTTGAGTCTCCAAGTGGAGTTTGCTCTGATACCAACTATAACAACTCGCCTTCCCAAGGCGTGTCATTATTTTGGGACTTTTTTTTTTTTTTGAAAAATATATATATTTTTTCTAACAATACCATCTCGACATTCCCAAAATACCATATTTAAAAATCTCTGAACACATATATTTAGCACCCCAAATGATAAGCTAAGGAATTGTAAATTAAATACTTGTGCAAGCAGAATCAAAATCTAAAGGAATATTGTAATCGTAAAGGAAATTAATTTGTATAGTATTTTCCTCAAAAAGGATAAAAATTACAATATCCAACAGACAAAACAACATATAATATAATATGCCTCAAATCATTAGAAATCCCGTGACTCATCCTAATATGAGTATAGGATAGAAATACAACTGAAATCATGACTCGACAACCTCATTTCCCTTTCTACTGCTCGGCCCACCTGGAACGTTGAATATTCCAAGAACAAAGTTGAAATTAGAAGATAAATCTTCTAAATGAGGGTTAAAATAATTTTCATGAATGAATGATGCATGGATATAAATCAACTGACACCTTAGGATAGCTTTTGTTAGCATTCTAGCCCCAACAAGGAACTCTAGGCAGTCATCCCGGTAAGCACACATGGCACAGGATACCCCTATGATCATTCCAGCAACCACACTTGAGGAAATGTAGGTCAAACTACTAGGGCAACATCCTACCCCATCATAGTTACCATGGATGACATAAATATCAATATGCTAATAGTATCATATCAAATACAATATCACAATTACCAAGGCATTATAACATGTAATGATATGACAAGACGCGCTTAAATCGCATATATTTTGGTAACCCTCATAAAAATCATGCTCATTTTAGGTAAACCATTCCACGTGTAAATTTTTTGGATAAACCACTCACCTTGATTTAATTGTTCAAGTTTTCTTGAAACTCGTGCCCTACCTCGAAACACTTGCTTGTGAATTTTTCTGACCAAAATTTTAGGAAATATTAATTAAAATTAATTTCATAATTTTCCAAAAAAAATTCACATTTTTTGTCCATTTTTTCCCTCTATTTTCCCTCTATTTTTCATTTTTTTTCTATTTTTCCTTACCTCACGCGCCCGTACCCATGCACTATAATACCCTGTATTGCGTAGTGTTCAAAAAGTTCATGGAACTTGAAGTTGGTTTAAAAAAAATTAGTTAATGAATTGCCAAATCAATGGAAGGGAGTACCCTGAGTCTTAGATGTCTAAAAAAAAAGGTATGACATTGATGAGCATCTCAAGACGAGATTTATGGCATTGAGAGAAATCAGAATAAACACAGTTTTTGGTACAACTAAGATGCAGCCTGAAAAATGGAATGATTCTAAAGGACTTGTGAAAAGTCAACGGAACTCTGAGGGGACTCCAGTTTTATGTAAGGATCAACTCTAAGGTGGTTTCGAGATAAAACAAAGGTCCTATGAGAACATTGGGGCAAAAACGCACTTATCAAGTAACTTCAAGTTATTAATTTTAGATTTTAAGTATCCCAATGATTATTAATTCAATGTTTAAGAGTGTAATAACAATTAAAGAAATACCCAAGGGAGATGAAGAAGAAATTTGGGGTTTAATGTGTGATTTTCCCTATATGTTGTACTATATAATATATAGATATACATATATGTGTGTGTGCGTGCGCGCGCGCATGGCCAAGGTAGTAAGGTCGATGGGAGTGGCTATAAATAGGGTATGAATTGGAGGCATTTGAAGTAGAAACCAAGAAGAGTGGAATCAAAAGAAGAAGACAGAGGAAATGACGACCAACAAGTAGCCACGACCATGGCTGCGGGCAGAGGCCGCAGTGGCGCGTGGAGGTGGACAGCGGCCAGCAGTGGGAGTGCGAAAGTGGCTGACAGTGCTGCGTGCAGTAGTGTGTGTGCTAGAAGAAGGATGGAGGAGGAAGAAGAAGAAGGAGGAAAAGAAAAAGAAAAAAAAGGAAAAAGAAAATAGAGAAAATGAGGAAAAACATGGATAAAAATGAGGAAAGCTTCCGAAAAATTTCAAAAAATTTTGGGAATTAATTTGGGGCTAGAGAAGCATACCCGAAGTTAGAAAATTATCTAGACAAGCATTTCGAGGTAGGGCACGCATATCGAGTAAACCTGAGAGGCTAAGTCAAGATAAGCAGTTCTATCCAAATATTAGCCTATTTGTAAGCAAGGATTTAGTCTACGAATGTTTTGTGTTATGGAAATAGCCTGTCCTAAAAAGTCAGCATGCACAACATAAGTAGTATATTTCTCAACCTGTGTCTATATGTTGTCATTCCTTGATGTGAATATGTCATATAGATTGCATTTACATGGTCGTTGTTGCTTGTTGGTTGTCGTTTCCTTTGCCTTCTTCTTCTAATTCCACTCTTCTTGATTTCTACTTCAAATGCCTCCAATTCTTACCCTATTTATAGCCACCCCCACCAACCTTATTGCCTTAGCCATCACTCTTGTATATATATATATATATATATATATATATATTATATCTGCAACACTCATTGGTCGAGAAGCCTCGCAGTAGCTTGGCCACCACGCGCACACACACACACACATATATATCTATATATTATATAGTACAATATATAGGGAAAATCACACATTAAACCCCAAATTTCTTCTTCATCTCCCTTGGGTATTTCTTTAATTGTTACTATACCCTTAAACATTGAATTAATAATCATTGGAATATTTAAAATCCAAAATTAATAACTCAAAGTTATTCGATAAGTACATTTTTGACCCCAATATCCTCACAAGATATTTGTTTCATCCCGAAACTACCTTAGGGTTGATCCTTACATAAACCCAAAGCCCCTTCAGGGTTCCATCGACTTTCTGAAAGTCTCTTACAATCATTAAATTTTTTAGGTTGTATCTTAGTTGTACCAAAAACTGTCTATGTTCCAATTTCTCTCAATGGTATAAATCTTGTCTCGAGATGCTCGTTAATGTCATACCCTTTTCTTTAGACATCTAAGTCTTGGGGTACTCTCTTCCATTGATTCTATAATTAATTAACTAAATTCTTAAACCAACTTCCAGTTCCTTGAACTTACTCAACACTACGCAATACGGGGTATTACATTCTCGCTCCCTTAAAAGAATTTCATCCTAGAAATTTGTCATATACTCAAAATCTCAAAATTTCATCCTCAAAATTAGCACCTGACTGACCAAATAACTAAAGGTGAATCACAACCTATTACTTCATTTCAAATGATCCTGTCTGGAGCAAAACATTGCCATTGGCTTTTTCCTCAAGTCAATTGATACTACTCCCAACTAACAATAATATCATTACCTGAATACCTCAATCTCATATTATTCTTAATCTTTAGCAAATATTCTAATTTACATTATTACACGATCAATGCCTATAAGGCATGCCGTGTTTTTTTTTTACAGAATTTCATGTTGTAGCTCATCACAAGTAGTTACACATATCCCAAGCAATCTATACGATCCTCACGAGTCTATTCCATAATGACCCATATTGCATCATTGCCTTTTCGATTCTTTGGAAATCCTGTCGCAAAAACCATCGTGATATGTTCGCATTTTCATTTAGAGATATCTTGGGGTTTCACTAGCCCCATTGGTTTTTAATGCTCGATCCTTAAGGCATCATCTCATGCTAATTGACTATAATCATACTTTACCATATGGAATGCAATCATCTGATTTCTTTCGTCAGAATCGACCACATTTCACAAGATCTACTATCTTGATTTTAATTGACAAATCCAAACATCATGGCATAAATATACATGTGTCCATTAGTTCCTTTGGCTTCTAGTCAATCTTTGCGTAGTATAGGTTTACTTGCTAACTCGCAATCTCCCAATTACTCAACCGAGCTTGCTTTTTAACTCCAAGTGTCTAATCGTCTTGACAATAGTGCTATTAACTTTATCCATATCATCCTAGGCTTCTTATCTTGACCTATTTTTTTAGGATCCTTGGACTTCACATCCCATTATCATAGTTATCAAGTTAATCTTCCATTCGAACCTCGAGAAAACATATCATTAATTCCTGATCTTAACTTAGCAGCTATGGGTCATTTCATGATAAGCCATTCATCCCTGGGTCATAACTTAGCAATCATTGCTAGCTATCTAACGTAAGGATCCAAATTTATAACTTTATTTTGACACTTATTTCCTCAAGGCATAATATAACCATCAAAATTTCTATTTCATCAATCATGTCTCAATCAAAAAATTTCTCTCAAAGAGACTACACCATGATTTGAATTGTACATCACAAAATATTCATCTAGTGTTAATGTGACCTTATCATCACAAAGGGTCTACTTTACCTTTTATTCATCGTTACATGAACGGTGGCTTAGCTCATCACTGCTAATCCTATTAAGCCAACTTGCTCATATTAATTAAGTTTTGATAATTAACAAAAAGAAAATTTTTAATATACAAATTATAATATTTTTGGTGATTACTAAAAAGAGTATTTTCCTTGAACATATTAATTTTAGTACCAAATTATTTTTGATTAATTTATAAATATTTTTTTCATAGCATATACATTACCAAAAATATTATATTCTATTAAACATATTTTTATAATTTTTAGATTAATTTATAAAATATTTTTCATAGTATGTGTATTACCAAAAATATTATTTTCTATTAAAAATATTTTTAAATATATTTTTGATTAATTTATAAAATATTTTTATAACATATGTATCTAAAAAAAAAAGGATTTAACAACTACATGCATGCCCTAATTCGAACCCAAGACATCCAGCAAGTCCAAACATTTCCATACCAATTGATCTACAAGTTTCCTTAATTACATGTGTGCACATATTAATTTTTACTTATACTTTAATTTTAACTTATACTTCTAAGCTTTCTAGCTTGTAACGATCAGATTTTTTATCATTGAAAAAGTGTCCAAAATGCCTATAAATACCCCCCTCCCAATCTCGTTTTTGAGAAGCTAAGTGCTTCCATTGCAAATTCAAAACACATCCCAAACACTCTCAAGCTATCATCCAAGCATTCTGAGGCTCACAAAATATTATTGCATAACAACCGAAGAACCACAAGGCAAGAGGAAAAAAATATTTTCAAGTCTACTCCAAATTTCTCCGAGGTCACTAATTTATTTATTTTATTTAAATATTATTGCCTTGTATATTTTTGTGCTTAATTGTTTATTTGCGTTCAAGTGTGGACAATTTATTTGTAAACGTTGAAGTCATCATTAAGGATTGTATAGATTTCCTAGAACTATTAAAATCGAGGTGTATCTAGTTTCTAAGATAAGCTAGGGAGAAAACCTTAGTATAGTGATTTTCTAAAATTCGTTGTAATTTAGGTGTGTATCTTGTTTCTAATGTGAATTAGTGTGAAATTGATTTAGTGGAACCCCAAGGGTGGTTAGACCTTGGAAGAGTGGATTAAGTGTGTGTAAAAATACTGAACCATTATAAATTGTCTTATGCTTCATTTTATTTATTTTTATTATATCTTGTGGTTTGCATTAATTATTAATTTCAAACATAATTTATTTTAATTATCAAATATATATTCTTAAAGAAAATAATTAATCAATAATATTTATTAAAAGAGAGAAAAATTTTAGTTACTTAATTCATCCCCCTCTTGAGTAGCTATACCCTAAGGGACTAACAAATCCTATGGCTTTCATGTGCATATCAATATACGCCCGACTCATTCTTTCCCAATTCAGTTTCTTTAAATCCCAACAGGGTTCTCAAACTACATGTCCCGTTATCATGGTCACCAAGTGAAACTCGAAAATACTTACCATTTGATCCTAACTAAACAACTAGGCTATTTAAGCCAATCATCCTTGATTCATACTTCAATCACTCTCGATGGTTGCTAGTCATCCTAACATTTCATGCAAGGATTCCAACTAATGACCTCAAATCAACATCCTTTAAATTTTTAAATAAGGTTTCACCCTACAAATCCTCTAATTCAAATCTCTTTCCTTCCTCAAGATTTGTTCCAAATCACAAATCTCTATGTCATCAACCCCTAAAACTTCAAATCAGATATTTTCTAAGTCTCCAAATAGAATTTCGCACCTCAATTTAAATTGGTCGGCTACTTCCACCCTTGAACAACCTCAATCTTGGCTGGATCTATCGCAATTCCTTCGGCCGAGATTACATGATCTCGATTTTCTTTTGACAGTCATAGTCAACATAGCGAATATTCAAGTTGGGTCATTTCCCAAGCTTTCAACCTTTTAGGGACCCTACCACAGTGCCCCATTCCCTTGGGACTTGGACTCTAGTCTACATAACAGCCATAGTGTTACCTAAACTTTGGAATCTGACTGTCTCCACAGTCTACTATGTCGCTCTGACCCAGAAGTCTCACTCCCCTATCGAGAGCCAGCCCACAATCCTTTAACTATGACAATCATGCTTCTCTAGTAATCATAACGAGCCCATCACCAATTCTTTGCCTTGGTCCCTAGGCTCAGGTCCGCTATTACAGGTCATGCACCTATGGTGTTATCGTTATGCTAGAACCTTTTATCCCATCTTTGAGAGTCATAATTGTCCCTTCTTCTATCACTTCTTGCACTTCTTTTAGTACCGGCCCTAATCTCCAAATCTCATGGATCTACAATCCTCAAGTTACTCATCTTTGAATCCTTTCCAAAACCTATTTGATTAGGACACTTGATCTTGTTGAACTCCCAAACTCATGGTGCATATGACAATCAATCCTGATTTCATGTTTGCAGACATGTAGCCTCACACTCTCATCATTTCCTCTACGATTGTTATGGCCTAGCAAGCAAATCTTGGTCCTAAAATCTATCGTGATGCTCCCCAAAAATATCACTCAAGATCGCCAAAACTCACATTTGAAGAATTTGACATACAGTTGGTGCTTTCTAAGAGTTCCCAACATTATCCTCAATTGTTCCTCATAGTCATCTCTTTCTGAGGAATACACTAATATGTCATTAATAAATGGGATCACAAATTTATCTTAGATAAGACTTAAATACCCGGTTTACTAGATCAATAAATGCAGCTGGTGCATTTGTCAAACCATAAGACAACATCAAATTCTCATATCTGCCACATCACGACTTAAATGCCGTTTTAGGAATGTCTCATTCCATTATCTTACCCTCGATTACACATTAATCTTAAAAAATATCCCAGCCCCTTGCAATTGGTTAATAATTGATCAATTCGAGGTAAAAGATAATGACTCTTAATTGTTACCTCATTCAAGGCCTGATAACTCATACCCTTATTAATTGTAGTCGAGCCACACATAGCTAAGTGACCAAAACCTCAAACTATCGACAACAAGTTCAATTTCATTATTAAGAAATAAACCTAATAAATTTATGAAAATACACCCTGGTATTTCTTTTACTATCTCAACTTTCCTACGGCTTTTCACTAACCACATGTGCCTGCACCACACATTCATAGGTTCTTATATTCACAACTTGCTGACATGATCTTTAATGATTTCCTAGCTATATACCCTTAAACTTCACAACTCGCCCACTACGGCTAATTGTCTTTTCCCCAAAATTTAATCAAAATTCTGGATCTCTAATGAATTCAAGTCTATCAAGATGCAGTTTTTTTATTGTGACTTGTCATCTTGGCAAATCTGCCATCACTTATTTCCCTCAAGCATATAAAAGACTCACATATCTTCCAATCGGGTTTAGATTATTTCACAAAATCCCCGTTTCATTTCAGTTTATACTTATCACAATATCCACCTAACCACAGAGACTGTTAGAAAATATGATCTGATTTTATTTGGTATCACATTTTTCAAATCTTACGGTTAAAGACGCGAGGACCTCTCATTGGACAACTTTACTACTTGACTAAAAATGATGAAGAAATCTACCCGACGATGGAAAAAGGTATGTCGATTTTGTCCAAATAGATTTTGATATTTTCATGAGCATGGCATATGCATTAGCTTAAGAAAAAGTCGGGAAAATTGGGAGACAAATGGAATTAGTCAAAGAAATTTTTATGGATCTCTAGATGTCACGATTAGAAAAGCCATCAAGTGACGTGAACTGTTGGATCGTGGGATAATGCAAATTAGGGATTTGCCAAAAGATTAGTAATAATTTGTGATTAAGGTAATTGGATCTTTTTGAAAGTCGTTATTAATAGTAGTGATTTGATTTATCGAGACCAAAAATTTCAAGGATGAAATTTCCTGGGGGGAGAATGTAATAACCAAGAATTTTGGGTTAATTTAGAAATAGGAATTTTTTTTTAAAAAATAAGATTTGAGGAAAATAGGTATCAGAATAGCCTGGTAGGTTAACCGAATCGACTCCAGGGAGTACCCTGGAGCTCAAATGCCTAAAGAAAATGATATGAAAGTGTCGAGTATTTCAACATATGATTTATGGCATCGAAAGAAAATGGATTAGGAATAGTTTTCGGTATAGTTAAAATACAACTATGAGATAGGTTGTAAAGTCGAACAATCATAGGAGACTCCCAAAATGAAAACAAAAGCCTCAGGAAGCTTTGATTGATTGAGTAGAGTAACCCTTCAGTGATTTTTGAAATAAACTAATGGATTTACAGCCAAAACAAAGATTTGGGCCTAAGTGTAATTTTTTAAAATTGCCCGAGGGGGGTCAAAATATCTTTTTTCCAAAAGTTTCAAGGGAGAAATGAAAGGATCAAGACTTAAGAGACTCAATGAAAGTTATCAAAAGTCTAGGGGCTTCGTGGAAAATGGCCAAAATGAGAATAGCAAAATTAGTGGGGCAAAAGTGCAAAAACACAAAAATGGTGGTTGCCAGTCACCGATCGGCCACTGCCTATTGTCGAACGACCACTTTCAGTCACCGACCGGCTATTTTGGCCACGGGTGCCGCACAAGGGTTGGTCGAGGGTGCTTGGGGATCGCGTTTGGGCCGACAACAACCTCTGGTATGGCCAGATTATCGAGTTTTCTGACTGAAAGTTTGCTCGATTTGTCGAAGCACTACAAATCACGTTTTTGGCTAGGTGAGGTTGTGTTTAGGTCGATCTAGGGCAGGGTTAAACGCCTAAAGGCTTGGATTGAGTGGCCAAAGCAATTTCGAGGTTCGAATTGGCCTATAAATAGAGCAAGAAGTGGCCGAATTTTTAGAAAATTAAAGCTTCAAATAGAGGCCATTTTTAATTGAATTGAGCAACGAGATTAAAGGGTTTTTTTTTCCCATGAGTGGTAGATCAATTCTGGAGATTTTGGTAGGCAACGGAGTAAGATCGAATTGGTTTCGAAGCTCACTGAAAGTTGAAGGCAGTCCGCCTGGCCGAGAGTTTGGCCGGCAAATCGGAGGCCCTCTGATGCTCCGTTCAGGCCTCAAGATGGCCCATCTAGATCGATTCAGCAAGGGAAAGAAGATGGCATCGTTTTCCAGCATCGCCGGTTAATCGGTGTCGGAGAAGACAACTAGCATGTGAGGCATACGCACCAGACTTCACGCATTCTCCCACTCGCGGCGCATGCGAGAGCGTGGATGGCCAAAAAATTTAAAAAAAAATTATAAAAATCCTAGAAAATTGTGTTCTAGGTGTTTGTGTAAAAAGTTTTGAAATTGGACTTTTTGGTGTCTCTATTTTAGCACTGAACAACCTCGTTTTGTGTGAAAACGCAGCATCTGGGTAAGTTTAGTAAATTTCCCTTGAAGTTCATAGGTTATTCTGATTTGTTGTAAAGAAAGATTGGAGAAAATAGTTTGATAGATATTTATTTGGAATTTTTAGAGAGAAAATAGGAGAAAAGATAGAAATTGTGAGAAAAATCATATTTTTGATGATTATATGTTGATTACGATGCTTTGAGGACTAAAGTTGAGTGTTGGTGTGACTTTTGAGATTGGCACAAAAATTGAGGTCGGGCACACAAATTGAGGCAATGCGCGCTTTTCGAGGTACCCTGAATTTTGTCAAAGGTAAGCAGTTCTAACCCCAAAATTTGTTTATTCAAAGTTGTTCTCCTCTTATAAATTTGATTTGATCCATGCAAATGTTTTGTTGCATGTGAATGATTTTAACCTGTGATGATTGGTTTCATACGGGTATGTCTCGAAATATTTTATGCATGTACATTGAATTTTGTGCGATAAATTGTGTACATGAAATGTTATTTCATATGATGCATTGAATCATGGTATGTGGCATTGGCGTGTTTTTATGGGATGGCATGGGATGTCAACTTATGATGTGGCACTTGAAGTGATAACACCAGGGAAGCGTGCTGAGGGAAAATGCCCACTTGTGACGGGGGCTAAGAGTGGACACCACCATTGCAAGTCAACAAGTGGCAGGGCTAAAAGTGTACACCACCTCGGACTAGCAAGTGGCGAGGTTGCGAGTGGACACCACCCCAGATGCCTTGCACGGTAGTATTATTTCCGAGGTGGGCGTGGATTCCCATGATGGTGTTGATCATCATTTGGCCAGGATTTGTGTTGACGTGCTCTGAAAGCTTTTGAGTGGGAACGTAATGATGACGAGGTGATTCCCAAGGTTCGTGCATTAACATTGGTCCCTCTTAAGCTAGGACTGTGTTGTGCCAATGTGTCAATGTGGTTTTGTTGCCTTGAGAGAGATTGCATTTTCCCTGATTAGGGTTAAGTGTTTTGAGATTCTCTAGGGCCGGGTTTTGTCATGATTTTCTGTTGTTTCATATTTTGTATACATTCATGAAAATGTTTAGAACTCTCACTTCGATGATTCATCATCTTATATTTGACTTTATCCCTGGAATATTCTAACGTTCCAGGTGGAAACATCGATTCCAAAGGAAAAAGAATTGCTGAGGATTGATAGCAACTTGTAGGTGGACCGTAACATATATTGTGGATTATATGTATTTCCTTTTGATGATGTCATGTTAAACGATGGTACGATTTTGATGTTATGTATAAGATGATTTCGGTTATGTACCATATCAAGTTTCGATCTAGCTTCCACATTTGTTTTATGATGATATTACCTTTCTTAGCTTGATGTTTTTAAGTTTGATATGCTAAGAAGGTAATAGAGATTGTCAGGGAAGTTATGGATTTAAGTGTTGTGTAGTGGAAATGCATATTTAAGAAAGTTCTGTCTAAGAAAAGATTTGGTATTTAAGTGTGTCTCTTTAAGACCCACCTCTCTTTCCAGTGAACTTACCTGGTATACTATTCACGTACAAACTCTATTCCGGTATATTTGTGGAAAAAATATATCCTCGAAATCCATTAGTTATTTATTCCGCATTTATAACGCCCCTCGAATGGAGCGGGGTGTTACATCGTTCATCTATAATAACATTACAATAACCGTAAATGAAATTAAACATAAACTAACTGGATAACTGGTCCTGGCCTTGGCATAGGACCCACCACAAACTCCACCATGCTCACATTTTTTACACTTCTTTGCCTTTTTGTCTGCTCGTCTCGCCTAGAACGTGGAATATTCCAAGGACAAATGCCAAACATTAGAAGATGAATCTTCTAAGAGAGGGTTAAAACAACATAAATGAATGATGCATGGACAAGTATAAATAGATACCTCAGTGTAACTTCCCTGGTAATACAGCCTGGCATGGAACCCTTGGTAGTCATCCCAACATGCACACAAGGCAACAAGATACTCCTGTACGCTATTCTGACAACACCCTTGGGGAATTACGACTACATTATCTGGGCGACATCCCATCCTATTCACAAGTGTCGATATGCCAATAACATCATGCCATGTGAAAAAATCACGACTATTAATGCAACTAGGGGTGGCAATTCATATTGGCAGGTCGTAATTGTGTCGTGTCGAGACACACATATAACACGTATCAGGCTAACCCGAACACGACACGTTTATTAAACGTGTAACACGACATGACCCGTTTAACCCATTTAACTAAACGTGTCGTGTTGTGTCGTGTCGTGTCACCTGTTAACCTGTTTAACCCGTTTAATTTAAACAGGTCATGTTGTGTTACCTGTTAAACATGTTATTTAATTTTAAACGTGTTATTTCGTATATAATCATGTTAACGTGTTCAGATCAACCCACTAACCCTTTTAATTAAACGTGTCATTTCGTATATAATCGTGTTAACGTGGTCGGATCAACCCGTTAACACGTTTAATTAAACGTGTCATTTCATGTCTAAATGGGTTAGATAGGTTGACCCGCCTAAGACACGAAAATAATAGTGTCATAAATGAGCTGACCCGTTTATGACCCGAACCCGATTAACCCCAACCCTAACCCACTTAACTCCGTGTCGTGTCGTATCGTGTAATCTGGTCGTGTCCAAAATTGCCAGCCCTAGATGCAACAGTACATGTACAGATATGACAAAATGTTCATAAATTATATAAGATTTAGCAACCCTCATGAATATCATGCAAAAAATAGGCAAACATATCACGTATAAGATTTTTGGGAAAAATCACTCACCTTGAACAAAAACTCAGAATGCCTCGAATATTATGCCCCCCTCGATTTTTTTGTCAGGCCTCAAAAATTGCACAACCACTCAATCTTGAGCCTCAACGTACCCTAGCCATTATATTTATTCAAAAAAGTATTAACACCTATTTTTTCATAATTTTTCTCTATTTTCTTCCTATTTTTCTCTCGATAATTTCAAAATAAATACCTCCTCAAAATTTTCAACACCATAATTCATAAAATAATTTTTCAAAAAAATTAAAATAAAAATAAAAAATTACCTAAGTCTCACGCGCCCTACGCATGTATTGCGAGTAAAGACTGGCGCGTGCACCTCACGCGCTGATTATCTTCTCTATCTTCAGCCACCTATGATCTTTGGATTTTTCCCCTACTTTGATCTACACCCCAAGTCGATCACAACAGTACCAACTTAAGCTCCAAACAACTATCAGAAGTGGCTCAACCGACCATTTAAAGGCTCGGCTCTAACAACCGTCGATTTATCCGACCAAGCTTCAAAACCTTCTAAAACTCACACCAAAATACACTAAACGCTCCAGAAAAGTCTAAAAAATACAAGGAACAAAAGCCCCTTATTCACAAACCTCGATTCTTTCTCTAAAGCCTTGAATTTGAGCTTGAACTTAAGCAAAAATTCTCGGCCATCGACCCCTATTTATACCCGATTTCGAGCCTTGAAACGCCCTTGGCCATCACATCCGAGGTCTTTAATGCCCTAACCTACGTCAGATTGACCCCAAAACCATCACCATTAGCCCCAAAACCTACTTCTCAGAACTTTGATTTTCCATCCATATCACAACCAAAATTTTGATGAAATCGATCGTTGACGTGGCTGATCCCTGATTGTGGACAGGCCCTGATGAGTCTACCCCTAGTCCTAAACCCTATGAGCCCTCATTGGGAGCCTCCAACAGCCAAAATCGGTGATGGGAGAGGTGATCAATGGCTGGCAGTGTTCACACTGCCATTTTTTTGAAAATTACATTTTCACCCCCCTCAACTTTCAAAATTGCATTTTAACCCCTTCTGAGCAACCCCATGAGTTTCTAAAAATTTCACAACGAAAGTCTGACTTTTCTCATTCACATTTTATCCCCTAAGTTTCATTTTATCATACTCAACCAAGTTTCAAAAAATTACACTTAGGCCCAAAAGTACACTTTGATCGCGAATCCCACATGTTTCATCCTGAAACCACCTCAGGGTTATTCCTTATGCAAAACTTGAATCCTCTCAGGGTTCCATTGATTTCTCGGAAGACCCTTACGATCATTCGATTTTTCAGCATAAACCATAGCTTTAACGAAAACTGTCTCTGTTCTGAATTCTTTCAACGCCATAAATCTCGTCTTAGGACGCTCATCAATCCCGTAATCTTTTTTGTAGGTATCTAATCTCTAGGGAATTCCCTATAGTTGATTGGATCACCCATTGACTGCTCAACATTCACCCTGCAACAAAAGTTTTACTCATATTCATTCATCATAGATTGGGTGAAACGTTCATACTCGTCAGTAAACGAGTAAACATGTAGCAGGAAATTTAATTTTTTGGATGAGTCCGGGTCGATTCACTAGGAGATTATCTATGGAAAGAAATAATCACACCAAAGTCATTGGTTCAAAATGTAAAATCGATTAGATTGTTTGTGAGCACTTAAGCTTAACTGTTTACTGGAAAATCTTGGGTTAAGACAAGTTCAGTGCCAAGCCCAACTGATTCCCAATGAGACATCAAAATAGTAACATCGACTTGAAATAGCTTGAGATTTTTGTCGGTTAAATACACTTCAAGATGATGATAACTCTGGATTTAGCAATCCCCATACATGATATAAGGGATTCTATGTTAAGCAGCTACCATAAATAGAAGTGTAAGCAATACTAAGCAACTAGATGGATCATTCTTTTGAATTTGGTTTAATGGTGTTTCCAGGTCTAGAAAACTCCATTACATGATATGAGAGATTCTATGTTTGACCTATGCTTTACCCTGAACCCAAAAGGTTTACTGTAAAGATTATACTCTCAACTAAATCAAGTTGCGTTACCTAAGCATTTGAATTTCGGCTGTCTTAGGTAATCAGGGGCATTGGACACCGTCCTTGCCTTGACCCAAGTTTAGATTTAGCCACACATCTTCAAATCTAAAAATAGCTTAACGGATTGGAGGAAAAACAACTGAACTAATCGAAACCAAAGTTAAATGGGAAACGTAAGTTTAATAAACAAGATAACTTAGAATGAAACAGTAACTGATATGTATACAAACCTTGACTAAAATAGCAGAGTGTTTGAAATAACTAGTCGACACAAACAAATGAAGAAGAAAAGAAAGAGAAAGATACTGCTAACAACTTAAAATGAAGAATAAAGAAATGACAGTAAAGAAAATTATAGAAAGAAACAAAAAAGAATGCTCTGCTGAAATTTTAGCTCTCAAATATTCTCCTTCTCCCGAGGTTAATCTTCTTAGAATGCACGCCAAGACATTTATAGGCTCGATCATAGTGATTGGCCCATCATTTGATGAGAAATTACAGCTCCATGCCACCGCGTTGTGTGTGCAGAATCCCTGAAATGCCCTTCAGCGAGATGTTCAATTTGCATGCTTGACATCTGGATGGTTGGGCCGACATTTGGGCTTCTAAAGATCTAATAGCAAAGCCCATATCTTCATATTGCTTCATTATCCGAATGACTTCACTAATCCTTACAAAGTAGTGAGGAATTACAACTTGGCACGTCATTTAGTGAAAATGGGGGAGAAAAATATAATAAAATTTAGCATTTTTAACAATTAATCACACCCCAACTTGAACATTGCTAGTGTTAGAAATTGCGACCGTGCCACCTTCAATGTTGTTAGATTTCGATCCGCAGAGACACAAGCGTGATCTCCTCCAAGTAAGTCCACACAATCGGTCCTTCCACAAACGCCTTGATCGTGCTAGCAACCCTAGACGCCTTTTGAGAGAAATCAAAATTACTTCTGTTATTTTCATCTTCTTAAGCGGTATATAAATAGAATTCAAAAACCCTAATCACGCCATAGAAAACCCTAAACACTTTAGGCCCGACCCTTAATCTCATTGGGCCGGCTCTCTCTCTTTTTTTAATTGTGGAATGGGCTTGATCTAAGTGTGTGACCCCTTAGCTGCACCATTAGACTAGATGTAGGGTTGATTCTATTTGAGCTACATCAAGGCCCAACTCATTGGTTTAATTAAACTCATATCATGGACTTATTAATTAAACTCTTTAATTAATAATTTTAGAATTAATCAAATTAATTCTAATACCCTACATATCATGGTTAACATCTAGCAACATACCATGAACACATAGCCAATGATGAAAAACACGGATCTTTTCAATTACAATTACTGTGCAGTAAAATCCTTTCATCGATCTATGTTCTGATTGAATTTAGGGCATGGTATTATGATGAAACCCTAATCATTCAATAACTATGCATCCATTCCATATTTATGACTTGATAGGTGAAATCAAAACACCTTTTGATTTCTATCTCACCTAGGCTAAGGATTTTCACAGTTATGAAATCATCGGAATACATAGGACATCCTCTCATCTTAACGATAAGTGATGAATCATATTTCGATATTCACAAGCCTTCATATCTGACAAGGCCACGCCCAGTGACAGTTTGGCAATGACTCCATTGGAATTCAAAAAAGCACTAAGGCGTAACCAGTCAAATATAAGGCTACCATGATGTTTCAAGTCTAAGGATCAATCTGCACAATTGCAATACAAGAATTCCAATTCGACATTAAACAATAACCATTGAGAATTTTGTAGCGGGTCAGTTCAGTGTACTTGTTCTTATAACAAACACCCACATATATGCACTAGTGTCCACACACTAATGTCCATAAAACAAGACATTATCCTGATTGAGCATGCATCATATGTGCTAGTTTATCCGAGTTATTAGTGTACATTCCTAATAACTCTATGACTAAGAATATTTAAGATCAAGTCTTATAAGGAATATGTTTCATGATTGTCATTTATATGCACGACCATATTCCATGAGCCTATTTGATCTATAGACTTTATCAAATATGGATTGCAATAAATAATGACGACAATCATCAATGACAAATAAAACATAATGCCTTACAATAACAATTTATTAAAGATAAAGAATCCCAATGAAAAGTATGATCAATTACATAAAATATGATTAGCTTGTGAGGTATAACTCTAATAGCTAGCCCCTTAGCAATTAGACTTAATGCAAGCAATTGTTCATCCACAAATTTAGAATTTTAATTTCAAGCGTGAAGCGGAAGTGTATGAGCAAGAGTACATGAAATGTGGCATAGACTGTTCCTTATTGAGTATCTGCTAGTAAACATGCAATCGCGAGAACTATGATCAAACCAATTAATGCATCACACTGTTCTCTAAGTCTTAACTTCCATCCTCACTGTGGGCATGTCCCTCAAAAAGAAAATGATCCCTCATAACGGAACATGGGGGTGCTCCTTATTTAGAGTAAATGTAAGGTAAATTCAACTAGGTAGCATCCTAAATATGAAAAACAAAAATAACAATAGAGAGAACTTTGACATAGCTTTATGATTGGAATAATGCACTCATGATCAACTCCCAAATTCTAGACAAAAATTCATGATTCTAAACTCAAATCTTTAATATCAATGCATCCAAGGATCAAGTGGGATTGAAAAAGGGTTGCCATGGGGCTAAGGGTTATCTCGAGGGTATGAAAGAAGGATGATTAGGAATTCAAACTGTCTTGTGACCTTACAAAGCTTCCAAAGACAACACATTTCTCTTCTCTCTTTCTTTTTCTTTTTTTTTTCTTTTTTTTTGAGAGTAACATGCATCTTTGCTCTTTCTAGCAAGAAACTTTTAAGAGACCTTTGTCTCCGTTGATTTTGATTCACAAGATTTATGAACCTTTTTTTTTTTTAACAGAGCAATAGTATTTATATTAACCATAGCATCCTAGTCAATAAAAGGGTCACAAGACATCTTATGGTTGGGAAATAATTTAAAGGGTAATGGGAAAGCTGAGGGTTACCAAAAGAATTAACGTTACATTAGGCTCAATAAGGTTTGGACAAGCAGAAAGTCACAAGCTCAAGTGACAAGAACAATGATCCCACTTTTACCTCGGAAACAAATATACTCAGTCATCAATTTCAGAATATGACTTTTTACCCAAAATTCTGCTGTTGTCATGCTGGCATTCATATTAGAGTGGTTTTTTGAAGCTATTGAAAGGAAATTATAGTAGAAAATGTATCCAGAGTATTTTTGAATTCACTCAGAATGAACGACTAAAAGGGTCAACTGCTCACAAAGGTTATTAGGCTCCACTTTAGTCAAGAACTCATATAATGCACTAATTAATCAATCACAACCCCTTACGACTTTATGCCACTAAAGCAGATGAACAAAATGGAACATTCAATGCATGAACAAGGTCTAATCTCGTACCCATACATTGCTAGTTTCAAACAGGAAATCCACACATTCATGCACCAATTTGTAGATTTAAAATAGCACAAAGCATAGAAGTTTAACGTGCAGAGCAAGCATTTTACTTTTGAACACAAAGGGGATGAACTAAGGAAATTGATTCATAATGCTTAATCAAAAAGGAAATGCCATTCTAAATTTTTAATTCATAGAGATGCTAATAAAAATTCAACATGAGGATAGAGCCCTATGCCTACATGGTGCCATCAAGGGCAGGGCCATGCTCAGTACAAGACGTAGAGGCTGGTGCAAACTCGGCTAACCCGATAGTGTATCTATCAGTGAGTGCAGCCAACTCAACATTAGCAACTTCATTCTCCGCAGTCGTAAGTCCTTGTGGGTGTTGGTTCTGTGGTGACTCTCTATTTGAGGATTCTTCGAATAGCTGATCCACTTTGCTTTCCAAACTTGCGTACTTCTCAGTGAGCTTCTTCAAATATGCATAAAGTATATCCTGTCACATAGTCATTTGTGCAAACACTTCCTCCTGTCGTCTCGCATGCCCTTCACCAAATCATACAACCCTTTCAATGAATATTCCTCTTCAACCGGCAGTTGTGGCAGGGTTTGTGAGGGTTGCTCTGCTTCAGTAGGTACTTGGGATTGGGGTAGTAGGGCTGATTCTTCTTCTAGGCCGTTCACTCCTTCCTCCTTTCTTCTCAGTTGCCCCGTACTTCTCTGTGTGTATGCTAGACTTATCTGCGTCATTGGTTTGATAGTTTCCATCCCCACATTTTCCTTTACTCCATTCTTCTTCAGTAGACATGTGATTAATCCTCCAAAAGGGAGTCCATCAACTGCCATTGGGTTTCGAGCCACGGCATCAATAGTGTCAAAAATATGTTTAGCCAAATCTATGTGCACTCCAAACAACATCTTTCCTATAAATGTAGCCTGCTCGACTGAGAATAAAGAAGTGAATGCTTGGGGAATGAAATGAGAACAAACTAACCTGTGGAGGATGTTACACTTGAGGGATAGACTGCTCTTTGGGAACTTAGTTCCTGCCCAGGTGGCATCTTCCTTTCCAGCCAAGATTTTTGCTAAGTTTTCCTTTTCCAAATTTGCCTCTTGTTCCTCTAATGCTCAAGAAGGTGCTTCCCTAAGTATATCAAACATCTCCGCAATATCCACAGGTCTTACTTGCATCATGACTTTTCTCACTTTCGTGGTTAGGCACTTATTCCCTGAATCATCTTTATTGCCCGTCACATTAGAATAAAATTCTTTCACCAAGGGCACCACCACTTTGTGTTGAAATTTTACCCACCTTTGCCATCCTTTAATACTCATCAATGTCAACAATTCATAAGTGGCTCTGCAAATTGTTCCAGCATAATCCCTCGCTCACATAAGATTGGTCTCTTTGAATACCCATCGTTGTAATGTGTCTCAGCTTCAAAGCTCACAAACCGTGGGTTGGCAAATGTAACTAAGAATTCAATTTCAGAGGGGGCGGGTTGCTTCCTTAGGTTCTTGGTTGAGTTGGGGGATTGGGTGGTTGATCTTTCACTTCTTGGCTTTTTGGCTGGGTTGCAAGTTTGGGTGGTTGATTCTTCTCTTCTTGGCTTCTTGGTTGTCCTAGAAGTCCCTTCTAAAACATTTGGTAGTCTATGCTTAGGGGCGATGGCTGAATGGAATGATTTGGCTCTTTTGGGTTGGGATTTTTCTAAGTTTTCTTGGGCTGGGAATTCTGTCGAGCACGTGGTGTGCGAATGCAGAATTCTTCCTCTTCTCTTTTCTCTTGATTTGGCCGAGACACTCCCTTTTTTCTTCCACAATTCCCTCCTCTCCAAGCTCTTAACAATACAACAACCACAATTCTCCAATCCAACACAAGCTTCCAACCAAAATGCTTAACCAAAACTTACCCGATTCGGATGAAGCTTTTAAGAACAGTGAGGCAGCAGTTCGGATGGGTCTTAACCGATTCGGATGTAGCTTCAGCAAAGGAAGGCTGATTCGAGATGGGTTCTTCAGAGGACACAGCAGCAATTCGGATGAGACTCTTCAAGGAAGCATGGCCAATTCGAATGGGTTCTTAACAGAAAAACAAGGCAGCAGATTCGGATGGGTTCTTATGGCCGATTCGGATAGGACTCTTCAAGTAAACAAGGCAAATTCGGATGGGATATGGCCGATTCGGATAGGATTTAAAGAACAGGGGTGGCCGAATTCGAATGGGATGCTTTAAGGAACAGCAGCAATTCGGACGGCTTTAACAGAGATAGCATGTCCAATTCGAATGGGGTATAGCTGATTCGGATGTAGCTTGCAGCAAGGGAAGGTTGATTCGGATGGGGCTTAGATGAAGCAGGCAACAATTCGGATGAGTTAAGGAACAAACATGGCAGATTCGGATGGGTTTTCAGGGGTTTCGAATGGGCCTTTTAATCAGGAACACGGCAGATTCGGATGAGACTCTCGCTGAAACAAAGCAAATTCGAATGGAGCTTAAAGAACAGAGCACCGATCCGAATGGGTCATGACCGATTCGGATAGAGGCATTAAGGCGGCGGCAGCAATTCGGATGGGACTCTTCAAGGAAGCATGGCCAATGCGGATGAGGCTTGATTGATTCGGATAGGGGCTCCAGCAATTCGAATGGGATTCTTTAAGGAAGCATGGCCAATTCGGATGGGGTATCGCCGATCCGAATGGGCTTTACAGAGATGTTATGGCCAATTCGGATGAAGCCCCCCCTTTTTTTTTGTTATTATTATTTTTATTATTTATTATTTTTTTATTTTTTTATTTAATATATATTTAAAGAAGAGACATGGCCATTGGAGTCAATTCGGATGCATCTTACAGGAAAGGCAAGGCTTCAATTTGGATGGGATCCCATCGACTCGGATGGCTATAAATGCAATTTGGATTGAAATTCTCCTATCCAAATCAATGGGGTTGCTTTGAAAGAAATTGGGCCATTCGGATGCTACAATAAAGGCTATCCGAATGAATTTTCACACATCCGAGTAACTTAGCAGTCATCCGAATCGCTAAACTGATTTCAATTAATGCAAGCACGATCCGGATGCTACAGTAAGACTATCCGAATGATTTTTCACACATCCGAATGACTGAGCAATAATCCGAATGGCTAAACTGATTTCAATTAATGCAAGCACGATCCAGATGCTACAGTACGGCTATCTGAATATGACCATTAAGCACTTTAGCCCTCATCTGGATGAATCATCACATATCTGAATGGTTGAAATGTTGATTTTTTTTATTTATTTATTACGAATTAAGACTTAATGGTAGTAATTGGCAATAAATTAAACACAAGGAAAATGAAGCAAACATCACAACTTGTACTTAAATAAGTATGGCTCAAGCAAAAGAACAAGCATACCTTTAGTCCTCTCATTTTTAACGGCATGAAATAAAACAGAGGGGTTGGAAACATACCTGGTAGTCTTCAATGTAGATGTGAATTTATGAGCTTACTAGAGTACCAAAATCAAATAAAGAGTGAGAGCAATATATCAAAGTAAGATACTATTACCCTTTTTATTATTATTTTTTAAGAAACTACCAAATAGGTGGATCTACAAGGACCACATTCTTCTCCTTTCCAGACAAGAGTTCATAGTAAGGTTTTAGACGTTGTCCATTAACTTTGAGAACCTGATCAGTTTGAAGATTTTCTATGTCAAATACACCATGAGTTGAGATAGAACAAATTTTGAAAGGTCCAATCCATCTAGATTTGAGTTTCCCTAGAAACAAATGGAGCCTTGAGTCATAAATGAGTACATACTGACTTGTATAAAGGTTTTTCCTGTTGATATGTTGGTCATGCAACTTCTTCATGTGCAGCTTAGATAACTTGGCATTCTCAAATGCCTCATTTCTAATTTCCTCAAGCTCATTCAATTGTAGTTTCCTGTTGAGGCTCACTTATTGTGAACTCTTATTTATCTTCCTGATGGCCCAATAAGCTTTATGCTCGACCTCTACGGGCAAATGACATGATTTTCCATAAACCAGCCGATAGGGAGACATGTCTAACATGGTTTTATATGCAATCCTTAGACCCAAAGAGCATCAATCAACCTTAAGGACCAATCCTTCCAGTTGGAATTGACAGTTTTCTCTAAAATGCACTTGATCTCCCTATTTGCTAATTCTGCTTGGCCATTGGTTTTATAATACGCCATATTATTTTGAAGATGCCACTTATTTTTAGTGAGTTTAAAATATCGAAAAATATGCTTGAAAAGGAAACAAGTGACCAAATCGATCGCAGGGAGTGCCCTGGAGCTTAGATACCTAAGGATAAAGATATATTTTTGATGAGCGTCTTGAGGCGAGATTTATGAGGCTGAAAGAAATCAAATCAGAGACGATTTTTTCAGTTAAGCTAAGTTGTAGCCTGAAAAGACCGAATGATGGTAAGGGCTTCCCGGAAATCGTATATATCAAGTAATTTTGATTTATTAATTTTGAGATTTTAAGTATCTCGATAAATTTGATGTTTGAGGGTATAATTCTAATTAGAGAAATTATCCAAATGAAAGAATGGTGAAATTAGAAGCTCATGTGGTAAAATATTAAAGTTGGAAACTTGAAATATGGGCCAAAGTGTCATTTGAAAGAAGTTGGGGAATTAGCTTGGATTTCCAAAATTGAATTCATTATAGTTTTGGATTTGAAAAGCCATTCAAATATATCTTTGAATCTTTGGAGTCTATGGCTTAGATTGTGACAAGTAGCATAATGTGATTGATTGAAGAAATCTACAAATAGGCACCAAGGGTTGTTCTCAAATCATTCCAAACAAGTTTGAGAGTTGAGGCACTCTAAGAGGAGGAGCTTGCTCTAGAGAGAGAGGAGGAAGTTCGGCAAGAAGGCGAGAAGAAATCGAAGGAGAAGCTGGGGAGATCGAGCCTCGTCGGAGTCACGAGCCTTTGCCGAAATTCTCCAAAATCAGTCAGAAAAAAAGTGAGGTAACTTCAATTTTTTTTTTATAATCCTATAGAGGGTCACGTAGGTTCAAACGGAGGTCGAATCGGAGTTAAAACAAGGAAAATATGACCGAAATACAAAAACGACGCAATGCTGTCAAAAATCTGGTAGTAGCGCATGAGATACATGCACCAGAAGTGGCTGCGCATGAAGGCACATGATCCATCTTTTGGGGGCGCGTAAGAGTCCCATTTTCCTTCAAAATTTTCAGTTATGCCCCTACTTTAATACCCTTCAACTCTATGTAAAAATATTTGAGGTTAGGTTTACCAAAATGCGTGTTTTCTGTAGAAACCTAGGCCGTTTGCAGTAAAACTGTACCATCCAAGAGATAAACCAACAAGGTGAGACTCCTATACTCCAAATCCTATTTTTTATTTCTCTTATAAGAGATTTCTATTGCATGAGACGTGTTTCTTCAAGTTCTTATACGTAAACTCTTATTGTTCTCTTACGTGAAATCATGTTGCATATATAAACTGAATTTCTTTGAAAATATATGTTGTTAGATTTTTAACTGTTGTATTTATAAAATTCGTGTAGCCATACTGTTGTACCTATTTGTTGTTGGTCGAGAGAAAAAGTCGGATATCCCCCAAGAGGCGCTATGCATGCGCCATTGAGAAAGCTCTTGTGGGGAAGACCGTGAGCCTAAGAGATAGCGGATGTGGTGCTTGCATGAGTTCTATGAGGTCGAGCCGAAATGACATGATTAGGGACCTCGCGAGAGGCGCTATGCGTGCGCTATTGAGAAATCTCTCGTTGGAGGAGGCTAACGTGTTCACGAGGCACTTCGGAGTAGTTCTCGTTATTTTCCTCATACGTTATATACTTGTTCATGCATTGATATAAACTGTTCTTTGGAGTTTCTCACTAGAAGATTCATCTTCTAATTGGACTATATCCCTGGAATATTCAAATGTTTCAGGTTCGACAAGCGGCTCTAAGGGAAAGGAGGTAGCTGAAGAATAGGTTTAATTTGCTGCTTGTAGCATGCTTAGCATATTTATGTTTATGTGCGAACCTATATAATTTTTGATATGTTTAAGATATTCAGTTATCACTTGCTAGAGATAATGTCCATGTAATACATATTGTAGACGTCTTAAACAATTTTATGATAAATAAAGCATTATGGTTGTGAACCATATCAGGTTCGATCTAGCTTCTGCATTTGAAATTTTAACGCTTGTCTTAGCTATTCTATTATTGGGTTTGTTAAGCTGAGAAGGTGAAAATTAGGGTTTTTAGGATATTGTGTGATGTATGATAGCTATTGTGATATAAATTTTTTTTATATTACTGAAATTCTAAGTTATAACATGTTCAAGAAATTTGGGGTGTTACAGATTTGGGGGTGGTATGAGATTGCAACCTTGTGAACTATCCCATATTTTCTCATTAGTTCTGCCACAGGTTTGTTACAAAAGTGGGAACCTCCATCGCTTGTGATAGCTCGTAGCATCCGAAACCTATTAAAGATGTTTTTCTTTAAGAATTTTACTACAACCCTATGGTCGTTTGTCCTTGTTGGGATTGCTTCAACCCACTTAGACACATAGTCAACAACAAGAAAAATGTATACATTTCCAAATGAATTAACAAATGGGCCCATGAAGTCAACTCCCCAACAATCGAAAATTTCAAGAACCAGAATGGGTTGCAGAGGCATCATGTTTCTCTTAGTCAGACTCTCTAGCCTTTGACATCGATCACATGAGGAGCAAAACTGATGTACATCCCTAAACAGAGTAGGCTAGTAAAATTCACTTTGTAAGGTTTTTGCTATGGTTTTTCTGGTGAAAAAATAACCTCCACAGGCAAGGGTATGACAGAAGTTTATCACACTTGATTACTCATGCTCTAGAACACATCTACGCAAGATCTAGTCAACACAATATTTACGCAGGTATGGTTCATCCCAGAAGAAGGTTCTGACTTTCCTAAAAAACTTTTGTCTATCCAACTTGGTCCAATGATTGGGAATTAAACCAAATACCAAATAATTTGCTATATCAGCATACCAAGGTAGGAATGATGGTGAAGAAACAATGTTCACTTCGAACAGGTACTCATCTGGGAAGTTATCATGGATTGGTTTTTCAAAATGTGTAAGGTCCTGACTGGGGATTCTAGACAAGTGATCTGCCACCACATTCTCTACTTCTTTCTTGTCCCTAATTTCAATGTGAAATTCATAAAGGAGTAAGATCTATCTAATGAGACATGGTTTGGATTCTTACTTGGTGAGCAAATACTTTAATGCAACATGATCAATATACACAATCACTAGTGAACCTACCAAGTATGACCTAAACTTGTCAAGGGCAAAAACAACAGCCAAAAATCTTTTTCTGTGGTGGTGTAGCTCTTTTGAGCCTCATTTAATGTTTTGTTGGCATAATAAATGACATTAGGTCTCTTATCCTTTCTTTGCCCTAGAACAACACCGATTGCAAAGTCATTTTGCATCACACATCAACTCGAAGGGTAATGACCAATCAGGAGGTTATATGATGGGTATAGAAACAAGTGCTTTCTTTAATTTTTCAAAGGCAGTTTGGCAATCTAATGTCCATTTGAATGGAGCATCCTGAATGAGCAAATGACACAATGGTCTTGCTATGGCGCTGAATAAGGTAATAAATCTCCTATAAAATCTGGCATGACTAAGAAAAGACCTAATGTCTTTGACATATCTAGGGACAAGGAGTTTTGAATAGCTTCAAATTTGGACTTATCTACTTCAATCCCCCTAGCTGAGACAGTGTGGCCTAAGACAATGCCTTGATTAACCATGAAGTGACATTTTTCCCAATTAAGCACAAGATGAGTATCTTCACAACGAGTCAGTACTTTCTCTAAGTTCTCCAAGCAAGTTTCAAAACTGCTCCCATACATAAAAAATCATCCATGAATACCTCCACAATGTGTTCATCCATTTCACTGAATATGCTCATCATGCACCTTTGAAAGGTGGCAGAAGCATTGCATAATCCAAAAGGCATGCATCTATATGTAAAAGTTCCAAATGGGCAGGTGAAGGTAGTTTTTTCTTGATGTTTTAAAGAAATCTCAATCTGGTTGTACCCTGAGTACCCATCTAGAAACAATAGGATGCCTGACATGCTATTCTTTGAAGAACTTGATCCAAAAAGGGTAGTGAAAAATGATCATTCCCAATCATAGAGTTGAGATTTCTATAATCTATGCACACACGCCATCTTGTTTGGATGCGGGTTGGGATCAGCTCATTCTTTTCATTCTTAACCACAGTGACTCTGAATCGTTTTGGCACTACTTGAGTCGAACCAACCCATTTTGAATCAGAGATAGGGTAGATGATTCCTGTGTCTAACAACTAAAGCACTTCCTTTCTTACTACTTACTTCATGTTTGGGTTCAGTCTCATTTGCATTTGCCTGATTGGTTTTGTATTTTCTTCTAAAAAGATTCTATGGGTGCAAATCAAAGGACTGATTCCCTGTAAGTTTGCTATGGACCATCATATAGCCTTCTTGTGTGATTTCAAAACATTGATCAATTTTCTTTCTTGTTAGGGAGTCAAACTAGAAGAAATAACTACTAGGAGTGTCTCCTATTCACCTAAAAAAGGTATACTTCAACTCACTTAGTAATGGCTTCAGATCAGGTGTGGGTGGGTGACTTTCAGAGGGTGATGGCTTACTATCCAAAGAACCTAGAGGTTCTGACTTAGGAATCCATTGAGACATGGTTGTTTCCCACTCAATTCTAATGCTTTCTATCTCTCGCAGCTCTTCTACTTCCTGATTTTCTACACTTGATTCACTTGTGAATTCTTTCTTGAAATAATCCTCAATTAGTGTGTGAATCAGATCGATCTCTTCTACCTTACTCTCAGTATTCTGCTATTTGGAAATTATAAAGATATTCATCTCTATAGTCATATTTCCAAAGGACAGTTTAAGCACTCCATTCCTACAATTGATGATTGCATTAGAGGTGGCCAGGAATGGTCTGCCAAGAATAACTGGAACAGGGGTTGAGGACCATGATGGAGCTGAGTGTCTAGCACTATGAAATCCACTGGAAAGTAAAATTTGTCCACCTGAACTAAGACATCCTCCACTATACCTCTTGGAACCTTGACTGATCTGTCTGCTATTACAAGGTGACTCTGGTAGCTTAAGTTCTCCTAATCCCAACTTTTGGTACACACTATATGGCAACAAATTGACACTTACCCCCAAGTCTAGGAGTGCCTAGTCAACTCTCTAACTTCGTATGATGCATGAATTAGTTGGGCAACCTGGATCCTTGTATTTTGGAGGTGTCTTAAGTTGCAAAATGGCACTAACCTATTCAGTCAAGAATGTTTTTTGATGAACATTTATTTTTCTTTCTACTGTTGTTGTTACCAAAATACAACAATTAAAATTTGTGATGTGGGGTCCACTTGAGCTGAGGGTCGGGTGAAGTTAGGTTGCCGTAAGAGATGTCACCTTAAGGGAGTTTGCTGCTAGGATGCTCACCACAAGGATTCGCCACTACCTCTTGCCACAAGGTTTAATTCTTGCCACAAGATTTTGCCACTAGCTCTCGCCACAAGGTTTTGCTACTAGCTCTTGCCACAAGGTTTTGCCACTAGCTCTCACCACTAGCTTCTGCCACAAGACTTCACCACTAGCTCTCGCCACAAGGTTTAGTTCTTGCCACAATGTTTTGCCACTAGCTCTTGCCACAAGGCTTCTGCCACTAGCTCTCGCCACAAGGTTTATCCACTAGCTCTTGCCACTAGCTCTCTTGCCACTAACTCTCACTAATAGCTTTTGCCACTAGGTTCGCCGCAAGGATTTGGCCCTCTTGATGCACAAAAAATGGCTTAAAAGGCTCACGGGAATCTTTCACTAGGAATACCCTCCCATGCCAAAGTCAGTCTCGAATTCCAATGTTTTTCACGAAAATCGTAAAGATGCATTCAAAATGTCTAAATTTTTCTTAAGTAGGGTCATCCCATTCAATTTCCTGTAGCTAGGTATTTATTGGGCATGATTCTTAAGGGTGGCTGGTGTCGACACATGGTAGTTGTTCAGTAGGGCCTAGGCTTGGTCGAAAAGAGGTTTTTGTCGCCATTCTTAAGCCTGGAGGTATCTCACGGCATGCTGCCACAAGATAGCCCGAGGCAAGCAGCCATGAGCTAGCTGCCCTTAGCTCGTGGCGAGCAACCGTTGAGGGTAGCTTTGGGCATGATGCCGCGAGGCAACCTAGCCAGCTTGCGGCAAGTAGCCGCAAGCTAGCTGCCTGCAACCCGTGGTAAATAGTCACGAGGCTGACTCTAGCAGCTAGCCTCCATCTGTGAGGCTGGCACTCAACAAGCTGCCCCGAGGCTCACTTGCGGCAAGCTACCGCAGCCTCGCGGCAAGCTCTTTGTCGAGAGGCTCACTTGTGGCAAGCTACCGCCGCCTCGCGGCAAGCTCCTTGCTGCGAGGCGGTTGGGATTAGCTGGCGACAATCCCTTTTGTCGCCAGCTTTGTCATCACTTATTTTTCTAAAAATTCCTCATTTTTCACAGCACAACAACTATAAACAAGTCTTTTAAGAATTTGGCATACAAAGGGGTTTGTTTTATTGCATCCAACAATGGAATGTTTATTCTAACTTGTTTGAACACCTCGTATATGTCTGCATTTTTTTGCTCCCTTTTTGTTTCATTCAATCTCTGTAAGAAGGGTGGTTTAGGCTTGTATTGAATTTCTTCCACAATGTTTTTGCCTTTTTCATCCTTTTTTAGTTTTTCATGTTTTTCCTCCAAGACTGACTCAGTTGATTTTTCTTCCTAGGTGGGTTGACTTGTCCTAGCATCATTTCATTTTTCAATTGTTTTTCCACTTCTTATAACAGTTATGGCCTGGACTTGTTCGTGAGAACTGGGTTCACTGGATGTTGCTTTCACCTAGTTTGTTTGTTCGATTGGATTTGGGTTGGGCTGAGACGGAAAACATCTAGGTTCTCTAATGTTAAGATTTTGATTCAGTTTGATGAGTTGGCTTTTAATGTCTTCCATGGCTTTATTGGTTTGTTCTTGAAATTTGGTCACTTGTGCATTAGTTCCTATTTGTCCTTGTATGAACTGATGAAGGGTGTCTTCCAAAGATCTCCTATGAGGAGGTTGGTAGGCATTGGATGAAGATCCCTAATTAAGCTGGAACTGTTGAGGTTGTGTTTGTGAACGAAAAGGGGTCTGAGTATGGTTTCCAGAATCATTTCTCCAAGAGAAGTTTGGGTGGTTACAATTATTTGGGTGGTAAGTGTTGAAATTTGAATTATGACCACTTGAATGATAATTTCCTCCCTGATTCTGATTAGAATATTGCCTTCTGTCATAAGCATGTGAGTGTGTACTATTGGTCTGGCCATATAGAAAATTTGAAGTGTAATGATGAGAAATGTGAAAAATACAATTAACCATGTGGGATGTAGTTGTTAATTAAAGGTGTAATGATGGGAAATATAGAAAATGTAATTTATCATATGGGATATAATGATGGGGAATCTTGAAAATCTAATTAAATATGTGGAGGCACAAATCTCTAAGGACACGTGGCATATTTTAATTGGATTCTCATCAATTGAATGATGACACGACACGTGGCGTGATTTGGTTCGTCGAAGTTTCCTATAAATAAGGGATTTGGGGTTATTCATTTTGGGCACCAAGCAAGGAGGAAAAGGAAGGGAGTTTAAGAGAGGAAATGTTGTCGAAAAGAAAGGAAAAAGTCGAGGAAGAATAAGCCTTCACAGAATTTTCAGGTCTTTCTCAAAGTTCGTGCCAATCAATCAGAAAACCACGAGGAAACCCATCCTGCTCGTTGTAAACCGTGCATCCTAAGGTAATCGGTCAAGGTGAGTAATTCCTGCATGTTTTGTGACACTTTGAGCATTTGTTGCTTCACTTGTGTGTGGATGTTTGTTTGTATATCATGCCTTTGTGGCTTACATATCATATTTTCCCTTACTTATGCATATTCCTTCTGCGTTGTCATATATCATGTTCGTATTGGTGACTGTGACTAGTTGTTGGGACATCATGGAAGATCTCGTGCTCTGGTGATGAGCCAAGAGTGACTATGATGACCGCGGGGGTGATTGCAACACCTTGGCATTGCTACCACAGGGGTGGATTTCATAATGGCATTATTGCTTTTGCACGCATGTACTCTCATTTTCTGAGTCACTCACTTAGATGTCATTATCTAACTTGGGTGTTTCATACCCCTGGGACATTCAACGTCCCAAGTATATTAGCATGCCAGGTACCCCGGAGACAAGTAAGAGAAAAGGCTACAAGGAGGCCGATGTTTAGTTTAACTTCATGTTGTTCACGTGTTATGGATTTTGTGTAACCTTTGGATTTATTTGAGACTTGTGTATCGTAGTTGTATAAATAGGAGTTATGTAAGGTTTGGATTTACTTTTTATGCTGTTGAGGGTGTAAGTCGGGGTTACTATGTACTATGAACATAGTGAGAATTGTCTGTTGAATTTTGAAAGTTTTCAAGTGATGTGTTGTAAATAGCAGCTAGGATACTCAAGGTTGTAAAGGGTATGTGTGGGTGTTCTACAATTGTACCTGCTATGATGTTTTATGTTTTATGGGGTGTTGAAAGGTCGTCTGCATTTCTTATGCTTGTAAAGGAAATCTAGTGGAAGCCCCTTTTTTTTAGCTTTGGTTAAGCTTTCAAGTTCAATCCACTTCTGTTGGTAAGGGTTTCTATAACGCCCACAGGTGATGTCTGCTTATATTCCATGTTGTTCTGTATTTGGAAAAGTGGGCCGTTACAGTTAGTATCAGAGCTAGATTTTATGGTCTTGATTTGGATTTTGGTATGACTAACTTCGAGGATATTTTTAGTTAATGACGGGTATGGATCATGATATCTAGAAACCAGGGTATTGGAGACATGCCCGATGGAATGGTGGATCCCATAGAGTTACCCGAGAAGCGAGCCCTAACACCTCTACCCGGGTTCAAGACCAAGAAAAAATAAATTTTGTTGTTGGAGGAGTAGGGATTATATAACGAGATGAGATGTTGTTGTAATACATATGCATACGAGTACAAAAAGATAAGATAGTAATATATGATGACTATCCAATGCTGCTAACTTTGGGGTTCCTTGATGACAGGATAGATTATATGGTTATTTTGGGGATCTTGGAAGATAAAATAGTAAAATGAGATGTTTTAATTGATGTTACTAATCTTTGGGGCTTTGATGACATGATGGGTTACATGAAATTTGAGATTGTTTCAATGACTATGGGAAAGTCCAATGAGTAAGTACTTTGATTTGAGGATTGTTAGACTTACTAAATATTTGAGGTACTTTAAAGTCTTGAGGATTTCGGACAATAAGTACATGAGAAACCGTTCTAATGTCTATGTGATGAAATGAAAAGCCTATATACATATACACCTATGCACAAATGAGGATAAATAGTGATATGTGGAGTTTATGGCAATTAACAGATTTTACTAAATTTTGAGCTCCTCGGTGTTAAGATAGGACATGTAGCAAGTTTATGGATGACTGTCAGAAGAATCTGAGGTATTCTCATTATTTGGTAGGATTAAACCCTTAGCCAAAAGCTTGGATGACTCATGAGATCTTTGGAGACATTCTCATATGTGGGTCGTTAGAAGTTTTTATTCACAACTATCTTGTAGAAATTTGATGAGTTTGAAAATCTTGAATGACTTGCGAGATTTTGGGAGACATCTTCCCAGGGCCGGCCTAAGGCCCAGTAGGGCCCTAGGCGAAAATAATTTTTTGTATTTTTTAGGAGCCCCTAATTTATTTATTTTTCTTTTTGGAGGAGAGGTGGTTTGTTCTCTGTCTGTGTGTGTGTGTGTGTGAAAAGAAAGGAGGTGGTTTGTTCTGTCTGATTTGTTCTGTGTGGGTGGGGGGAGGATTTTTTTGAGGGCCCCAAATTCTCTGTGTGTTGGGGGGCGGGGAGAGGGGGTGGTGTGCTAGGCAATGGCTATTTGGGGGGGGGGGTGCTAGGCGGTGGCTGTTTGGGGCCCCAAATTTTTGGGGGGCCCTAGGCATAGGCCACTAAGGCCTATGCCTTGGGTTGACCCTGCATCTTCCTTACTTGAAGATTACTTGGAGATATTTCGTATGAAACTTGTAAGGCCCACTTTCGAATATTGGAAAGAAGGTCCTTATATAGATAATATATAACAAACTGAACTCAAATAACAACTCATTTCATTTCTAGCAACGAAAATTTAAAATAAGATTTAATTACACTTTCAATATCTCATGACTCTAGACTCGATGGCCATACAAAATAATAAGAGGCTCAAATGCCAATAAGATAACAAATCCTTATCACTATAATCCTCACCAAATCACTAACTAGGATCTTTGAAGTTAGGACGTGTCTCTGTACACCACTATCCCTAGGCTGCAGTCCTACTGGACTCGCCCCTAATAACCGTCTTTTCCTTACTTGGAATGGCAAAGAAGATCAAGTGAGCCACAAGGCTCAGCAAGTTCGAGAAACAATGAACAATATATAGGATCCAAGAACATGATGACACCAAGAAGAGTAATCAAGGACTCCACAATTATATACAAGATTCATAATTCATGAATTATCAATTCAACTCAATATATCATGTCACCACGTATCACTATGCAAATGTGCATAAAATTTCAATGTCATTATTAATTCTCACAGGCTCGCAGACCATCAATCAATACATGCAAGAGTGCATCATTTCATTATCAATATCAATTTTCCCGACTCTCAATCCATAAATCAATGCATGCAAAAGTGCATAAGTTTCATATAACCTCACAAATAAATATGGAGCCAACCTGCCGGTCTATGGCCACCTCGTCCCGTGCTAGGTGCTCTAGGGTACTGTTTCTCCCTCCGCGCAAAATAATAGGTGCGTAAAATATATACATAACATGAACATGTATGCATTTTCCAATCACATGCATTTAAATTTCTGTTTCCTCAATATTCATACTTTCAACACCACTTACCCATACCAGGTATTTACCATCATCAAATAGATTCAACATATCTTACTTCAACATTTACCACATTCAGGATGTAGCCTTTGACACATAAATGATTCATGTAAGTTATAATATTGGAATAATTTGAGAAATGCTATTTAAGGTCAAATCTTGATTCGCCAATTGAGGAGTATTATAGATATAATAACTATTTTTCCCATCATATGATTTTTTTTTTTTGACTTCATTTAACCAGTGACAGTACGCATTTACTTGCATTTGTGCTCATAACTCAATTTCATGATTAGTCTCCATGCAATTAAAACACCACACCATGCGTGTTTGTTCATTGACAAGCTAGTATTGATCTTTTACACAAACAGTGAGTGTTTAATTTGATGACCATATTCTGAGAAATATTTAAAAGGAATTTCACTAAGGCATCTCATAATTTGGACATTTTTGGGATAATTTAAAATAGATAAATTGTGCATTCAATACACTTACCATGGTCACGCTTGCATATTCTTATTTACTATCAGATTTAACTTTGATTTGTTAAAAGAGTGTATAGCTTTAAGGCAATTTGATTTCCAGAAGATGACCATGCTAAGTTGTTATTTAATAGGTATATATATATATATATATATATATGAGCATGTATAAAGTTCATTTGAATTTGGAGTGTGATATTCAAAGGCCAGCAAAGGTATTTGGATTTAAGGCATGGTATTCAAATACAGTTGGGGTTATTTGTATGCTTATAAGGTACATATGCAAGGGGTTTCAAATGAAACAGTGAGGCAATTCGAATGACGTACATAAATGTAGGTGAGTATGATTTGAATGGGTTAAGAGGCATTCAAATGAGTTATATGCATATATGCAGATCAATTCGAATAGGGTCTAAAAGTATCATCCGGATAAGTCACGCGCATTCGAATGGGACAGCTAAAATTCGAATGGATCTTCAGGATTAAGGGCACACCATTCGAATGGCAGCCCAGCCATTCGAATGGGCTAATGATATATATATATAGGTGATTCAAACAGTAAAATTTTCAGATTTTTATCCAAGAATGATGGGGCCATTACAGACTCAGTTTAAAGACAAATAATACGAGTAATATATCAAAATGAAGCCTAGAATATCTAGTTTATAACCCAACAAACGGATCTCAATTTGGAAATGGGAAGAGAAAGTTATAGGCCCAAGAACACCAGGTGGTCGGATTACACGAACAGAGAGTTACGAATTTCATGATAGGAATTAATCGGATTGATACGGGCCCAAACCATAACCAAATTATTCAAATAATATATTGAATCGAAGCCTATGAAGTCTAGTTTCCAACGCATCAAACGGATCTTAAATCGGATATCATCACAGGAAGATATACCTAAAAGAATGAAGTATGGTCAGAACTGTTACAGCAAATCTCAAGTTTAAGAGGCACATTCGAATGACTTCTAACATATTCGAATAATAGGGAAATTCGTTCGAATGAGGGTACTATTGCATTCGAATGTTAGGCAAAAATCAGAGCAATATGAACAGTAAATCATGAAATTCATTCGAATGAGGGAGGAACTCATTCGAATCTCATTCGAATGCGACTATTCTGGACAGATTCGACATTGCTTGGTAAACAGGGCATAACTTTCTCGTCTGAGCTCCGATTGAGCTGATTCAAGATGATATGAAAATCCAAGAAAAATATATACAACTTTCATGTTTTGAGTTTTAAGAGATTCGGGATTCATAAAGGTCGAAATCGGGTTTGAAGTTTCTGCTATTGCAATTTGTCTAGATACGGCTATCCTTGAGTGTAGCATTTGATGGGTTTTATATATATTTAGATAAGGCTATCCACACTCTTTTACCCTTAGACAAACTCGCTCGGATGAGACACACACTCTTCAGATGTTACTTACGTGACTTCTCAAGAATCATTCAAATAAGATCCACGTATATATATATATATATGTACATGTAATACACTGTTCCTTCAAATGTAGAACGAACAAAGTTCATCATTCTTTTCTAGTTGTATAAATGCCATTCACGAAAGAAACTTGGGATGATTCAAACCCCAAAGAGACATCAGTGAGACCATGAGAAAACAAGTAGAGAATCCAAAGACACAACAACAAAAAGGGAATCACATACAGCAACAGACATTTATATATCTATATATATATATAAGCATATATAATCACTCACAATGACTAAATTAACAAGGCTGAGAGATGGGGACTCGCACGGAAACAAGAAATAACAAGAGAACTTGCACCGAAATAAAGGGTGAGTGCAAGAAGAACTTGCCTGATGGAGTCGCTCCAACAGAGGAGAAGCTAGGACTCTGCCTTGAAGCTCTAGACGCAAACAGATAGTGGGAGAAGAAGATGAAGTGCTATGAAGAAATGTTAAATAAAAAGATGCAGATGAAGAATGAGATATGGCAGGTGAAAAAGCTAGACGTTGGCAGGTTACATGGAAGAGGAAAGCTTCGGGCGCAACAGAGGGAAAAAGGATAGGGTTACAGGCTTGCATGCTGCATCCTATCAAATTACCAGATTGCCCCTCACCTTTACAGTAGTCAAAAGAAAGACCAAGGGCACTATTGGCATTTGACGATCAATTTATTTTGTGATTATTTTCTTTAAAAAAAAATTCAAATCTCATTTCCTAATTGGGCTCAGCCCATACCGTGGGTTATTCCATAGCCAAACTCATTAACCTAAATAAATTATCATAATCCAAGCCAATTCATAATATAATTAAAACTTTTGAACACATCACAATGGCCCAATCCATTTGGACTTTCCCCACATTTTTGGATCCCATTTAGATGGGGTGCAAAATTCTCATTTCCTCTTACTCTTCATTCCATAAACAAAGAAAAATATTTTCAACCCTCAATTAATTAAAACAAAAAAAAATTTTGAACCCAAAATAAAATACCCCAAAAACGTCTAGACCCCCTAACGGGTCGTTACAAAACTTATCTGAATTGTAGGGATTTGATAAACTTGGAGTTTTCAAGGATACTAAGTAATCGTTTGGGAGATACATGATTTGTAAGTATCTGAGAAGAGGAAACCTTTAGACGAGATTTTGGAGACCGACTGGATTTTTGAGGATACAATGATATACAGTCTGTTAAGATTAACTAAATGTTTTGCAGGTGTTTCAAGGATTTTGGAGGATAACAAGCACTTGGGAAACTACTTTATCGTCTACGGAAATTTTGGAGTTTGGAGGACTATTTGGTCTTATAAAAATTTTGGCAATTTCCCGAGTCAAGGTTATGAACCTGATAAAGGTCTGGTGGACACCTAGTGCGTGAAATCCTTATACAAATTTGAGTATATAGGTAACTGGAATTTGTTGGATTAGTAATCAGCTTGGTCCACAAAGGTCGGGGAAGTTGGGAAACTTATGATTTTTGAGTTTTATTAGTTGGTTGCAAATGTTTCGAAATTATTTTATTGCTAAGGTTTACTTGTTAACCTTATGATTTTGGGTGTCGCTATTCTAGATGAAAAATACCCGATGTTCTCAATGTTTTGGGAAGAAACATGACTTGGGGGTTCGAGGAAGAAACTTCAAGCCAAAGAGAGATTGCCCCAAATGTCAGAAATTTCACCCTGCAAAACCATGTGAAGAAAGAACCCAAGAATGTTACACCTGTGGAGTAAGTGACCACATTACACGAGACTGTCCAGATGGACTGAGATGTTTCAGATGCCATCAAATTGGCCACTTTCGAGGGACTACCCACATAAAATGAAAGAATCAATCAAAACGAGACAAACAAATGATGGTTAGTAAATTCATGCAATTATGTATTTAAGGTATGGATTGTCGATAAATTTTACGGATTTATTTGTTTGAGGAAGCCAAAGGAAATTTAAACTTGCTACGTTATGAATGAGAAAAATGTCGTAGTAATCCAGTAAGATAATTTCTTGGAGCTAATGAGTCTTACTAGAAAATGATGATATGATGTGTCAACTTATAGTTTGACAGGAAGTGGAATGTCTAATAGTGGACTAGGTAATTAAGATGATTAATTATTCCTTTGTGGTTGTTGTGGGACCACAAAGATATGTGGTATTTCCATTCGGGATGATTTTATGGATTCGATACCTTGGATGTTGAAAACCATAGTAGGATTGGTTTATGACTATATTGGTAGAATATATTTTGATTTACTTAGCCTGTATGAAAATCAAGCAATACTTGAGGATTATCCTATAAAGCGTTGCAGGTAATTTTTCTAAGTTATGAGAAACAAGTTAGCCACGAGTCCTTGAAGGATCGAGGCAATACAAGACTGAAAGCGGCGACCGAGTGAAAAGGAAAAGATCATCCTTTTCACTTTGTACTTTGGACGAAGCGGGCTATTGGTGGAAAGCTACGACAAGAATTTTGCCAAATCTCGAAGGGTAAGGTACGTTGAATATAGAGTGGGAATGATTTAAAGAACTTTTTGAAAGTTAAGTATTGTCCTTTGTGAGAGAAAATGGAAGAAAGGTTGGGATCATGGGGCTAACTCAATGATCTGAAGGAAAAGACTTCGGCACCAGGAGAGTGGCTACTGCACGGTATGTTATGTGGGCTTTAGGATTCAAAAGTTGTGCTTGAGGAGGGTGATAAAACTGTGGTTGCATACGTGGGTCGGGTAAGTCGTAACTGTGAGTGGTATGTTTCCCCGATAAAGGCATATATTGTGGTATGGGCTTTCTTAGGGAAGGGTAATTCCCATAATAGTAAGCATGGGGATGTGTGATCCCTAGATTTGGCCTTTGGGGGATAAATTTATTCTGGTTACTGACTTGACCTTCGATTTTGTATGCAGGTAGTTGTACACCCCAATAGTTCTGAGCAGCTGGCTCTAGTTTGATTATCTTGAATCTTGCCCTGTTGGTATATCGAATGATGCGGTGGTAAATACACTCTGGTACTCTTGGGAGCGTGGGTTCTAGTATAAGGGAAATTGTGAGTAGTGTTGTGTCACCCATGACTTGGAGATTTGGGTTGGTACTGAAAGAAGTATCAGACGTGACAGGAGTCGGGTCAATCACAACTATCGGAGACGGGGCATGAGGCTCTAGCCTAACAATAGCACCATGGGTGTGTGGCCTATAACAACGAATCTGAGCCTAAGGACCAAGGCAGAGGACTAGTGATGGGCTTGTGACTAATTATCAAAGCAGCTTGTAGGCTGGCTCGCGGTAAGGGTGTGAGACCCATGAGTCAGAGCTACTTAGTGGACTGTAGAGATGGTCAGATACCAAAGTTTGGGCAGCACCATGGCTGTTATGTTAGGACTAGAATCCAAGTCCCAAAGGACCGGAGCTCTGTGATATGATCCCTAACTATCTATAGATGGTTGAAAGCTTTTTAGATAGACAATCTATTCGGAAACGGATTCCCAAAAATAGTAGTGTTCGTGATAAGACTCGTGAAATGAGTCAATTGGGAATGAGTCAAAAACCCTGACATTGTTTTTTTTTATGAAATACTTTGATTTCTAAGTCTAATTCAGGAGCCTAAGGCCCGAAGTTAGGGCAACTATATCAAATAAGACACACCAAATCGACTACATTGTCCATCCTGGTGTGAGTCTTGAGGAGTGAGATGAAATCTCTTAAGGAAGGTGTTTTGGGGACACCATAATCTTAAGGAATGAGGTGGAATTTCGAGGACGAAATTTATTTTTAAAGGGGGGAGGATGTAACACCCCAAATTTTCAAAATAAAAAAATGAGGTAATACCTGAGATTGTTAGGTCCTAATACTTGAGGAAATATGTTCTTTCAAGGGATTATGAAGCCTTGAGACAAAGGTTCAGTTTCTGAACCAGTGGCAAAATCATAAATACTGAAATTCAGGTAAAAGTGTAATTTATCTAAAAATCTTGGGCTATTAGCATAATTTATCCATTTTTTAGGAACCAAAAAGTGCAATTAAAAATGGCCCGGGGACCAAGTTGCAAGGGCCTAAGTGCAAATTACCCGAAAAGTTCGGGCCAAGATGTAGTTCTTAAAACCTATAGCTAGATCATTGGAATAATGAACTGGGCCAACTAAACCATTTGGGAGTAATGATGGCAGATTCCAAACTTATTCCAATATAGTTAAGTCATAATTGCAGATTTCAAACTCAAATCAAATGGAGTTTTGGATTCCAAACTCCATTATATTCAATTAAGAGACAAGTGGTGCATTTGGGTTGGATGCACATGGGAGAAATGATGAAGCCTTATCCTCAATGACACATGAAAATCAACCATTGGCCACTTGGAAGATAAGATACGGTCACATGATGGTTCATAATGACCCCCTGAGATGGCATTGCGTAATTGGCCAAGGAAAAGCTTATTTAGTCTCCAAGTTTGCAAAAGTCTCCAAACCATATCCCTAAGAACATGTGGCAAGCATTCATTGGCCACTTAGAGATAGGATTTGAAGTGTGATGATGAGAAATGTGAAAAATACAATTAACCATGTGGGATGTTGTTGTTAATTAAAGGTGTAATGATGGGAAACGTAGAAAATGTAATTTACTGTGTGGGATGTAATGATGGGGAATCTTGAAAATCTAATTAAACATGTGGAGGCACAAATCTCTAGGGATATGTGGCATATTTTAATTGGATGCTCATCGATAGAATGATGACACGACACGTGTCGCGATTTGGTTTGTCGAAGTTTCCTATAAATAAGGGATTTAGGGTTATTCATTTTGGGCACCAAGCAAGGAGGAAAAGGAAGGGAGTTTGAGAGAGGAAACGCTGTCGAAAAAAAGGGAGAAAGTCGAGGGAGAATAAGCCTTCACAGAATTTTCAGGTCTTTCTCAAAGTTCATGCCAATCAATCAGAAAACCACGAGAAAACCCATCCCACTCGTTGTAAACCATGCTTCCTAAGGTAATCGGTTAAGGTGAGTGATTCCTGCATGTTTTGTGACTGTTTGAGCATTTGTTGCTTCACTTGTGTGTGGATGTTGGCTTGCATATCATGCCTTTGTGGCTTAGATGCCATATTTTCCCTTGCTTATGCATATTCCTTCTGCTTTGTCATATATCATGTTCGTATTGGTGACTGTGGCTAGTTGTTAGGACATCATGGAAGATCTCGTGCTCTGGTGATGAGCTAGGAGTGACTATGATGTTAGAGATATGCCCCACAAGCCAATTATATTTACATGTAATTGATCATATTTTATATTGTGACTCTTTATTTTTAATCAATTATTATTGCAAGGCATTATGTTTTTTGTTTGTCATTGATGGTTGTCTTTATTATTTCCATATTTGACAAAGTCCATAGATCAGATAGGCTTGTGGAATATGGTTGTACATAGAGATGACGATATGAAACATATTCCTTATAAGTCTTGATCTTAAATGTTCCTAGTCGTAGAGTTATTAGGATTGGACACTAATAACTCGGATAGACTAGCATATATGATGCATGCTCAATTAGGAGAATGTCTTGTTTCATGGACATTGGTGTGTGGACACTAGTGCATATATGTGGGTGCTTATTGTTAGAATAAGTATACTGAACTGACCTGCTACAGAATTCTTAATGGTAATTGTTCATTGTCGAATTGGAATTTCTGTGTTGCAATAGTGCAAATTGGTCCTTAGACTTGAGACATCATGGTAGTCTTATATTTGACTGGTTACACTTTGGTTCTTTTTTGGATTCCAATGGAGTCATTAACAAATTATCACTGGGCATAACCTTATCACATATGAAGGCTTGTGAATGTCAAAATAGGATTCATCACTTATCGACAAGATGAGAAGATGTCCTATGTATTTCGATGATTTCATGACTGAGGAAATCCTTGGCCAAGGTGAGATGGAAATCAAAAGGTGTTTTGATTTTATCGAACAAGTCATAAATCTGGAATGGATACATAGTTGTTGAATGACTAGGGTTTCGTCATAAAATCATACCCTAAATTCAATCGGGACATAGTTGATGAAAGGATTTTACTGTACGGTAATTGCAATTGAAAAGGTCCGTGTTTTCCATCGTTGGTTAGGCGTTCATGGCATGTTGCTAGACGTTAACCATGATATGTAGGGTTTTAGAATTAATATGATTAATTCTAAAACTATTAATTAAAGAGTTTAATTAAGAAACCCATGAGATGAGTTAATTATGAAGCCCATAAGTTTAATTAAAGAGTTTAATTATTCTAATGAATTGGGTCTTCATATAGCCCAATAGAATTGGCCCTACATCTAGCCCAATGGTGGACCTAAGGGGTCACACACTTAGGTCGAGCCCGTTCTACAAATTAAAAGAGAGATATGTCCCAATATAATTAGGGGCCGGGCCTAAAACGTTTAGGGGCTTTCTAAAGGCACAATTAGGGTTTTTTAAACTCTATAAATAGGCCACTTAAGAAGATGGAAGGTAAGGAAATTTTTGGATCTCTCATAGACGCCTAGGGTTACTAGCATTACTCGAGGCGTTCGTGGAAACGACCGATCGTGTGGACCGACTTGGAAGAGTTCGTGTTTGCGGCTCTACGGATCAATCAAGGCAGAATCAAATCTTCACAGTTGCCCGATTTCTAACATATGATGACTGCGGGGGTGATTGTAACACCTTAGCATTGCTATCACAGGGGTGGATTTCATAATGGCATTACTACATTTACACACATGTACTCTCATTTTCTGAATCACTCACTTAGATGTCATTATCTAACTTGGGTGTTTCATACCTCTGGGACATTCAACGTCCCAGATATATTAGCATGCCAGGTACCCTGGAGACAAGCAGGAGAAAAGGCTACAATGAGGCCGATGTTTAGTTTAACTTCATGTTGTTCATGTGTTATGGATCTTATGTAACCTTTAGATTTATTTGAGACTTGTGTATCGCAGTTGTATAAATAGGGGTTATGTAAGGTTTGAATTTACTTTTTATGCTGTTGAGGGTGTAAGTCGGGGTGGGGTTACTATGTACTATGAACATGGTAAGAATTGTCTGTTGGATTTTGGAAGTTTTTAGGTGATGTGCTGTAAATAGTAGCTAGGATACTCAAGGTTGTAAAGGGTATGTGTGGGTGTCCTACAATTGTACCTGCGATGATGTGTTGTGTTTTATGGAGTGTTGAAGGTCGTATGCATTTCTTATGCTTGTAAAGGAAATCTAGTAGAAAGTCCTTTTATTTAGCTTTCGTTAAGCTTTCAAGTTCGATCCAACGCTTCCGTTGGTAAGGGTTTCCATAACACCCATAGGTGATGTCTGTTTATATTCCATGTTGTTCTGTATTTGGAAAAGCGGGGCATTACAAAACCAATCGAAACCAAAGTTAAACGAGAAACATAAGTGCAATAGACAAGCTAACTTAGAATGAAACAGTAACTGATGTGTATATAAGCTTTGACTGAAGTAGCAGAGTTTCTGAAATAACTAGTCAACACAAGCAAATGAAGAAGAAAAGAAAGATGATGATATTGCTAACAACTTAAAATGAAGAACAAAGAAACGACAGTAATCAAAATTATAGAAAGAAATGAAAAAGAATGCTCTGTTGAAATTTTAGCTCTCGAATATTCTCCTTCTCCCGAGGTTGATCTCCCAAGACATTTATAGGCTCGATCATAGTGATTGGCCCCTCATTTGATCAGAAATTACAGCTCTGTGCCACCGTGTTGTGTGTGCATAATCCCTAAAATGCCCTTTAGTGAGATGTTCAATTTGCATGCTTGGCATCCCGATGGTTGGGCTGACATTTGGGCTTCTAGAGATCTAAATAGCAAAGCTCATATCTGCATATTGCTTCATTATCCGAATGACTTCACTAATCCCTACAAAGCAGTGAGGAATTACAACTTGGCACATTATTTAGTGAAAATGGGAGAGAAAAATATAATAAAATTTAGCATTTTTAACAATTAATCACCCATAACTTTGGGAAATGTCTCTATAACCTCCAAAACTTAAGAAAATTCCACTTATACCCCAAATAAGCCATAGTTGAGTCTCGGGTATTACATTGCAATTGATACATTTCAGCATCTGTAGGTATCTTAGTTTACAAACACATCAGAAAAAAATATTTTGTAAAAAAACCAATTAGAGAAAGCTAAGGAGACAACTTGATATCAAAATTAGTCATAAACTTTTTGGGACAAAAAGTTTCTAAGAGTTAGAGACAACAAAATTAGAATATGCAAAAGTAAAGTCAAAATATATTTTCTTCAAAAAGAGATTTTACTTTTTGCATAAGAAAAAAATATACATATCAAGATATGATTTTAAAGTACAAGATGAAAAACATTTTATATAAATAGATCTTTGAACGAGCAATAAAAAAATGCAGAAAACAAAGTGCAACAGAGACGATCGTTGGACTTCAGTCAACTGAAGTTGCCATTTCGGTCGACTTAAGTCGTCTAGCAACCTTATGCACGTCGATCGACCTAAGATCAAATGCCAACATTCTGGGCAACTTCATTCAATTTAAGATAAACTCCAGTCGACCTAACTTATGCATGAATAGATACAAATATTTTACCTTACTTCAGTTGACTTAAGATATATAATCATAAAAAAAAAACACATTTTTTTCTTTGTAAATAACTGATAAAATATATTTATATCATAAAAATATTTTTATTATCATCAAAATCTTATTTTCTTATCCTTGAGCTTAATATATATGTTTGAGCTTCAAGATATATTCTAACTATTGGAATAGGAAAGAAATATAAAGATCTTGCAAGTCACAGCTTTCAAAGCTATTATCCTTTGGAGAAATCAACAAGTGCATCAAATAAGCCAAATTATAAATGCCCGTGATATGCACGAAGTTGAGGTTAGCAAGTCTAATGGAAAAATTCTCTAGAGGAGAATGAAAAAGAAAAGAAAGAAAAAAAAAAGAATTGAACTGAAAGTCATTATTTTCTAAGTTCATCCACCTTCAAGTATTTCATATCTAGAGAGAAAAGAAAGCTTTCATTATTTATTCTTTAATTCTGTCTACTAGTATTGATTAATCCCTCTCGATCTTTCATTTATATTGTTTTCAGGGTTATTTACACTCTTTAGGTTTTGCCCATTCATTCGAGAGTTGCTTATCTTATGGGCTTTTGCTCTATAATTTTTTATCTTAATTTGCTATAATCGTTAATGCCTTATCCCTATAAAAGGCCTAAAAATGTTATAATTGAGCCTTGTAAAAGGCATTGTGAAGGATATAGTTAAATTTTGAAAAAGCTACTGTAACAGATGATAATACTGTTATCTATAAATAAGTACTCTGTAGTGAATTCGAGAAAATCCTTTATGAGAATTCAAGATAGTAAAGTAAGCTAACTTAAGTCAAACTACTATAAATTATATGTACTGTCTATTTCACTTCTCTTTCGTTTGATTTTCACATTTCATACATTTTTAGTTTGCAGTCACAAAATCGTTTTCAAAGCTATAAAAAGACAATAGTTTTTGTATAAAATCTTCATCAAATCGAAAACGCTTTGAAACATCCAATTAACCCCCCTTAAGTGCACATTTCTATATTTCATGAGTTTCATTTTCTTCATCCTTTTTATACTCAATTGCATCTCAATATTTTCTTTTATCTTTTCTCTTCTACTTCCAGAATTCTCTATTGCTTCTCTTTATCTTCATCTCCTCTTTTTCTGTAAAGGTTATTGCTTATCTTCATTTTTCATTTATTTATTTATAATATTAAGTTTATGATATTAGGTTGATAAATTAAATTATAATACCAAGTTACAATATTTTCTTTAGGGTCCATTTCTTTGAACTTATTTCCTCCCCATACTCACCCCCCCCCCCAAAAAAAAAAAAAAAGAAATTCAAATTATGAAAAATTCATATAAACTCATAATTTAAGTAAGAAAAATAGTACAAATTTAAGATAAAAAAATAGATAAAAATATACATAAAATTAAACCCAATCAAAAAAGAAAACAAAGGATTGACAAAAAAAAAAAAAAAAGAGAGAGAAAAATTAAGAGACGCATTGTGTGCAGCAAATGAGAGAAAACCAAAGTAGGATTATCTCCATCAGCCCTATGGATATTAATTTTATTACAGCATCAAGTACAAAAATGCTCTCATACAAACAGAAATAATAAATATTGCATAGTATTAAATGTGCTTGAATATTTCAACTCTTCACAGAATCTAAAAATAGGCATAGCATATTGCCCCACTGGGGTTTCGTCTGCACACACTTTTTGAAAGTCTATTCTGAGTGTGTATAGTCTATGTCTGCATCTAAATTTATATGAAAGGTACATCAAAGAGAGGAAGGTCACTCGCTTGAAAAAATTAATCAGGTAAAGCTCAGAATGAGTTATAAAAAAAAAAAAATAGGCACAGCTGCAATAATTAGTTACCAGTAAGCTGGTATTAGTACGAAGTAACCGTGATGTGGTTTTCTAATAAACAGTGTTTCTGGAATCCAAGTAGGCATCAAAAGTAAATTTTTAATACAAAAAAATCTCCGGGAATAAAATATAAAATGAAATTTTAAAAGTGCAAGATTTTGATAATGTAGCTGTGAACAATAGATAATCATCTATCCCAAACTTTGAACCCACCCACAATTCCGGTGGCCTCCGGTAGACTATTCTTTTCAATTATCTGCCTCTAATCAAAGGTGGTTTGTGCCGTGGACATTGTTGGAGTCTTTTGGGTGCTAGAAAGCAAAGGAAAGACTGTACAAATAGGAGTCTCCCCCACCCTTGCAAATCGGAGAGCCTCGGGCACTGCACTGGGACGCTCTTATGGTTTATATTTTATTCCTGAGTGTTGGGCTTTCAAGGAATTCAGTGTTTCTATGATGTATTATTTCTCGTGTAGTAATTATCTCTGTTTAGTTATAAACCTTTGAGGAAATTGACCTTAAACCATAAGGTCCCAGGAGCTGCCCATCTGAGAAATCATAGCAACGAAACAAGTAAAGGAGACTCTGGTACACACGAAAAGACCTTGCGACAGAAATGCCACCCTATTGTTTATCAACTGCAAAAGGGATATTATTCAAGATGGCAGTACCAGTGAAACCCCACCCAGGTAAACAAATAAGTAAATAAAAGTGACCAAATGGAACACACGGATGCATTCATCTATAGTCCTCAAGTTAAACTCATTCACTTTGTACAAGCCACGACAAGAACCTTACCATATACTGAGATGTAGGAATTGCATTTTGGACATCATCATAAAAAATGCAACAGCCCATAAAAAAACAGAATCACCAATGTTGATGGCAAACCAATAATTCACAATGAAGAACATACTAGTTCTTAAATCTCAGGTAGTTGATAGTACTATCGTGGGCCCGAGATCTGCTGTGATGATATATAAGAGAAGAAAATAGGCGAGCTGCTCTTTGTGCTTGTAAGAGAAGCATTTGCCTGTGGATGCAACATGTAATCGTCTTGCCAATTGTTATCTTCTATAGTTGAAGCCTCAGTAAAACGGCGCCCATAAAAGCGCAAAAAGTTTAACGACTCCATCCTAGGCTGACCAAAAGGGAGTTTACCTTCCAACATGCTGACAACAGTCACCATATTTGGTCTAAGTGCAGGCTCCTCATGAACACAACACAATGCAACACACACAAATTTCTCCACTTCTGCACTAGTAACCCGCCCCTCTAGCCTTGGGTCAGCTAGTTCCAAGTACCTACCTTGCTCATGCATCTCTAATGCAAATAGCGGGAAATACACAAGCCCCTGTTCTGATAAAGATAATGCGTTGCCACCGCCACTGTTATCATCATCATTACTGTGGGTCTGTGTTCTCAAGGAGCAGTTTTTTCTTCCACTTACAATTTCAAGCAATACCATTCCAAAACTATAAACATCAGTTTTATCTGAAATTGCAGAGCTAGTAAGCCATTCAGGAGCAAGATAGCCACGGGTGCCTCTCATTGTAGTAAATAGACTAGACTGCTCAGAGCTTAATAGTTTTGAAAGCCCAAAATCAGATATTTTTGCCTGGAAATGGTCGTGGAGGAGAATGTTCTCTGGCTTGACATCACAGTGGATAATCTTCTGTTGACACCCAGTATGCAAGTATGCAAGCCCACGTGCCGTTCCAATTGCTATGTCAACTCTTTCTTGCCATTCCAAGACGGGCCCACCACCAAATAGTGTTCGGTCTAAAGAGCCACGATTCATATACTCATAAACTAACAACCTTTCTCTACCTTGAGCACAAAAGCCTCTCAACTTGACCAAATTGACATGGTGAATATTTCCAATAATGGCAATCTCAGTGCAGAAATCCTTCTTCCCTTGAACACCAAAATTAGTAATCTTCTTTACTGCCACTAAAGAGTTATCCGGGAGTGTACCCTTGTACACTGCACCAAACCCACCAGAGCCAATCTGTGTCCTGAAGTTATCGGTCGCTTCCTCAAGCTCCACATACTCAAATCTTATGGGTAATCCTGGGATGGACAAGGCCTCCAGGTCCCCAGAAGAAGGAGAGGATGGGCAGGCAAGGTTTAACTTTCCAGTTCTGAAGATTCCTGACCTTCTCCACCAGAGCAATCCCAGTGCAACTACTAGGAACATCCCAGTAAAAGGCAAGAGGACTAAAGCAACTACGGGAAATCCTACTCCTTTATCATCACTATTATTATTCTTACCATTATTAGGAGTAGAAGATCTGAGAAGTGTTTTAATAAATCCAATTCGATCATTATTACTTCCAGTACTCAACATAAGTGATCCCAACTCGTTTTGAAGCACGTAACAAGACTCGGATGAGTTTTCATAAAAAACTCCCAAGCACAAACAGTCAGATGAGCAAATATATTGACATACAGACAAGTTTACACCATACTTGATAGGCGTGGTGAAATCATTCGCAAAGTAGTCAATACCATAGCCAAGTCCCAAATATGATACCAACGTAGAGTTCTGCTTACTGTTCTTATTGGTTAAATGACAAGAAACTGGCAAGGAATGAGAATCATCACTTGGCACACAATCAGTTGTATGCTGTGAGCTAGCATGGAAGTTAGATGGACAAGAACAGACAGGACCATTTGATGCATCGGTATCGCTGCACAAACCAAGCTTCCCACAAGTTAAAGGAATTTGGCATTTATCAGATGGCCCCACAAATTCCTGCTTCAAGCTAGTACCAGAAAAGCTACCGATGATCAACTGGCCAGAAGCATCCAACTTGGCAATTCGGAATTCAGAGGGAGACAAGTTCACCATAATCACAACTGCAGTACCATCATGAGCAAATAGGTAAAGACCTGTCTGGTTTATCGCCATATACTCCACTACATAATTGGAGTTTCTGTAAGCTCTGGAATCCATTGATAGTTTCCAGTATGTGATATTCTGCCACTGCAGTAAAGTATCAGAGGCACCAAGTACAAGCTTGTAATCACCAATTGATAAGTCACCATTTGATGCAGCACTGGATAGTGATTTCCCAACTGGCAAGTTCTGCCCAATGACAATTGTATCAGTTGGATAATCGAAGCTCTGCCAAAGAGTATCATTAAATTGATTGAGCAAGATGAGATTTCCCTGCTCAGTTAACTGAAGCGCAGATACTGGTAACTTTAATGGCAGTGTTGACCATTTAAAATTGCCATCTTGATCCGTAATTGAAATACCATTACGAGTTAGACTCATCTTTCCAAACTCTGAAACAGAAGCGTTACCATTTGCAGACCAGATGACTGTATTGGATGCCGCATGAATGACACACAAATAAAAGTTTGTTGGCTCACCACCGGGGTTGAACATAGCAGCTTTGAACGTCCCATTGCTTGAGGCTAAGAAGCTGCCTGCGCTGTCAATGAACTTGAGATGCGAAGCCGTGAAGTTCGGGTACACGAACTCCATATAAACAATCCCAGAAGCAAGAGTACATGATGATGATATGATGGTTAAGGCCAATAATAGCAAAGGGCCCATAATACCTGGGATGGGAGAAAGGAAGAACAGAGAAATGTTCTAGGAAAGCGGAGGAAAGGTGTTGGTGATTCTTGCATTGGTCTGCCCTGGCTTTCTCCTCTTCTTTTCTCCAGCCTTCCTTATGGGTTTCACGTTGACTACGTGCTACAGAGATTCTGTTCCCTCTCTCAACAACCGACTTGATACTGATTGGTAGCCAACAGAAGTGGGCGCCCATTCGTTCATACATCAGGCGTTAAGATATTGATTTCAGTGCCATTCTGACCAAAGAATGTTTTGTTTAATCAAAGATAATTGCAGCAGTGCCATGCGCCACCACATCACTTCATTTAAAATTTTAAAGAACTTGTGGACTATATTCGCTCGCACAACTGCCACCCGAATTCCATTAAACGGCATTTTTCTGAATATTGCAAAAAGTAAAATGAGAGAAAATAAAGAACACCCACCTTTATAAATAAACAATTAAAAAAAAAAAAAAGCAACTTCCCAGATATAAAACAAGAGACATTCGTTCGGGTAAAACATCAAACAGGTTGAGTGCAATAACATTTACCTCTTGGCTTAGTACAGCGCGTCCACGAAAAAGGGCTATCTGGGTTCACCCCATAACCCTAAAAACATTAGAGGCCTCGAATCGGCTTCGGCGGCCTCTTCTGCAAACGCAGCGCGAGTTCAAAACGGCATACGTAGTAGACACCGACAACGTTGACTCCATTCTGTCGCGAAGTGACAGTAAACAAGCATATAAGATAATTGATTTCACTTTCCATCGTATTCATTTGAGATGGTATTAAATAATTATTATTAATAAGAAATGTTATTATCAATCATGCTGCCCATTTCTACGGCAAAGCATTGTGTTTACTGTCAATGCAAGTTCACATTTCGCAATCCAAACCACTTGTTCCTTATTTTCCTTTTGAATCATAGGAATCAATACATTCGCCATTATTTTCTACTGAATTCAATTGGCCAACTGGAAAGTGGACGGAGGAATTCAATAGAGACGGCTTCATTTTAAAATTCTGGAATAATATGCTTGAATCCCAGACATTCAATAATTTCAGCTAGTTGAAGAGATGAAGTCAACTCTCGGGTCACATCAGATCTACCAGCCAGCTAGATAAATATATATATATGTACTCATTCAAAACCAAAATAATAAATATATAAACCAAAAATATATATTCCAGGTTACTCTCTTCTATTACCAATTTTTCAGGCTCCACATCTAGTGTGCTTATTTTCGTTGTTTTGATATAAAATATGTATTTAAAAAAAGTAATTTAAAATATATTTTATTTTTCAATGTTTGATTGGCATAAGAAAATGTTTTTCAAACATTAATTATAGGCTTAATACATAATTTAGTCCCTGAACTAATCAAAAAAATGGCTTTAAGGATATCAACTAAATTGTGCTTACTGTTCATCCCTGAACAAAATAATTTATACACTTTTAGTCCCTGACTTAACCAACGTTAACTGAGACATTAACTTTGTCACGTCACGCTGCCACGTCACCTACACGTCACTCTTCAGTACTGCCACGTCACCACGACTTAATGCATTTTTTAATCCCTGAACTAATAAAAAAAATGACTTTAAGGATATCAACTAAATTGTGCTCACTATTCATCCTTGGACAAATTTTTTTTATACACTTTTAGTCTCTGATTTAACCGACGTTAATTTTGACTCGTCACGCTGCCACGTTACTCGTAATATCCACATCTATTGTCCATATTTTTATTAAAAAAAAAAAATAACGTCTCAACAGTTGGGCTCCCCGACCACGGCCATGGGGAGGCTGGGTTCCTCGACCCAGCCGTGGCTAGGACCGGGAACCTAATGGTCGGGCGACTAACCGCCATGGCCGTCAGCTGTTGGGGGTCGGGGAACCCAAGAATCTTGGTCCCCGACCCCTAGTCGTTCCCTGATTGCTGGGTTTAGGGTTCCTGACCCCCAGTCATTCCGAGCCGACCGGCAATGGCTGAATCGACAACGGGTGCAAAGGCAAGAGTGGTCCAAAACGAGGAGAGAGGGAGAAGGGGGAAAAATGGCTCCCCATGGCCGCCGGCAGCCATGGCTGGGTATGTGTTGAAGTTGATTTTTTCTTTTTTAATAAAAATATGAATAGCAGACGTGAATATTATGAGTGACGTGGCAGTGTGACGAGCCAAAATTAACGTCTCAGTTAACGTCGGTTAAGTTAGGGACTAAAAGTATATAAAATTATTTTGTTCAGGGATGAATAGTGAGCACAATTTAGTTGAAATCCTTAAAGCTATTTTCTTTATTAGTCCAGGGACTAAAAAATACATTAAGCCGTGGTGATGTGACAGTGCTGAGGAGTGACGTGTCGATGACGTGGCAGCGTGACGAGGCAAGGTTAACGCTTCAGTTAACGTCAGTTAAGTCAAGGACTAAAAGTGGATAAATTATTTTGTCTAGGGATGAACAGTGAGCACAATTTAGTTGATATCCTTAAACCCATTTTTCTGATTAGTTCAGGGACTAAATTATGTATTAAGCCTTAATTATATGTACATGTATGCATATATATATATAGTATATGTATCTATTTATACATATTTAGATATGTATATTGTTGTGACATAGAATTTTCAATCGTCCACTTAGACATATTTAGATATGTCTAGGGATATTTTGGTCAATAGATCTAGAAGGATGAATCCTAAAAGTGATCCTGACCCTGAGTTGAGACGCATTTTCCAAGAAGAAACCACGGTAACATGGTGAATGAGTCAATATGAGGGCTAAAGTGCAAATGACCAAACTTAGGGAGAGTGAAAACGTAATAAATGAAAGAAGAGTCTAAGGGTATATAACGTAGAAGAAGGCAAAGACTTAGGGGTAGTTGCTAGAATGTTCTGTCATTCTCTCTCTTAGAGAGATTTTACCTCTTGGAGAGGCTTCATCTCTCGATAAAGGGAAATTTTCAAAACTAGGACCCAGTACTAAAATTTGCAAGAATAGGACACTTTGAAAATCTTTGCAAAACTAGGACTTTTGAGAGTTGAATTGACATAAATGCCCCCGCTTTTAATAATCCCTCTATAGGAACCCTGTCTTATGGTCTTGTATTCTCACTCACATTCTGACTCAGCCGCCGTCAATCTCTCACGCTCGTCTTTCTCAAAGCCATTGTTGCTGCTTTTATTCACTTGCCAAAGTGTTGCTGCTTTTATTCACTTGCCAAAGTGTTGCTGCTTCTTCATCAAGCATCTTATTCGCGCCCATTGTTGTTATTCCTTAAGCGTTGTTGCGTTCGCACATCAATCGACTTCTCTCGATATAGGTATTTAGTTAATTCCCAATCTTTGACAAGATAGTTTATCCTCTTTTCCAAAGTTATGAGTGAAAAATTATGCATTTCGCTAGTTTGGACATATATCGGTTGATATATCGACAATTTACGTCATGATATATTTCAACCAATATAGGTTTAAACACAGAAACATCATGAAAATGATATATCGGTTTCATTATCGGTTGAGGTCTTATGTTAACTGATATATAGTAACCGATATGACCTCTTACAATCGACATTTAGAAACCGATATACGTTAGGAAAACTGATATGTTTTAAATTTATTTTAATTTAGAAATCGTTTCAATGTTAGGAATGGAAGCTCGAAGACCTGTCTTTGTTGTTGTGATGTATGGAGGTCAGTGGCAATATGATGTTGATGCAAAAGAATATAAGTACATGACCGAAGAATGTGGGACGGTACTACGTGTGGAACCAGATTGCACATTCGACCAACTCCTAAGTTCCCTATATAGCAAATTCAACGTTAGTACGGCGGAGAAGTCAGTTGTGCTGAAGTACAAGTATAAGCACTCGGTTCTATCCGCACATCCATTGGAGATATGTAATGATACAGATGTTGAGTGCTTTCTATTGGAATGCTCTCGGATAGAGTCCAGAAGCCCATTGTGTGTTGATTTTGTGGACAGATTACTACCGCAGACACTACCTAAGGAAGTGGTTGCAGAGAATTATCCCCTGACACGCTTGGGCAGCGATAGTCCAACATCATTGAAAGACGAGGTTAATCGCGATAATGCTTTGGATGTAAATGGTTATGAAGATGTTAAACGGGATGATGCTGAAGATGTTAATCGGGATGATGCTGGACATGGGGTTGAAGATGTATTCAATGCTGATGATGTTGAAAATTTGTACATTATCAATGTACACTCACGGGATTGTGCTGAGCAGCCTACTTTTCTCCCATCTTCGAGATTATCAAGGGTTAGTGCGGGAACATTGTCGGCTGTGGCAGATGTTGAAATGAACGAATTGCATCAATGGATGAGTTTGTTGGCTTTGAAGAATAATTACGAATACAAAGTGGTCAAGTCAACTAAGAATGTAGTTTACATGAAATGTAAGCACGGTGATTGTAAATGGCGGTTTAGGACAGCCACACTTAGCACTTCTTTTTGGTTGGACAGTCAGGAAATATATAAATACTCATTCATGTTCATCTTCAATAATGCGCCGCGATCATTGTCAGGCAAAGAGCAGAATAATTTGTTCTTATATAAAAAGCAGTTTCAAGGATGTTAAACGTATTTATAAGCCTAAGAACATTGTCCACGATATTCACAAGGACTTTGGGGTCAACATAAGTTATGAAAAGGCATGGAGATCGCGGGAAAAGGCTTTGGACATGATCAGGGGGGGTGCGGAGGAATCATTCCAGTTGCTTCCATCTTATCTGTACTTGTTAAAGTTGAATAACCCTGGGACTATTGCAGAATTCGAGAGTGACAGTGGAAACAGATTCAAGTACCTTTTTATGGCCATTGGTGCATGCCTTGTCGGATTTCGTAGCAAGATGCGGCCTGTCATTGCAGTGGACGCTTGTTTCCTTAAGGGCAAGTATCTTAGTAGTTTGTTTGTTGCCATGTGCAAAGACGGTAACAATCATGTTTATCCTATAGCGTGGGAAGTGGGAGATTCTGAGAATGATGCCTCATGGGAATGGTTCTTCAATAAATTGCGCTTTGCCCTTGGTGATGATATAGTTGATTTGGTATTTGTGTCTAACCGGCACAAGAGCATCCATAAGGCGGTCACGACTGTGTTCCCTAACTCATTGCACGTTTCATGTATAAGGCTGCGAAGGCATATCGACAATCCGAATTTAATGAATACTTTATTGAGCTCGAGCGATATGCTCCAGCCATCGGTGCCTATCTTAGAGAGGCTGGTTTCAGTCATTGGGCACGTGCATATTCGGATCGCAAGAGGTTTGATATAATGACCACAAACATTGCAGAATGCCTCAATGCAGCTCTGGCGGATGCGCGTAAATTGCCGATTCAATGTTTGATGGAGTATATCAAGAATATGCTGCAACAATGGTTTTATGAGAGAGGGGTGATGCTAGTAAAATGGGTGGATATATAACAGCTTGGGCTGAGGGAGAAATAGGCAAAAGATTGGCATTATCCTAGTATTGGCGTCCAGAATCGATTGATATGTATAGATTCAATGTTCATGATGGTCATTTTGGGGGTATTGTCGACTTGAAGGCGAAAACTTGCACTTGTAGAGTGTTTGATTTCGACAAATTGTCATGTGGTCATGCCTTGGCTGCTGCACGTTCACGCAATATTGACCCATGCAGTTTGTGCTCCTCATACTACCAAACAGAACCTCTGTTGTGTGCCTATGCCGATCCGATAATGCCTGTGGGCAGCCAAGGCGACTGGACCGTGCCGGCGGAAATTGCGTCTATTAAATTGCTACCGCCAGCAAGTAGACGCAAACGTGGAAGACGTCAGATTTGTCGAATTCCTTCAGCCGGTGAAGAGAAGAGGAGGGTAAAATGCAGTCGTTGTGGTCTAATTGGTCACAATCGCCAAACTTGCTCTAATCCAATATCTTTGCTGTCATAAACGTTTAACATACATTCACTAATTAAACATTTAAAAGGCCAATCTTTTAATAAGAAGTATTTGTTGAATTCTGTCTTATGGAATCGATATCGGTTAATACATATCGGTTACTTAACCGATGTGTGTTAGCCGATGAAAAATCAGTAAGAGGATATCGGAAAAAGAGCATCGATTTCAAACCGATGAAACATAACCGATGTATCTGTGGAAATTTATGTCTTACAAAGTAGACGCAAACGTGGAAGACGTCAGATAGGTCGAATTCCTTCAGCTGGTGAAGAGAAGAGAAGGGTGAAATGCAGTCGTTGTCTAATTGGTCACAATAGCCAAACTTGCTCTAATCCAATAACTTTGCTGTCATAAATGTTAAGAAACAGGTACAATTAAACATTTAAAAGGCTAATCTTTTAATAAGAACAACAATTAACAGGTACAATTATAGTATTTGTTGAATTCTGTCTTATGGAATCGATATCGGTTAATACATATCGGTTTCTTAACCGATGTGTGTTAGCCGATGAAAAATCAGTAAGAGGATATCAGAAAAGAGCATCGGTTTCAAACCGATGAAACATAACACGTATCTGTGGAAATAGATGTCTTACAGGTCGCCAAACTTGGTGTAATCCAATAATTTTGAATGTTAAGAAATTAGTTATGGGAAAACAATATCGGTGTATTCATATCAGTTAAATAACTTATGTGTGTTAACCGATTAAGGAAGTCGACATCTCGGTCAAATGGTATCGATTTATATCCGATGAATCAGATCGATATAATTATAAAGGACACCCATTTCCTCTAAACTTATATATTGGTACGATTTATATATACATTACAATATTACTAAGATTATGTATACATTACAATAGTTTAGTTTTCCTTTCTCTTCTTAGGATCTTTGTGAGCTTCTTCATTTTCTTTATCAAGCTCGGCTGCAAATTCTAGTGCATTCGATACTGCAAAAGCATAAAGATCCACAGCCATATGATATCTGTAAAGTTCAGCATGCCCCTGGGTCATCTCTTTTATTGAGACATTGTGGGCCATGAATTCCATCCATTTGAGAACAAAGATCCCACAATCACCACCTCTACCATTTGTAAGCAAATAACATTTTTAGCCATCATAATCCAAAAACTCCAAATAAACAATCTTTTAGAAGCTTACCCAATTTGCTGAGGACCTTTTTGAACCTCGAAGTCCCATATAGGCTTCAACTTAAATCCAGGTGTTAAGACGTTGTACTTACAATCTTTTAGAAGCTTTGGAACCATATGTACAAGATACTGGAACTTAGTTTTGTAGTTGTTTGGTGTGGTCGAGGTATACACATGAACACATTGAAGCACGAAATCCAGCGCTACCAAAACCCAATGTTTATCATCTACATTTGCAGGGCATAGCACGACCTCAACATTTAAGAAGCCGTTGGTATCTGTTGTCTCTCCCCAAAAATATTGGCAAGGAATATCATGCTCCGTGAAGTTTCCCCACTTTTCTGCCTTCAATTGATCCCACGCACTCTTCAATAATTGCTGTGTGCGGTCAAAATCACAAATGCTTAGTTATTTTGAGAAGTAAATTCCAGTCCAGATAATATATATTGTTACGATACTTACACTAAATGTGCTTGGAACCAATGCTAATTTTGTATTGGTTGTCTTTGATTGTTTCATTCTTTTATTCAACATGTACACATAGCTATCCATGTGCTGCAAAGATTTTAAAAATAAATACCATAAGCAAACACGGTTATAAATATCGGTTCGTAACTTACATGCGAAACCGATACATGACAATGTATATATATCGGCTATATATATTGGTTCAAGATCCATATAAGAAACCGACATTATAACGTATAACCGATAAAGTGTAACCGACGTATCTATACAGCAAATGATATATGTAGGTAAGTCTCAGCTCTTAACAGATAATTATAACCCGATGTCATACACAACAGAACATATATAGTTAGATAATGACTAACATTAGATCGGAGCCATTGGTCTTTATTTGATAGGATCTGAAAAAATTCCTTATCCATATAACAGTAGGAAGCTTTGATAACTGCTTTTATATTTGGATCGTTGAGAAATTTATGTAAGTCCTCCACCCAAACACCGCTTGGAGCACCTGTTGGTTTGGGATTCAGCTTTGGGAGTTTGGAGGTGAATGATGTTACTCCCGAGTCCTCCTCCTTATTTCCCTCGTGGGGATTCATAATTGATTCAATGGCTTTTCTTTTGTGCCCCATCTGCACACCCGTCCTTTGGAATGTCTCCTTGATAGGAGTATCTGCTTTTATTTCATCTAATGAGGGGTTTATTGACTCTGTTTGTGTCTCCTCTATCAATTTCTCAACCACAGCCACAGCCTCAGCAACATCGCCTTCCGTCGTCTCCTCCTCACCTTCAACATCTTTCCTCTCGTCCTCCCCCTCAGTTACTGGTGGCTTGATTGACAATCGTTGGTAGATAAAAGTAAACATACTCTTCATGTCGGTGCTCTCTTCCTTATCTCGGTTCAACATGTGCCTTACTTCACCGATCTCGTTTTTCACTTCCCTTAGTTCGTTTCTCACTTCACTGAGCTCGTTTTTCACTTCCCTTAGCTCGTTTTTGACATCACCGAGCTCATTTTTCACTTCCCTTAGCTCGTTTCTGACTTCACCGAGCTTGTTTTTCACTTCCCTTAGCTCGTTTCTCACTTCACCGAGCTTGTTGCTCACTTCCTTCCTTTCCTCCCGAATTTCCTTCATTAAACCATCTAAATAGTTCTTTATATATATATTTTTTCCTTGAGTTCAACATTCTTTCCTCCCTAGTGTATTGAGTCAACCTCCATTACATTTGCACTCCCTCTGACTCCACCTTTGTTTACTTCTTCTTCCAATACACCACGTGCCTTAATAAAATAATCTTCCCCCCTCTCCTGTTCTGTTGGCACAATGGGGATAACTTCCCCATCATCAAATAAACACCCCTGCAAAATTTGTTCTTGGTTGATTTTTGTAGGTAGACGTATCCATTTCTTCATCCTTGGAGCTTGAGGGCCTGATTCAATTCTTTTAACAATTTTGAGCTCAACCAAACGTGGCATGATCTCAAATAAAAAAATCTGCATATGATACAAAATTAAGAAAACAAGTATTAGATAATGTGTCTTATACTACTTTATAATACAAAAATTAGAATAAGACATACGGTTACATATATCGGTTCTAATAAGATATGTCGGTTAATATAATCGGTCAGATACCGATATGGTATAATCGATACGATGATCAACCAATATCGATCAAGTAATGTATAACCGATATCATATTCGCATCGATTTATCCATATCGATGATCCACCGATATATACCTGTAAGGTAATTGGGAAACTTCCAATGTCGTATGTCTTCATATCATTATTATGTCTGAACCCATTCAAGATGCCTCGTCTGGCACTATCTGTTGTAGAGATGAAGGAGTCATTTGCCCAGGGGAACCTGTTAACCTCTGGCCAATCAGAGGCCAGGTGAAAATATCTGATATCCAACTTCGTGCCATGGGACTTGGAATTGATTTCATTTATAATCATCAAATATGACATAGATAGACGATCTTCATCCGAACACTGCTCTTTACCACTAGCAATATCCCGCATATAAATATTTCTTAACTTGGTCCCTGAAACCCCTTTCTTTATGTTACAATCGGGGAAGAATTTGGCAAATAGTGCAGGAGTCCCCTCCACATTGATTTTCCTCTTTGATGCTTCGATGTTTCCAAACTTCAACCTCATAATCAGAGCAAACTCCTCCCTCCCAAATTTTACGTCCTTCCCACATATTCTGAAGCACAAGGAGCCTTCCTTGTCCTTGTCTGCTATCTTCAGCAGCCTTAACAGTAGACTGTGGACTAACTAAATGCTCCATGTTAGTCCCTCTACTCCATATACTAGCTGTCCAAAACAAGATGCCTTAAACTGTTCCTCAAGGTCAGGCTTATGCCTCAGTGTCGCCCTAATGCCTTCAATAGTCTCCTTAAAATGATCAAGTCTAGTAATCATCGCGTGGAAAAACTCCTTGATTTCCAAGTTATCATCTAACCTCTGTACAAAAAAAAAAACAAAAACTGATATTAAGTTAACAAACAATACAATCTTTATCAGTAACAAGTAACCGGTCAAGTATATAAGCAATATATCGGTGACCCCATATCCATACGAAGTAAACGCTAAACCCTAACCATCGGTTACCCCATATCGGTGGTGTATATATATGCCACCAATGTATGTTAACCTATCAGCCTGTATTATGTTAACATATCTTCGCCGAACATGATGCCCATAAACCGTTACCCCTTCTTCATCTAGCCACAGATAAATGCTAACACATCTGCTGATATTATAAATACGTTAGTTTATAACACATATTTTCTGGGTGGTACGTATACATATCAAATTATTCGCTGCCAATATCGTCAAAACATCATCAGACAAAGGAAATAGTCCAAAATCAAACCTGATGAACCATCTTCTTCGCGCTTTTGTTATTGGCCGGCTTCGACTGCTTCTCGATTGAGCTAGCCATCCTATCAGTAATATGGAGGAATAAGAACGCGAACCAAATTGGGAATAACGATCTATAGAGGAAAAGGCGGTCAGACAACGCAATTATAATAAAGACAGAAGGTGAAGCGAAGATATGCAAATGAAACGGTACAACTATTCATGTATCGGGCGGGAATGGCCTGTTTTGTCCAAATACAACTCGTTAGTCCAATTGGTACCCGTTACGTTATTATAACCGATATCACTTTATGTATGTTTGGGATGAGATTTTTATCTTATCGGAATTTATCCTGGTATTGACCGATTCCATTAATTAAACAATTTCGAATCAGACTTCATTTTTCGATTAAGTGATATAGGATTATTCAGACTTCATGAAAATCGTTTCAGGAATATCCGATCGGACTTGATTCCCCGATATAATCCGATTGAATACCTAATACCATGATATAGCCCGAACAGACCACATCAGGCCCGAAGGATTACAAATAATATTTGTATTTTTTATATTTTTTTTCGGCCAATTAGCACCAAATAACCAAACGTTTTCTGGTTTTTCCGGTTATATCCAGTCATTTCAATTTTGGCAAAAATTACCCATTTTATGATATTAGTTGCAATTTTGGCCAGCTCTCTAAATCGAATCCCCGGGCGTGTGCCTTTGCACAGGTGGCACGCTAGGTGGCCTATTTAAATGGGACCCATATTTACTGTGCAATGAAAAAGAAAAAAACAAAACAGAAATTAAAACCACGTTGGCCATGGAAATAGCACGAAGAAGAACCAGAGGTGAGTGATTTAAATAGGCGAAGAAGACAACCACAAGGTCCGCGGTGATTGATTCAAATTATGTCATTTGGGTTGTGTAATTTGAGACGGTTGTGTAATGATGTCATTTGGGTTGTGTAATTGGGAAGAATTTAAATTTGGAGGATTTATGTAAATTTGAGACAGTTTATTAAAATGGGAACAGTATATTGTTAGCCCGATCGGACTATTCGTTATTTATGTATTCAAACAGCATTGTGTTTGTCAATTAATTCAAACGGGAATAGTACCCGATTGATTCCATCTTAATGCGTCGGATCGGACTATTCACGGACCGCGTCAGTGTGAAGTGTGAATTTTCCGATCAAGATACTTGAAATGAAGGGTCCGATCGGACTATTCTTATGTGTAGAGCCCGATCGGACTATTCTTATGTGTAGAGCCCGATCAGACTATTCTTATGTGTAGAGCTCAATCGGACTATTGTTGTCGGACTCCTGATGTTCATTTCGGATCCGTAGTATGAGTTTCAGCCACTTTAACAACAACAATACAAGAGTTTAGAAGAGAATCAAATTCATTAAAAAAATACTTAAAAAAAATATCAGCCTCATCGGACTATTTTCAATGGATTAATCATTTCTATCGGGACTGTCCATTAGCTTGATCGGACCTATCGGTACTTTTGTCTCGGATTTAAATACAGACTCTGGTAAAATGGAGGACACTTATGCATATAGTAGCTTAAATTTGTTCAGTTTAAGAAATTGTTATGCATTTAGCTTCATTTCTGTTTTGATAGTTGATAGACTTTAAGTTATAATGGTTTTCTTTGTCAATGCATTATTTGAAACACGAAATAGTTACAGTAGTGGCATTCCAAAATGTCCCGACGGACTTCATCCTTGATGGCAATTACGAAGTCCGCATAAGGGAGCGTCTGGGCGGACTTCATCCTTGATGGAAAATATGAAGTCCGCAAAAATAGAGCGTTCGGGCGGACTTCATCCTTGATGGCAATTATGAAGTCTGCATAATATACAATGGCAAACCCTTTCACATTCGGAGAAAAGTATATTTATTGTTTTTAATAAATTTTCCACACCTCTTAGTTGATTACGATCCCCCAGCTCCCGAAAACTAAAACAAACCCAAATTCAACTAATACGTGATTATTAGTCTTTATTGCATACTGTTACCTATACCCTGCGAGTTCCATTTTACCCCTGAAATTTAAAACACCCGTACTAATTAAACACGACTTGCCTTTCACTCACCCAATCGCTCCCTCTGATTGTCTCCATTAAGCCCAAGTCGCTATCTCTTCCTAACCCCACATCCTCCCTAGAACAAGCGAGCAGCCGCTGTATTACCGTTTAACGTCACCGTCGAACCCTAATCGCCCACAGTGAAGAGGTGAGTTTTGTTCTTCTTTTCTGTTATTTTTGTTTGACGTTATGGATTTAAACGCAATCTGTATCATGGCCCGGCTTTGTCTATCGATGAGGGACGGAATGCGGGCCGACTTTCTTGCCGACGTCGCTTCGTTGTCTTGAAGCCCCGTTGGTAATGATGACCGTATGGATTCATGGCCGGTTGGCCTCCTTGTAGCCCAATGAAGCTCGGCAGCCCGCGAACGTGGGTCCCGGGCTTAATATGTAATTTCAGGCCAACCGGGCGTCATCGTAGGATTGACGCCGTGCCTCCTCGCCATTCCGGACAAAACCTATACCGTCCTTCATTTACGGGCTTAACATGTAATTTAAGCCCGTTTGAGGGCTTAAATACAACTTTAGGCCCGGTAAATAGAAATGTTCATGTACCCCATTATTTAAAAAGATATCGCGTTCCTGTTATTTCATAATGGTTTTCCCTTTTATTTATTTTTGTCGATCTCTGTCAGATGGACGTCAACCAGATGTTGAAATTTACGTACGTTCACGCTAATCGGGTAATCCCGCCGACTACGTGGTTCACAATTCACTGTGGCCTACAACAGCTTACAGTTGTTCGTGAGGCATTAGGCCGTTATCGCCTCTTGGAAACATTCATCGATGGGCCGCTGGGACATTTTATTCAAATCCCTCTACACGATTAGTATTCTGCACCACAATTGGTTGGAGAAGTCCTGGTTATGGAGGTCATCTTTCCCGGAGCCTGGGAGGATGAGATGTGGTTGGAGCTTGGGGGAGTGCCATATAGGTACGGGAAGCAAGAATTCATTCAAATCAGTGGACTCCAGTTTGGCGTAATTGATAAAGAACAATGTGAAGCGAGGCCGATGTAGGCGAATAGTTTACGCACGCGGCTTTTCCCACAGCAACGGGAGGTGTATTGGCGCGACATCAAAGTAGCTCTTAATTCCAGACATGACCTCCTTGCAGATGATGTCCTCAAGCTAAGTTATATTGCTGTTGTGAATATTTTGTTGCTTGGCCACGATGAACGCGCACCGGTGGAGGACTTTCTGTGGACTATGGCCGATGACTTGCATGCATTTCAGTCATTCCCTTGGGGTACGTACATCTACAGTAAGACCTGCATTACCTCCGGCTAGCCACTGCAGATGGCAAGCTGAGTGGGGAGATTGGCAACAAAGTCAATATTTACGGTTTTGTTTGGGCGTTTCAGGTACTAAATTCAGTATAGTGACATCGGTTTGTCGACAATGAACATTACATTATTTGTGTAATATTTGTCGATGCCAACTACACTTTTTGTTTGACTTGAATTGTTTTATCGGCTTATTATTGAAATTATTTGATTTATACAGTGGTGGCTGATCGAAACATTCCCATGGGTGGAGAATAAGTGGGCCATCAGACTATCCGTTCCGGTCTCCATTCCCAGATGTCGGAAGTGGTGCTCTAAAAGAAGGCCACATAAAATCAACTACGTAGAAGGCCTTAGGAATGTATGTTCGAAACCTCAAATTAAATTGAGTAACTTTTTGAATATTTTTAGTCAACTGAATAAATGATAAAATCATGTCGTAGGTTCGGGATACGAGTGTGACGCTCGAGCCAACCGATGCAGAGCGGGCACTGACTTCTGGAGGTCCTTTAACCCTCTATACTGGGTTGGTGTTGACGTATACAAATTAGGCGGCAGAGGGATTGACCATAATCTGGAGGATGCGGTTCGGTCCGACCAGGTGGGAGAGGAGGAGAAGGTAGATGCGGCTGATGGTGTTCCTCGTACAAATACGATTTCAACGTGTAGGGCGAAGACAGGACTCCCTCCTACTACGCACCGCGAACAGCACGAAGAAGATGTATGATATTGCTAATAAAATTGGTCATGTGATGTAAATTTGATATATGATAAATTGTTCATATCGTATATGTACACATCTAATAGTTGGCATTGCCTTTTGCAGATCACCGATAAGCTGAATATGACGCTGGAGCTGTTGCAGTCCATGAACGGTGAACTCAACCAGATGAGCACATGTTTGGATCGGGAAATCGGTCTAATGAGCTCACGCATGACGCTCACTGAGAGGAGGTTGGGCCATGTGGAGTGGAGGTTGAGACAAGTGGAAATGGGGCAAGCATCACTACTTACCCATCTACGCGTCCCGCATGTTGTGCATTCCCCAACTGACGTGGACGGTGGTTATGATGAGGAACTAGATGGTCAACATACACCTCTAGTTGGCGATGAAGTGGAGTACCAGACATCACCAGACAGAGTATGCCCGAACTTCAATTTGAATACGTATTACATTTCAGTTTGCAACACCTTATTGTAAGGGATAGTGATTATACAGTTGCAATCGCAGTGTCATTGGCCACAATACACCGACCCCACCAGAATTAAGCGGTTAAGGGATGTTGTCACGGTGGACAGGACCGACGATGCAATTGATGCGGATACAGTGCCGCAGTCCAAATTGGGTGGGACAATGGAGGATGTTCCTGTTCCTCAGCCGGACAGAGGGGCAGTCAGTGTGATGGATAATGCGGCTCATGTTGCGGACCACCACCTGGAGCTAAAGGGGACAGGTGATGAAGTCCCTCAGAACCTATCACCCACTGATACTATCGAGGTTGTCATGCAGATAGCAGCTGAAGTATCGCATCGCCACCTGGACCCAGATGATGAGGATAATCCTAACACCCCCGAGGGCTACGGTGATTACATACGGTCGGATAAAGATATTGCGTGAGTATTAAAAGGCTTAAGCATTTTTTACTTGCTAATTTTATTTACATATGCGCAGTCTAAGTCTTAATTCGTTGTTGTTGTAGGCGGGACACAGGATACATTGTCCATCTAATACCCAATGACCTTCGGGTCATAGCAGAATCGCCTAACTGGGTAGAAGCAGCGCACATCGACAGTTATATGTGTTGCCTCCGACGAATAATGAAGACGCAGTGTAGTGTTGTGTATGACACCAATTACGCACTAATGTCGTCATCACTATTTGTGAGTGCTATACAGAAATCTTATATTACTTCTTTGTTGGATATATATTTTGTCCATGATCATATATTCCATCCAGGTACTTATGATATTGCACTGGAACAATACGTGGAAGCGGTTCGTGGCTGGTAAGGTGATTGTCCCAGACAGTTGGTTGAATTTTGTCCAAGGCCAGACTGATGATGATGAACGCCCGTGGTGGACAGTGGACTTCGTATGTGTTATTTCAACTTATTTATGGAGTTACTGCCTTACAAAATCTAACATTATATTACATGCAGGTGTTGCTCCCATGCAGCATAAATAATAGTCACTGGGTCCTTGCGAATATTTGTCTGAAGGAGGGGAAAGTTATTGTATACGACTCCCTTGCGAAGTCAGCAGATAGCATGAAGTCCAAGGTGACGGCCATGCAGCCATTGGTCAGCCTCCTCCCCATTCTCCTAGTGCGCAGTGGATATTATGAGCATCTATCCAAAGCTGCGCCTGCTTACAAAAAATGGGAGCTGGAGATTCTTGATCCGGGGAAGGTGCCGGTGCCGCAGCAACCCGACGGGTACTTTAGTTAGGATTCAATTTAATATTGTTCACATTGAATGTTTTACTGAATTTGAATTTTTCTACTACAGGCACTCCTGCGGAGTGTACATTATGAAGTACGTTATGGATATCTTGCGGCACACCGAGGACCAATGGGTTAGCATTCAAACCATGGGTGATATGACTACTCTCCGCCGAAAATTTGCGATGTTTTTGTACAGACATAGCAGTGTAGTTAATAGTTGAGTGTATAGGTTATTAGTAAAATTAATATGTATTTCTATAGACATTTAAGTCTAGTCGGTATATATATTTTCCTCGCATGTAATATGTATATTATGCTGATACGTAATATATATGTTCTGTTGAAATTTCTATGTTGTATATACATAGCTGTGTAAAATGGTTATGAGTGTGGTGATCGTCGGACCATGAAGACTCCTCCACCAGATCCGGCCTTCATCGCGTGACTAAACCCAGACACCGGGTTTTATCAAATTATTATCCCCATTGAATTTACTACCGGGCCTTGTAGGAATTTATCTAGAAATAAAGCCCGTAGTTTGTCGAGTACTAAACGGCTGTGGGATTTATATGCCGATAAAACCCGGAATATTTGACTCATGGGTATAATCGCAGTATGACGCCCGGAAGACATTATACCCGGAAGTTTACCATGTTGCGGTTCAAGGCGTTGACCCAGGGCATTCGCATCCCAGGTTCACTTTAGAGGACATCTGGTTTAAATGTTCAATTAAACCCGGATATTATCATCAATCAGTCAGACCACTATAAAGACTTTGGTTGTGTTTTGATGGGGCGAGGCCGGGAATAGTGTCATCGTAGTTTAAGGTTGTGAATATACAACAATTGTAATTACACTTACCCATTAGTTATTATTTATACTGATCTTAATTACCCATTCTATATTTTTTAAAAATTTAAAAATTACATTTCTATGAATAATATATATTATCACTCAAGAGTATGAATACCATTATAATAATGTGCTTATAAAACCAATATGTATTACAAATCAAGAATACTGTTTAAGTTTTACTTATAGGACTAATAAAATCAAAATCATAGTTACTTCCAACCGAAACACTTAAATCAAAATCATGTTATTATTCAAAGTTTTTATAGTGTTTATATGGTTAACATCTTACAAACTACTATGTAGTTATTAATAAATTATTCGTTATAAATGTAAGTTAAATCTTCAAATAGACCAAATAGCAATGTATATAATATTATGATTTAATTGAGTTGAACTATATGATTTAGTGTAACTCATGCGCTACACGGGAGGTATAATCACAATATATGATTTCAACAATTATCTATGAAAGTTAATTGATTATAATCAAATAGAATACTAAAATGTCATGCATTGGAAAATCTATGCTTTGTTTTACTTTAATTATTAGTTATTACTACCTTTAATTATTAATTATTACTTTAATAATTAATTAATTATATTACATTCTATCCAGCTTTAATATATTAATTAATAAGATACGATAAGATAAGAATAATAAAGATTGGAAAACCCATGCTTAGTTTTATTTTAATTATTAATTATCACTACCTTTAATTTAATTCTTGTTTTGGAGACTATCCTACTTTGTAACATTATAAATCTTATAAACAAACATATAAGATTTATAATGTTCACTAATATATTGAAATCAAAATATAAGAGCAATTAAAAAAAATTAAAACACTCATACCAAATGTAAATAATTATACCAAATGAAAATCAACCAAGGGTTTAATTCAACCATAGTGTTTTCTATTAATAAAATAATAGAAACCCAACAAACGCTCACATCTTCTTTATACTTTATTTTAAATTCATAAGCAACCAAGATATATCAATTCTTATTCTTAGTAAATTACATTATAGTAAATTACATTTTAGGGGCATATTAGTCCCTAAAATGTTGTTTGTTACTAGTATGCCATCACGAAATGCTGATGTAACTTATGATTTAGTAATTAATTTGTTGTTCTAAGTGATTGGGCCACTTTGAGATATAATTTTTGAAGTATTTTTTATTATTTAAATTAATATTTTGATTTATTTCTATATTATGAATATAATTATATTATAAATAAAAAATCCCTCCTACCCCAAACCCAAATATAATGTGGATAGATTATACAAGCAACCAAGATATGTCAATTCTTATTCTTAATAGATTATATTATAAGTTTGATACGTTATATAATGTGGATAGTAATTTTTTTTTTCGAAATCATTACTTCGTATTTAATATATTTTAACGGAATAAATTCATCAATAAAAATTCTACATATTATATATAGATAATGTGTCAGCCCCATGAAGTCCGTCCATCTTCCGCACTGTTGGGCGGACCTCATCCCATATCAAGTCCGCCCAATCGGTATTGGGCGGACTTCATATGGGACGAGGTTTGCCAATACCCGGTTGGTCGTAAGAAGTCCGCGACGTGAACTCTATACTAGATGAGGTCCGCCAAATACCGGAATTGGCGAAATTTATCACTTGGCGGACCTTTTATAGTACACAGTCCGCTTGGCAGACTTTACATTTAAGCAAATATACGTGTTTGAAGAGTAAAACATTTAAGCAAATTAAGACTCGGATATATACTATGTCAAAGTCAGTGAAACCTTAATAAGAAAAAAATGAGAAATTTACGGTAGGCAATGCCCACCATTGGCTATATGTGGGTCCGCCACTGTATGCAGAACATCTTTGTCCTTAATCTATTACAACAAAAACTGATACACAGCCATATTCTTGCAGAATATCTTTGTCCAATGCATATACAATATTTCATATTGCTTGGCTACCTTGAGTTCCAACTACAGTCTCACTCAAATCTATCATGTGTGATCCTTGACCTTCAATCTGAAAAATCAGAAATTCAATGTAAAAAATATGAATTATACATAAATACCAGAAAAATAAATACTTAAGCATGGATCATTAATTATTGAAATTGTATTGTACCTCATCATCATTACTTCCACGAGCCCCACAAGTTGAACTCCTACCTCTGTTTTGATTAACTTCCCGTGCCAACCCCAATCCCAACCAAAATATTATATATATATATATATGTATATGTATACACACACATAGCCCATCCTGAAGCTCCAGCACTCGTCTTCGATTCCCCCTGGATCCGCCCTTGTGCTTTGGAGATATAAAGTGTGGGATCAAGTTGACATCCCGCATAACTTCAATCCGATAAACCTTCATGCAGCGAATTGGCTTGAAGGAGGAGATGCCATCAAGCTCTAGATCATGCTAGGAAGGATGATCACCATTCATAGCGTCCTGCCTCGCATGATCTCGAGATTGATGGCATCTCCTTGTACAAGGCAATTCACTGCATCAAGGTTTATCTAATTAAAGTAATGCTGGAAGTCAGCTTGCTTGCTATGTGACTCCAGATAGATGACTGAAGCCAATCATCAATCTGGATTGTCTGTAGGAAATTTGCATATTACAACGTTACAACACAATTATATTTTTTCAATTAGACATCACACATGCATAGCAGTAAAATATACATACCAGATAAGAACTTATAAGCATAAACAACTAAATCACAATGAAATGAAATTGTGTTTAATTCCAGTAATGAACATCATAACTGATTAAATGAAAACGTAAGAACAGTTTGATTTGTAAAAACGTTAACACCCACATGATTTGAAGCTCGATGGCATCTCCTTCTTTCAAGCCATTTGCTGCAGAAGGTTCCCACTGGATCTGGTCGACGTCGGTCACAACTGCCGTAGTCAGTGGTCGCCAGCATCCACCTCCGTCCAGACATTCCCACGATCCGAGCCTACCATAACAAACGCAAAGCCATCCAAGTTAACATACAAAACAATGCGACAGGTATACCGGATCTGATTTATTGGTTTTTATTTACAAATAAACAACGCACATGCAGTCCCTCCGGCTATATACCAACATACCCTAACACCAGCAACATCGAACGGCGGAATCTTCATATATCTATTGTAAAACTGTCGTCCATACCCAACCCCGTGTACATACGAAAATAAATCATGCATGAATGCTAAATCGTATTACGTACCTGTTCTTCGGGTGATTCGACCGTGAAAATACGTTGGGCTTCAAACGGTTGGAATTCTCAAAATCTTTGATTTACCAAAGCTGTCTAGAAGAGAGCGCGATCAGTCATGGGGCATATCATACTTGTTCACCGATGTATATTGCATTCGGTTTACAACATAGGTTAGGGCGGGGGAATGGGCAAGTCGTGACAGAGACAGCAACAGCGATTTATCACCTTTTAACAAATAAGAGAGAGTAACCATTTATTTATATTATAGAGCTGTAGTGGCTGAAGCAATAATAAAAGGCATACCAGACGTCCGCAAAGCATTTAATACGGGCACTGCCCCTAGGGCGCAGCACGTTTGGTTGTGGGACGGTAGGTTGGTCCCAAGTATTTATTACGGGCACATTTCACGAAGAGATATTCGTACTCATCAGATCTCAGCCGAGCCGAACTGATGTGTTATCGCACCACCTGATTGGATGCGTAGGGAGGTAATCACGTGCCATGGTCTCATTTGCCTCGGGATGGGTCCACGGATTGACCGAATTGATGGGTTATGTAACCCGAGGATGAAGACCCTCCTCTTCTCTATAGCATACCCACTGTCGCGCTTTCTCTTCGTAGACAACTGTAAATCGAGAAATCCTAGAATTCTGACCGTATGTTCAGTCTAAGTAACCGAATAACAGGTATGTAAGTCTAAATATTGTTGTTCAGTTATAGATTTAGCATGCATGGATGATATATATGTTGGTATTGGGGGATAAGGGTTTTGGGTGGTCGCCTATGATGGTCGGAAACCCCTCACCAAACTTAGGTGCAGTCACTCCAGACTTATCTGAAGGCACTGTGTGTGCCTAAAGAAATCAGACCCGGTAAATTAGCGCATTGTTTTCTATGTTGATGGCTTTGCGTTTGTAATGGTAGAATCTGATCGTGGGAATGTGTGGACGGAGGTGGTTGCTGGCGACGGATGCAGCGGCGGTTGCCAGATCCAGGAGGAGCCTTCTGCAGGAAATGGCTTTAACGAAGGAGGAGATGGTATCAAGCTTCAGATCATATCGGTATAACATTTTTACCAACGAAACTGTGTTTTAAAATGTTATTAAATCAATACTCACCAATGAAACTGTTTTGGGCAAAGCTAGTTGATACATCGGATAGAAACCGCTACTGTTTTGTGCAAAGCTAATTGTATTATAACTTTGTACTATGCAAATTTTATGCAGACAATCCACATTAGGGTATGCAGTTAACATACTCTTAACGTTATCAATGGTCTTGAGAGGAACCGTGCATTACCATTGGATACCTTACCAGGTGGAAATTCTCCTCCAGGTTTTATATGGTTTGCAGTTAACATGATAAATCTCAGCTTCCAATCATATCTCTACAAGCACTGTAGTGTTACCATCACATAGGGACAACAGGCAGATTCGCTCGGAGATTTAAGGTGTGGGAGCAAGCACTGCAGTGTGACCATCCCAGTTATGTAACATGTATATTGCACAATGTATCGTTCAATTAAAAAATATTGTATACGATTCTGATGATAATTTTGGGGTGAAATTCTATTACAGCAGAAGTCAACATCAAACAATGCATGTGTTTACAGGAGCGAATGTCTATAAATCATGATTGCTTCATTCATATTAGGGTCACAATTCGAAACATGGAGTGTGATAAATGGAATATGCTAATACAATGAATTTATTCAAAAAATAAATAAAAATAAAAATTCTGTAATCCAATCTATATTATTATTATCTATATATATATTATAACAAAACAGCTGTCAAATTTTTTCCCGTCTATTTTCAGTTACTATTTTGATATTTTATTATATTTTTTAATTTTTTTAGCTTACCCAGAATAGAATTTTTATAGGTCATTAATTAAATCTAGATTTGTGAAAAACATGTAGTTCTTGGAACACGAAAATTGTTTTTTTTTATGATTGAATAGTGTTTAGAGAATGTGTAAGCATGCTGGTATATGAAGAGGTAAGATCTAATTCATATTATTAATTTTTAAATATTAACATAAAATTTTAATTGAAATAAATTACAAAAAAATGAGGCTTTTTTAAATCGGGAGAAATCTTGAAATATCAGGTAATACTACCGAATACCGACTGCCAAGTAAAATTGTCGAAATATCAGGTAAGCTTGACGCACAAATTTATCGAAAAATTGTCGAGCGAACTTCAACAATGTTGAAGTCCGCCCATACTGTGTGGGCAAATTTCATCTGTGATGAAATCCGTTGGGCGGACTTCAACACAGTTGAAGTCCGCCCAGTTCACTTCGGCAGATTTCATCATAGAAGGATATTTTTGACATTTGATATTTTTAGTCATCCCGTACGTCAACTAATTCAGGCAAAGTAGAATAATCCTAACTTAAATGTTATAATTTTATTTTTTAACTTTATTTCTTTTATTGCTTTCTTAAAAATGTGACTTGTCTTAAATGTGATAATTGATTGCTAGAAGAAATATCTAAAGTCATGTATGGATAATCAATTTTAAAATGTTGATTATTATTTATATAATTAATTGCTTATTTAAATTATCTTTATTTTATATAGTTTAATTAATTTAAATTTATTTCCTTATAATTTTAAATGTTATAATTTTATATATAACTTAAATATTATAAATTTATTTTTTAACTTTATTTTTTTGTTGTTTTCTTAAAATTTTAATCTGTCTTAAATGTGGTAATTGATTGGAATGAGAAATATGTAAAGTTATATATGGATAATCAATTTTGAAAATTTGATTATTATCATTTATATATATAATTAATTGATTATTTAAATTATTCTTATTTTATATATATTTTAATTGATTTAAATTTATTTTTTATATTTTTAAATATTATAATTTTATATATAATTTAAATATTATAATTTAACTTTTTAACTTTATTTTTTTAGTTACTTTCTTAAAATTTGACCTGTCTTAAATGTGATAATTGATTGGAAGGAGAAATATATAAAGTCATATATGGATAATCAATTTTGAGAATTTGATTATTATCATTTATATAATTAATTATTTATTTAAATTATTCTTATTTTATATATAGTTTAATTAATTTAAATTTATTTTTTATATTGTTAAATATTATAATTTTATATATAATTTAAATATTATAATTTTACTTTTTGACATTTTTTTTTTTTACTTCTTTAAAAATTTGACCTATCTTAAATGTGGTTATTTATTGTGATTTTCATTTATTGTAACTACTAAATTATACAACTTCCGCTTTAACCATTTTTTTTTTTGTTTTTTTTTTTTTACGATACCCATGCATCGCATGGGTGATCCACTAGTTAATAAAATCATTGGAAAACGTCATGCATGCATTAACCCGTTCATCTGGATACTTGTTCCTGCAAATGAAACGTCTATAGCTTTTTACCTCTCTTCCTATAAATAGCCAGACGTATACTTACCCCTCTTCCTCTACAACCTATTTCTGAAACTAAGTATTCATCCCATGGATGAACAAACACCACCGAGGAGAAAAAGGAGTGGTGAGTGGACAATCCCTCCATCACCGAAAAGTTTGGAGACGATGTACCTGAAACTCAGGGAACAGCATGATGAACTGAAGAATGAAAATTTGGTACTCCTTAGAAGGATGATAGTTGAGTTTGGGGAAGCCATCGCGAGGCAATTTCTGCTCGAGACGTTTCCATTGATGAAGATGTATGATGTGTTTATAGAAGTTCTGCAGTCTATCCAAGAAGAGAAAGATAGCAAAGATAATGTCCTCAAGATCCCTGACACCAGCTCTGATTCCGTCAACAAGTGAATAAATTTAAGTTCTCCCCTATTCATCTTTTGTAATGCCCAGATCATATTTTGTTATGCTTGCGACCTTCTGCGATCATATTTTGTTTTTATGGTTTTGTTGTGTAGATTGTCTTTTGGTAAGAGTTGTTTCTCTGTTAATTGTCATTATTTTTAATTTCATATATTCTACATTTTCTTAACAAAGAAAATAAAAATTATATCAAACATCGTTGTACACTTTTCGGCGGACTTAAAAATTAAAGAGTAAAACATCGTTGGATACTTTTCGGCAGGCTTAAAATTATATCAAGAAAACTTAAATGAGGTCCGCCTAGTACAATCTTAGGCCGACTTAATTTTTTTCGCGTCCACTAGCCAACTTCATTAATTATACCGGGTGGACTTTAAATCAATTGAAGTTTGCCATTGAAGTCCGCCCAATAGTGTGATGGTTAAACGAAAATGCCTTGACAAACTAAAACCATGATATCCCCAAATTTAAACACTCTCTCTATCTCATTCTCTCTCTCTTTGTCTCAAAGACCCGCTCGATATCCGTTGAAAGACCCAACGACCTTTTGACCCGCCCACCACAGTGCCACGTTTTGTCCGTCGATGTTTGTGACCCGCTGGCCGCTGGCCGCCGGCCAACGTGCAACGTCTGTTAGTCAACCCAGCGACGTCCGTCCTACCACCGTGTAACCACTGGCCAGGTAAGGATGTAGTTTATTTGTGTTATTTTTGATGATTTCTAAGCATTGTTGTATCCTAAACCCACCGAACCAATGAAGCCATTGTATTGTACCAGAAACTGGAAATGGAAGACAATCGAAAGATGAATGGGTTTCATTGGCCGGATTTTATCATGTATGAAGTCCGCCCAATGAAGCCCGGGCATGGGCGGACTTCATATGGGACTTCATATGGGTTTATGGTTTAGGGTTTCGGGTTTAGGGATGAGGTTTGCCAATTTGGGGCGGACCTTATACTATATGAGGTCCGCTTGGCGGACATAATCTTCGATGAGTTCCCTCCCAATACACGATCGAGCGATTTGATTGTAAATGAAGTCCGCTTGGCGGACATCATCGGATATGAGTTCGCCAACCGTGTGTTGTGCATACCTCATATAGGATGATGTCCGCCAAGCGGAATTGATATTATATGAGGTTCGCCAATCTGACTTCATTTATTTTTAAGTCATACGTGTATTGGGCGGACCTCATTTCATATGAAGTTTGCCCAATACACTGTTGGGTTAAAAAATGAGAAGTCCGCCCAGCGGATTTCATACCGTATAAAGTCTGCCAAATACCGGTATTGGCGGACTTCATATTCGATGAAGATACAGGTATTTGGCGGACTTCATCGTTAATTACGTCAGTCCGACCACCTTCATTCTTATTAATTTAAATTTTAGTTTTTTGATACTGATATTATTTATGTTATACTAAAAAATATTATCCATTTGCTGTTTTTTGTATTGTTTATTGTTTTTGCTTTTATTATACAGATGGATCCGCAGAGTAGTCAATATACTTATATTCACGATCAAAGGGTACTGCCCCCTGGAACACGAGCTACTACACACTGCGGGATCAACCAACTGGCGCTAGTTCAACTCGTTCTCAGCTGTTACAACATGTTGGAAGCATTCTTGTCGGGCCCACTCGGTCATTTCTTGCAGATCTCCCTGTCCATTCAAATGTCTGCACCGCAGCTGATCTACCAAGTTCTTCTTAGCGAGTTGACGTTTCCTGAGGCCCGTGACGATGAAATGTGGTTCGAGATCGGCAAGAAGATATATAGGTACGGCAAGCAGGAGTTCCTCCTAATTAGTGGACTTCAATTCGGTCCAATAGATAAGAAAATTTTGGAAGTGAGGCCCGTAGGGGATGACAGTTTATGAACACGACTATTCCCACATCAACAATTGGTGTCGGGGCGAGACATAAATTTCGTACTAACTAGAGAGAATCTGGCTGCAGACGATGTCTTGAAGCTGGGTTACATTTCTGTGGTGAACATGATATTGTTGGGGCACGATGAGCGTAAAACTGTGCCTGATATGATGTGGACTATGATTGAAGATTTAGAAGCATTTCAGGCATTCCCGTGGGGTACATATATATAGCCAGAGTCGGTATTTCCTTCGTTTGGTTTGGAAAGAAAGTGAACATTTATGGATTTGTCTGGGCATTTCAGGTACACTCAGCTACATATTACTCTATTTAAATACATAAGATCATTTATTGTATATGATTGTGTTGTTATCTGTGCTTTATTTTTTATTATAAAACATTTTTGTTTGTCTACAGTGGTGGTTGATTGAGACATTTCCCTGGGTTTAAGGAAAATGGGCTCAAATAGTACCAGAATCAGGCATGATACCCAGATGCAAGAAGTGGCTATCTAGCAAGAGGCCTAAAAACATTAATTATGATGAATGCCTTAATAAGGTATGTGTGTAATGCAACATAGTCTATTATCGTTTGTTTTTGTTTTGTTAATATATAATATATGACCACCTATTATAACATTTGTAAGCACAAGGATTGAGCCAAACGCTTGAGCCTACTAAGGCAGAGAGGGACACGGCCTTTTGGAGGTCATTTCACCCTCTGCACTAGGTTGGTATTGATGTCTACAAAAATGGAGGTGGAGGGGGTGATGATCATGATCATGATATTGGAGGCAAGGAGGTTGGGGAGGAGGTTGATCCAGCGAGGGTGGGCAGGGATGAGGATGCAGGCAAGGAAGGTGGGGAAGAGGTGGAGGCAGTGAAGGCAGGCAAGGATGATGGTGCAAAAAATGAAGTCGGTCAGGGGGTGGAGAGGGAGGATAAGGGGTCTATTAGTGGCTATAAGCTGTCAGAGGCAAGATTGCTCGAAAGTACGCATTATGGACATAATGAGTCCGAGGTATGTTCGCTACATATTGTTTTTTTGTGTGAAGACCAATTGTTTGTTTGTGTTTTTTCATTTTTTGTTTTTTTTTTTTTGTTTTTTTCATTTTGTAGATGACCAAGATGCTGACTCAAGCACTTTAGTTGTTGCAAAGTATGGACTCTCGGTTGAGGCAATTTGAGAGGAATCAAGAAGATATATATTGTCGGTTGATGGAAGTATTAAGACATCAGGAAGCTCTGTTAGGCATGGACGCTCGGTTGATGCGAGTTGAGAGAAACCAGGAAGAACTATTAGCTGTGCTACGCATCTCGACCGTCCCTGATCCCACAGATCAACAGCCAACTGAGGAGGACCGGACATTCCAAGCAGATGTAAGCCCCAAATTTATCATATTTACATATGATTTTGAAGTATTAAAATCTTATAATGGTTAATTAAAAACAGTTGCCGGAAGACGTGGTTATGGACAATGGACGAACTGCGCGTGATCGCGCACCATCGTGATATTGTCGCACACCATTCATGGATCCGACGCAACAGTATAGGAAGAGGAAGAGGAGTAAGAAGAATGTCCCGGGGGGGTTAAAGTGGATCCAATAATAGACACGACTTTGTTGGCCCCCCAAGTGCAAGAGGGGACAGGAGATGATGGTCCTCCTCCTTATAGTGCATCGAGCTTGGACGATGAATTATTCCCCCCAGATGGATACAATCAGTATATCAGCTCAAAAGAAGAAATCAAGTATATATAACTAGTACTTTAATGATTTACATTGGTAATGAATTATCACCATAATAATAATTGTTGGTTATTATAGGCGGGACACTGGTTTCTTGCTCAATCTATTACCGAGCCACCTCCAAGATTTAGAGCAACCGACGTCATTGATGGATGGGTGCGTGATTGACATGTTTTTGTGTTGCCTCCGACGGAGGAGAAATGAGGAGTCTGAGCATCCTCCATATGATACCAACTATGCGGTGATGCCAACATCGTTTTTTGTGAGTGCTCAGCCCATCTCATTTAGCTCTTTTTTTTTTTCATTTGTATGTCACACGTGATAAATTTCAAACCTTTGTCTTTTAGGGGTTGTTCGATTCCCTCCTCAGTGGGAATGATAACTCCACAGCCCAATCAATTCCCTCCTCACTGGGAATGATAACGCTGCTCGATTATATCTCAGGAAAGGCTGGTGAAGACATCGCTTGGTGGCGAGTTGACTACGTAAGTAGTATTTAGTTTTAATGATTGATTTAGTTAATAGCATGTGACATATTTTGTTACATGTAGGTCTTGGTTCCTATTTCTCAAAAGAACGAGCACTAGATCGTTGCCAAAATTTGTTTGAAGGAGATGAAAATTGTCATCTACGACTCCCTGGCACGGTCTGTAGATAGTAGGAAGTATAGCCATTCGAGTACCTCCTGCCCACGATCCTGAGGCGCAGTGAATATTACAATCATATCTCCACGCCTGCACCTCCATGTAAAGAATGGGAGTTGGAGAGTCTTGATTCGGCGAAGGTGAACATTCCACAACAATTGGACAGGTACTGCAACTTTTAAATTAAATATTACAAAAGTCAATTGAATACATTAAATTGTTATCATCTAATGGTTTGACATTCAAATGTTTTATTTGTCATACAGTCACAGCTGTGGCTGCTATGTAATAAAATTCATTGATGACATTTTGCGACATAGAAAGGATCGTTGGGTCACTGATCAGATGAATGATGATGCCCTTGCCCTTCAGAAGAAAATTGCATATTATCTATACAAATATAGTAAAGTAATTGATGATAATTGATGTTCGGTAAGTATTCTTAGGCTTTAGTTTTAATTCAATTGTTGTATCTTGTTTTACCCACAACATAATCCTGTCAAAGCAGCTGGCGAAGAAGACTTGCCAAATGCAATCGGAGAACTGCATGTGTTCTACCTGAATTACTTCTTGTACTTAGATAGGTGGTATTATTATATGGTGATTTCTTGTAATTTTCATCGTTTTTTCTAGTTAGCGGTTGTAATTTTCATTGTTTTAATTTAATGTATTACTTATAGGTATTTAAAATGAACCAGCAAAACATCCAATATTGTTACTGATTATATTGTTCATAGAAACAGAATGTTGAAGTCCGTAAGCAGACTTCATCTTGGTTTAAATCCACCTGGCGGACTACATATTGGTTTAAGTCCGCCTAACGCTATCCGATCGGACTTTATATTAGTTTAGGCCCGCCTATTATTTATTTATTACCACTGTGATCACAAGAATAATAATATAAATGACCTCAAATAATTTAATGTATTACTTATAGGTATTTAAAATGAACCGGCAAAACATCCAATATTGTTACTGATTTTATTGTTCATAGAAACAGAATGTTGAAGTCTGTAAGCAGACTTCATCTTGGTTTAAATCCACCTGGCGGACTACATATTGGTTTAAGTCCGCCTAACGCTATCCGATCGGACTTCATATTAGTTTAGGCCCGCCTATTATTTATTGATTACCACTGTTATCACAAGAATAATAATATAAATGACCTCAAATAAGTAGCAAATTCAGTACAATTTTTTCCGTCTCTTCCTGGTACGTTTGGGAGCTTCTTTCTCTTTCTCTATATGGGCAACTTCTTTATCTAATTTGGCAGCCCTTTGGGCTGCATAATCCTTTGCATCCATGACTGCAAAAGAATAAAGCTCCACAGCCATTTCTTTTCTGAAATGTGCAAATCATTCCTGGGTCATCTCCTGTATTGAGATACCGTGGGCCATGAATTCCATCCATTTGAGCACAAAAATCCCACAATCACCACCCCCGTCAATTGTAACACGGGAAAAATCACCATCCATTAATAGGAGTAACACCAAAAACACTAACTACAAATTTTTAAAAAATAACATATACTAATCCGGTTTGATGCGGACCTTCTTCAACACAAAACCTCCACTTGTCAATCAAAATAATATCGGGTTTAAATATGGGGTATTTGCAACTTGATAGGAGTTTGGGAATCATATCTACCATATACTGGAACTTATTTCCATAGTCTACAGGTTTGGTTGAGGTGTAAACACAAACAATCTAGGATTGCAATTCTATCCTTACCAAAACCCAATGTTGATCATCTATATTTGCGGGGCATAGCATGCTGTCCACGTTCAAAAATAAATTGGAAGCAAGTGCATCTCCCCAAAACATTTGCACAGGTAAATCTGGTTCTCTGAAAGGCTCCCAACTGCCTTTCTGAAATTCCAACCACGAACCTTGCAATGATTACTGTATGGGGCCAAAATGACAAAGTGTTCATAATGTTAAACACAGTTATATCCACGAAATAATGGACACATATATTAATTTCGTCGGAACTTACAGCAAATGTGCTTGGCACCAATGATAATTTATCATTGGTTGTCTGTGATGCTTTCATTCTTTTATTAATCATGTATACGTAGCTATCAATGTACTGGAATGATTCAAAGAAACTTGAATAAGAATTATTAAAAGAATAATGCAATAGGAAAATGATGCATGAAAATGAAAAATATCTGTTCGCTATATCGGGTAACACCCAATATACAAAACCAATAGGATAGAATATATTATGTGGGTTATCTATATCGGATATTACCGATATCATGTTTACGTAGCTATCCATGTGCAGTTTTGATTTTAAATATTAAATCAAAACTGACATACGCAACCGAGTAAGACCCGATATACGGATCCGATATGATATTTTGAAATACTTACATCAGATAGGAGCCAACTGTCCGGTGTGGACAGTATCTCAAAAAACGCCTTGTCCATATCACAGCAGCTAGCTCTAATAATGGTTGGATTTTTTAAGAAAATTTGGTACTCTCGCTGCCAATCCCCGTTAAGAGGACCTTGCGGATTCAGCTGCGAAAGGACGGATATGAATGTTTGTACTCCGTCTCCCTCACTAGGGGGCTTCATTATTGATTCAATGACTGTTTTTCTTTGCTTTCCCCGTTCTGTGCATCTCCTTTTGAACGTCTCCTTAACAGGAGTTATTGCTTCTATTAATTCTAATGGCATATTTGTTGAGTCGGAGGCCTTTGTCACCTCCACCTCCCCATCCTTGTTCGCCTCGTCATCAATCGTCTCCGCCAGTCTATTCACCTCTCCCTCCTTCGTATCCTCCATCATATCCACCTCCCCATCCTTATCATCCGTCCTCTCCACCGCCCCCTCCTTATTATCCCCCGTCCTCTCCGCCTCCCCCTTATCCTCCATCCTCTCCCCCTCGACATCGTCATGGTTCTCATATATCCTATCAACCTCACCCTCCTTATCCTCAACCTTCTCCACATCGCCATCCTTCAGCTCATGCACATCCTCGGTGAATGTTGATTTGATTGAAAAATGATGGAAGATTAAATTAAGCATACGCTTTATGTCACCCAACTCGTTTCTCAATTCCCTCCTAACTTCCATTTTCACAACTTCCCCAATTTCTATCTTTAAACCATGAAGATAGTTCTTGACATTCCTCTTTTTCTATCGGTCTTCACGCTTAACCCCCGCTTGGTTCAACGACTCCATCTCCGCAACATTTTCACCTCTTCCTTCACCTCCAACTTCCTTTTCTTCGTCTTCTTCTTCTTCATCCTCTGATTCTTCTTCTTATTCTTCTACGAAAGCACAATGTGAGTTCTTGTAATACTCTTCACCCATCTCCTCCTCTGTTGGCACAATAGGGGTAACATACCCTTTATTCTTCTCATCGAAAATTCCCAACTCCGAAATCTGGTCTTGGGTGAATTTTGAATCATAAAGTCTCCATTTCTTTATTCTTGGACATTGACGGCCGTCTTGATTTCTTTCCACAAGTTGGAGGTCAACCAAATGTGGCATGACCTCAAACATAAAAATCTGCATAAAGGAACAAAGTATATATGAGATGTAATGTTTTAAATTATACATATCGATTCATTGAAACCATGTCGGTTATATTAATCGGCTGTATACCGAAATGATATAACGAATATAATTGCCAATTATCTGATTCTCCACCGATATATAATAAAGTTTACAAATCGATTCAGAAAACATGGTTAAAATATCGGTTAAAATATTCTCCTAAACACCGATATAATTCCCAATTAACGTAATGCTCCACCAATAATATATAATAAACTGCACTATCGGTTCACATAAACAAGGTCGATGAAAATAAACGGATAAATACCGATATGATAAAACTGATATAGTTCGCAATGAACGCCGATATATAGTAACCAATGCAATTATTAAAAAAATATACCTATAATGTAATTGGGAAACCTCCCATGTCATATGTCTTCATCTTCTGGCTCTTCTGATTGAACGCATTCAAAATGCGATTTTTGACACCATCTGTGGTACAAATAAAGGAGTTGTTTGCCCAAGGGAAACTGTTGGCCTCTTCCCAATGGGAGGCCAGGTGAAAATATATCATATTCACCTTCTTCGAATGAGACTTTGAATTGATTTCATTGATGATCATGAGATATGACAAAGAGAGAAGATCGTGATCAGAACATTTAACCTTGCTACTAGCAATGTCCTTCCTGAATAACTCTCTCAACCTGGCCCCTGAAACACCTTTCTTCAGGTCACAGTTGGGGAAAAACTTGGTTTTCAGTTGAGGAGTTCCCACCAACTTGATTTTCCTCTTTGTTGATTCGCTGTTGCCAAACTTCAACCCTGTTATCAGAGCAAACTCCTCCCTGTCAAATTTTACATCCTTCCCACATATTCTGAAGCACAAGGAGCCTTCCTCGTCATTGTCTTCCCTCTTCAACAGTCTTAACAGTAGACTGTGGACTAATTGATTGCTCCATGTTACTCCATCCAAATCGTATACTAGGTGGCCAAAAGCAGAATTCTTAAATTGTTCCTCTAGTTCAGGCTTCTTCTTCAGTGCCTTCCTAATTAAATCAATAGTGGCATCAAAATGATCAAGTCTAGTTATTCTGGCGTTGAAAAATTTCTTAATCTCCAATTTAGCATCTAATATCTGTAGCAAATAGAGAAAACAATAATAATTAAACAAACATATCGGATGCCTTACAGACGATATGTTAACAAAACATGTCGGTTAAAACCGAAATGTTAACAAATCAGCATTTCACGGTAGCCCCATGTCGACATACATCGGTGGAGTAGTTCAAAACATGACAAAATAAAGAAATATTGTTCTAACATTCTTTCTCGTCTTCTTCTCGCTCATGTGGATGGCCTTCTTATCAAACGACGCATGTGAGCGAGCCATTTTCAGTAATAAGGACCTGGGATTACAGTAATGAGGGAATCGCAACGAGAATACAGAGCAGTTAGACGGATACACAAACCAACGAACCCAACATGGAAAAGGGAAGGGAAAGTCAAAGTACATGTGCTGGGCAGGAAGGGCATTGTTGTCCAAATGATAAAAAGTCAGATCGGTGCAGACATTGGGAACTGCAAAGTAATGATTTGAAGCGCAAAAAATAAAAAAATAAAAAAATAATATAAAATAGGACTCATTGCATTATTAAGAGTAATTTTAAGCTATAAGATATTCGTGATTTGTGAGGTAGCACCACTTTTGGTTTGCTTAAAGGATATAGGAAAAACATATCGATTATAACCAGTATAACATAACATATACTATTCCGGTTATGTTGTATAGGTTAACCGATATAACATAAGCGATCGAGAACATCTGCATGTGATGCGCGGGAAGGGTGAAAGGTCATATCGGTGCTGACATTGAAAACTGCAAAAGAAATATTTTAAACAGAAAAACACGTCTCATTGAATTATTAATAGTATTTTTCCGCGATGAGATAATGGTTATTTCCAGTTTGGTTGCAGGACTTTTAGTTTGTTTAAAGGATATCGGAAAAACATATTGACCATAAACCGATTTCCAGCTACGTTATATCGGTTCTCGGTGACAGAACCGACATAACATAATACCAAAAGGCAGGCAACCGAACCGTCGCAAATCACGGTAATGAATCGGCCGAGGATTACACGACGTATTCAAACTAGGGAAGTGTAAGGAATTGAGGGAGTAGATACTAAAGGGTTGTATCGGTCATAATTTGAAGGCATTACGAGGACACTGAAGCAAATATCGGTTTCATATATCGGTTAACATACCGAGATTTCATTCGTTATATGATGTATATCGGTCACTATGCATCGGTTTACATTAACGAAGATTAACCCATATGGTTTAACCGACATCCTTCGTACATGTTGGAAAATGCTACTTTGCCCGAATTGATTGACGTACAGGATGACTAAAGGCATTAAAAGACAAAAATATCCTCATGTTAAAACTGCTGCTTCACCTCGAAATACACGCCCAAATAAAAATCGAACGGACTTAATCCATGATGAAGTCCACCCAAAGTGAACAGGCGGGCTTCATAATGGATGAAGCCCGCCTCCCAGCAGCGGGTAGGCTGCTGGGCTGATGAAGTTCGCCCGAATTCAGCGGGCGGACTTCACCTTTGAAGTCCGCTCGCTGCAATGCAGGCGGACTTCATCCAATTTAATTATATTTTATAATTATAATTATACTTATATTACTTTATTCAATTAAAGTCCCTGCTGCAGACTTCAATTTAATTATATTTTATATTATAATTTTAATTTTAATTTAAATTAATTTTTATATTATAATTTTAATTATTTTTTATTTTAATTTTAATAATAGTGTGCTGGGCGGACTTCATCTTAGATGTTACTATCGGTGCGAATATCGAGAGTTTGGGATGACGGAAAAAATGGTTTATGTTGCCTTTGGTATGTAAGCAAAAGTATAAACAGGTCTCATTGCATTATTAATAGTAAATTTAAGCGATAAGACATTCGTTATATTTGAGGTTGCACCACTGTCGGCCAACCGAACTGTCGCCAAAAAGTATGGTTGTGTATCCCATACGTTTGACCGATATAGTGGATTAAATGAGCTAGTCTCGGTTACGTTAGATAGGATAAAAACAAATATTATATTTACCAGTCAATAAACGTAACCGAAATCTAGTATAAATTGCCGAATTATAGTTTAAATTGCTTCTTGTTTTCATGTCGGTTCAATTCGATACAATTGCCATGTGCTAGCCGATATCATAATATATTCGAAATGATATTGGTTGAATTTGTTGTAATCGTGTTTTCATGTCGGCTCCAGACCGACAATGACAAAAGATAAATAACAAAGAAGAGAAAGGAAAAAATGACTGGGAAACAATAACATTTACATTTACATAACCGAATACATATTGTCCTAATGAATTTACAATCATTTGATACATATTCTAACAATGGAGCAGGTATCGAATATAACCGAATACATATCGGTATTGGACAGAGGTTTGATGTAATACATTAAATTTAAACTGGTATCAATTAACCGACATATCCTTATCCAACCGATTCTACTACAGCATCAGCAGACGAGATAAAAGACAAGATTGCCAACTTCACTTGCCAACAGGATGCAGGAAAATCTGAGCGTGCTTAACTAAATAACTTAGCATGTTATATATATATGTCGTAATTGCTGTATCGGTTGCCAACTTCATGTCTGTCTCTGCACCGATATTAAAAAAGAACCGACATAACCTGGATCAATGGGTTTGCCTTTGTTTAGCACTTCTCTTGGAGGACCCTCGTATGCTGCTACTACGGCTGCTTTCTGAATCCAATCTATACAGTATACATATATATATATATAGCGTGGCAGTAGTCGGTGGAATAAATGAGCTAGTAAAGAAGGGATACCAAAAGTCGGGCAACCGAACGGTGGGTTCCGTAAATAAAAACAAAAAAACGGTTCACATAAAATTAACATCAAATTATGACCGATACAAGTATACCGATGTATCATCGTTATATGATGTATATCGGTCACTATGTATCGGTTGACATAAAATTAAAACCGATGCATGGTGTGTGTACATAAAATCGGTGTGCCTACCATGATATCGGTTCCATTAGGTAATACACCGATTTGGTTAGTCGACATATCGGTTACTTGAAATAATTTGGTTAGCCGACGGAAATGTTTTTACTGAATTTGAATTTATTTGTGGTCATTTATATTGTTATTCTTGTAATAACATATCGGTTACTTGAAAGAATTGGTACACATATGACAATATATAATGATGTCGGCAACATGTATCGATGACAAACCCATATGATTTAACCGATCTTGAAATATTTAAGAGATATTCAAACGGTTGATCTCCCCAATGTCTCCAAGATATTTAACCGATCTTGAAATATTTAAGAGATATTCAAACGGTTGATCTCCCCAATGTCTCCAAGATATTTAACCGATCTTGAAATATTTAAGAGATATTAAAACGGTTGATCTCCCTAATGTCTCCAAGATATTTAACCGACCTTGAAATATTTAAGAGATATTCAAACGGTTGATCTCCCCAATGTCTCCAAGAGTTATCGGTTCAAATGTATTGGTAAGAATCTCTCCGTTAACCGATAACTCTTGAAGACGTTGTCCTTTGCACTTCTCACCGATATTTAAATGGTTAATAACGAGAAAAAAAAAAAACATTTCTCCTTTGCACTCCTTTGCACTTCCCATCACGTTTAAATGGACTGCTCTAATTCTTTAGCATCAAGTTAAACTTGCAACGTGTATAGGTGTTATAGATGAAAAATTTCCCAATAATTGTATTATAATCTAAACTGAAACTGAAAATACTATCGGTTCCATTAAATCAGTTATAGACAGACAACTTGTACTTCAACACAACCGACTTTTCAGCAAGACTAAAATTTCACCTTCTATATACGGAACTTACCAATTGGTTGAATGTGCAATATGGATACACACGTACTACACAACAACATTTGTCGGTCAAGTACTTATATTCGCATCTATCAGCATTATATTCCCACCGACCTCCATGATATAATAGGTATATATGAGCTGCCATTCCTGTAAATTAGAAACAAACATATCGGTTCTGTAAGTACAAAAAATATCGGTTAAGACAGTATATATCAGTTTCATAATATCGGTTAACATAAAATGAACGATACAAGAATATCGATATATCATTTCTTACATGATTTATATCCGTCATTATGTATCGGTTTACATAAAATTACAACCGATAAAATTACACCGATATATATATATATTTTCGTGACCGAACCGATATAAAATATTTTTTTGTATGCTTCTGGTTTGAAACTATATCGGTTCATATATCGATATCTAACCGATACATCAGCCGATAGCTGTTCAAACCAGTGAATTACGTAGCCTTAACTCAATTGAGCTTTAGAATGCAGAACCAGAGCGGTTCATTTGCATACCCATTACGCAGTAATTAAAAGAATCGCATTAAAGAGGCTGAGACTGAAAACCAATCGTCTTTGGCCAGAAGATTTTCAAAGATAATAGAACGAATACATACTTGCAATGGCTTTGAAGGCGACGACCGACGAATAAGTAGCAACCCTAGATGCTTACAACAGAGGACAAAGAGGACGAGTGAGAGAGATGACGAATAGGAGGAGCGAGAGAGATGTTCTGGTCAGCGGGCGACTGGGGATGTGCGTGCGAGAGGAAGAAGACGAGGGGATCCTACTGCCAATTAAAAGTGGGGGCATTTATGTCAATTCAACTCTCAAAAGTCCTAGTTTTGCAAAGATTTTCAAAGTGTCCTATTTTTGCAATTTTTAGTACCGGGGGTCCTAGTTTTGCAAATTTCCCCTCGATAAGGCAAAGTCACCGGCGAGCACTATCCCCTTCCGGTGAGCACGATTCATCTTGATTGCACCCTCTCGGAGAGGATAAATCCTTTCGGCAATCTCTTCTTAGAGAAGAGCATGGGCTCTCGATAAGGTAAGTCTTCTCTCGGTCTCGCCTCTTTCCGGCAAGGCCTCTTGGAAAGGCCCTAGGCTTCTCAGAGAACATCATCCTCACTGCCCTATTCTTCTTTCAGCGAGTAGTGTCTGCTCTCGGCAGCCTCCCTCTCGGGAAACCAATTCTCGACAATGAGTGATCTCCTTTCGACGGTGCTTCTCTCTAGAAGTCGTCTCTCGGCAGTGGCCAACTCTTCTCTTGAAGGCTTCTTCCCGAGAGGTCTATGTGTGTGTGTGTAATATATATATATATATATATCACCTATATGCTTACAGTGTGGCCAGAATATGACTGTGGGTTAGCCCTTTTATAATACACCCACATGTTTACGTAGTGTGATGGGCTCACTAAGTGTATAGCGGGCCCCACCTCCATGACTTGGTCCCCCATGGCCTTCTATTATAATCCCCTATGCTGAACACTTACTAAGCACACACCTGTCATATACACACACACACAGGAGCCCAAGGCATGTCACTATACATAAGCCATTAGGGCACGTGCCACAATAGTCTTCCTTAGGCAATGCGTATGATCAAGCTGGTAGCATCCACCAGCATCTTCGCCCAGCCCACCATGAGCCCACTTTCTCATGGAGTCGAGACCTTTTTTCGGCAACCTATCATGAGGTCTACTTTCTCTCAGAGGACCCCTTAAGTTGACCAGCCTCTTAGAGGGATTCCTCTTAAGTTCTTCCGAGTGTTACTAACGTGCGAACACATCCCCGATTCCCTGTAACAATATTGAGATTGATCTTCTCTAGCCAGAAAAGATATAACTATTATATATTCAATAATAGCATGTTTTACTTATCTATTACACTTCTTTCCTACCTGCACTGATTTAAGTATCAAGGGTATACACAAATGAGGAATCCCCGCGTGTCTTCTAACATGTTCTTGTGAGCGCAGTTACGCCCCAAGTGCCTAAGAGACCACTGTCTAATGGAGTAATCCACTACCAAAGGTGCCTTCAAAGGCCTATCTATGACCCCAACCAGGAAATCGCCGACCAAAACTACCCAACGCCCATCTCCACCAGTAGACTCTTAACAGCTGTCCACCTCGTTCTGCCTCGACTCTAGCATTCATGTACTATAAATTTCAATTGTTGTATTTTGGCAACAACACATATATAAATATGCATATATATATATATTTATATATATAGGTGTTATGATAAAAAGATAATTTATTAATTTTAATATGAATAGAAAAATGATATAAAAATTTTGAATTGATAAATCATTGTTCTCCATTTTCATATTTTCTTTTCATCAAAGCATTAAAAATGGGGGAAAACACATGCTTTAATTATGCAAATTATTTTTTTGTTCATATAGCTAGTAGTGGTATGGTAATTTAATTAAAGGAAAATTACATATACATATATATATATATATATTACATATGATTTGACTTACTTGCACACACTCCTTTTGTACTTTAAAATCGATCATAAAAATTCTTTAGTTTTCGATTACTTTGGCATGCCCCAATTTTAAAACCTAATGGTGTCCATTACTTCGGCATGCCCCAATTTTAAAACCTAATGGTGTCCCTTCTAAACCAACACCACATAGTTTTGTTTTACACAATTAATTAATTATTTAAATAAAAAAATAAATTTAAATAAAAAAATATTAAAAAAAGAAAATCATCAATTGGAAGGTTCAAGTTGGTAAAGACAAGTCTTCGTTGGTGATTTGGAACCCACTTGAGGGAATGGAGGGTATTGTTGTCAAAATATAACAATTAAAATTTGTAATACGGGAATGGATTGGTCATGGCAGAATAAGGCGAACAACTAGCAAAATGTCTGCTCATAGAAATTAGGCGCGGGTGACTTTAGTCTCTAGTTGTCTGTTGGAGGTAGAGATGTCAAAAGGGCCGACCGACCCGGCCCACGAGCTTTTTAAACAAGTCAGACCGACCCATTTCCTAAAAAGGCCGGGCCCGGTACGACTTTTTTGGCCGTGGGTAGGGCTCAACCCGGCCCACGACCCCTTTGTAGGGGGGTCGGGCCAGGCCTTAGCCCACAGGGCCTAGTGGGCCGGGCTCGATGGGCCTGGCCCATAGGCCCTAGTAACCTGGGCCCACCGAGCCTTTCCCTTTTTTATCTTTTTCTAAATAATTTTTTTAAAAAAATAATACATATAAAAATATCAAAATAACGCATATATAAAAACCAATTTTTTTCTTTTTTTTTTCCTTTTTAAACAATTTTCTATCTTAAGTTTTAAATATTATTTCATCATTTTATATTTCAAAATTCTATATGCCTTGTAAATTTTCTTGTGAATTGATATGAAAAATAATGCACATATAAAAAGGAGAATGTTTATTTATAATTTAAATATATAAAAAATTTAGCTTGAAAATTTTAAATATATTGATGGTTATTATTTATATATATTGCGAAATATAAATTTTTTAACATTCAATATCAATATCAATAATTAATAAAGAATAACATAGTTAAAAAAATAAATGAGTAAGGGACATTGGGAATAACATAAGGTCTGAACTGGCCGGGCCTAGTGGGCCTAACAAGTCAGGCCCATAAGGGCCTCATGGGCCCTGCCCATAAGGTCCCAACGGGCTGGGCCCAATGGGCCACGGGCCGTGGGCCCAAATTCTTTGGCCCAGCTCAGCCTATTTGAACAGTGACGAGCCGGGCCATAGCCCCGGCCATCTCGGGTTGGGCCGGGTAACCCGACCCTTTTGACATCTCTAGTTGGAGGCAGTCTGGAAGGGGATTATGCCAGTTCGAGAGGGCATGGTCCAGGGGGACTCGAGCCGAGTGGACTTAGCCCAAGAAAATTGTCTTGTACTTGTTAGGTATCTCTATTACTTGGAAGATGCAAGGTGAATGTACAGATGAACCACTAGATGGAATCTCAGATGAGATTTCGGGTAACATCTTAAGGTGGAATCTAGGATAAACCTTTGAGGGTATCTTCGAAAGGAAATTTGTTAGGTTTGCACTGTAATACCTAAGGATTGCTTAAGGACTCAAGTGCAATTATTTTGGGGCATAGGTGGAATTTTCTAAATTTTTTGGGCTAAAATGTAATTTTTCAAAGTTTTTGGGTGGCCAAGTGTAATTCAGAGAACTTGAGGGCTTGAAAAGAAAAGAGAGTAAAAGTGAAAGGAATGCAAAGAAGGAAGGCAAAATAGCAAAGGCATGTGAAACTTGCCATGGCCATTAGCCGCATTGGCCACCGACGAGAAGGCCAAATCACAGCCATTTGAGGGCACCTAGGGCCATCATGGCCTAGGCCTAGACCTTGCAATGCAAGGCGTGGCCGTAGTTTACCAAAGAGGCGGTCGAAAGGGTTATAAATAGTCGAGATGGGCCAAGGGCTCTTCATCAATTTCAGTGGCTAAATTCGATATTTTTTGGAGAAATTGTGAGGATTGATAGAGGGCTTTTGTTCTTGAAGTGATAAGGATCAATTCTGGAAAGTTTGGGGAATTTTGGAGGTCTTTTGAGAGGGTTTCAAGGCTTGGCCAGAAAATCGAGCATTGTTGGAGCCAAGCATTAAACGAGTAAGTTGAGGGTGTTTCGACCAGAATTTCTAATCAAGGGTGGTTCCATCATGTTCAAGAGGAAAAACTAAGCCAAGAGGGGAAGAAAAATCGAAGAGACCAGCCAAAACCAAGTCACGACAGCAAGAGGCTCACTGGAAAAGGCAACCGGAGCAAGGTGCATCAGGTGCACACACAAGGCGTGCGAGTGTGGGCGCGTGAAGTTGTGTATATTGAGAAAACTTAAGGGGCTAGATCAAGGTGAGTGGTTTGCCTGAAAACTTTATACATAGTATGTTTACCTAAATGAGTATGGACTTACGAGGGATTTGCCAAGCTTTTGTGTTTTATATGCATCTTGTCATACATATTCATTTTGTAATGCTTTGGTAAGTGTGATATTACATTGGGACATGATGATATTAGCATCTCGTTATTTATGTTAAACATTAAGGGGTGGAAGGTTGCCCTAATAGTTTGATCTGCATTTCCACAAGGGTTTTGCTAGAAATCGTACGAGTCTCCTGTGTAGGAGATGGATCTTTCCTAAAGTAGAATTGTCGGGATGACTGCCTAGGGTTCTATGTTGGGGCTAGAATATTGGTAAAAGCTACATTAAGGTGTTTGTTTATTCATATCCATGCATCATACATTCATGAAAACTATTTTAAACCCTTATTTAGAAGTTTCATCTTCTAATTTGAATTTTGTCCCTAGGATATTCAATGTTTCAGGCAAGTTGAGTAGGAGAAAAGGTAAAGAGGTTGCAGAGATATGATTATGTTGGAATCATGATAGGTGGCATGTTTCAGTTATTTTATGTTAAAATTGTTTGTCTGATGTTGTAATATTATGGTTATTGATGATCTTGTATGGATTTACTTCCTTTGCAATTACAATACTCTGTTAGGTTTTGATTCTGCTTCCGCAAGTGTTTAGTTTACCATTCCTTAGCTTACCGTTTGGAATGTTATATAGATGAATGCTAGGGGATTTTAAATACGGTATTCGTGGATTTGAGAGACAGGAAAAGGGAATATATTTTAAAACAAAAACTCCCAGCATAGTAACACACCTTGGGAAGACGAGTTGTTACATGCACAATTATGTCACCACACACCCAAGAGGGGAGGTGAATTGGGTGTTATATAAGATACTTGACGATTTGAAAATTTTTGTTTGAAATAAGGATGAAGTGTTATGAAACAATGAATGAGTAATAGTATTGGCAAAGCTTGAACAATTTTAAAGCAATAATAAAAAGAAATGACACAAGAGATTTATAGTGGTTCAACTCAACCGACCTAATCTACTACTTTAGCTCCTCACTAAGGATTTTCAAATACACTAACACCTTCTACTGGAACTAGTGTAGGCCCTCTAGCAACCAACTAGGAAAATACTAATAGAAATGTCAGTTGGCATCAACTTAAAGGATGAAAGGACCAAGGTATAGTTTTGAGCCTTGAAAATTTTCGAGTTGGAATTTTGATTGTTCTTAACCTAAGAATTGATTCAAAGCCTACAAAATTCTACTTGGAGGTTTAGGGAATAATGATTTGGAGACCAAGGGATTATTAATTTCAAGATTTAAAAATTATCGGTTAAGGTTACTAACCGAGAAGATCATTTTGAATGACAAAATGACAAGAAATTGTCTCGAACAATTTTGGATGACATTAGACATAGCAGTTAGAGATAAGAAAGAACCAATGATCAAGGAGTTTTGGGATGTGTTGATAATTATGACGGTTATGCCATGCCTTGATAGGATAAGTAAAAGGTTAAGAAATACATGAGTGTAGTTCTAAAGAATTTACTGGGTTTACCTTTTAAAGACTGAGTGCATCTATTGCTTGAGGCTATTGGTTCCTTATTTATGTGTAGTTTAATTGAAAATCATAAGAGAATTGAGGTCCTTGAAGTTGGGTTGTTTACGAGCTCATGGGATGAGCAACGTAGTCGAATCATTAAAGGATGAATAGGCTCAACCTGTAGTCTATTTTTAGCTTATGGAATCAGGTAAAGTTGTCGGTAAACTGACCCGACGAGGAAGACTTGTCAACACCATGTCGAATGGTGGATTTAGATCCATGGTTACGAAAAGATGGAGCTTATAAAAGATGGTTGGAAAGAACCATGTAGCCTGATTTGGTTGACTAAGGTGTCAGAGTTGAGACTACTGCATAGCATGGTGAGTGGGCTTGAGGATTCGATAGTTATAAGGGTAATGAAATTGTGATTGCATGTGCAAGTCGGGGTGGGTCATAACCATGAAATGTCTCCAATTTGATTGTCCCGAATCTTGCCCTATTGATATAGATGTAAACGCAATAGGGGACATACTCTGGCGCACTTAGGTGCATGAGTCAGCCTTTAAATGGGAGGAAGCCATCATGAGGATGAAATTATTGTAAGTTATACCTTTCATGTTTTGGGTAAATATAGTTAGTATTATATGAGGTTTTCTCAAAAAATGGGTCTTATTTTGAGTAAGCTTATAAATGAGTCATTATGATGGAAGACATGAGTTTTCGGGCTGTGGAATAGTAGGCTAAGCTGTGGGAACCATACTGGGTGTTGTCCGATGACTATCTGGGATTATGGAGACCTTGTACTTCCCTAGCTGAAAGGGATGTGAAAAGCACCACTTAGTTAAAAAAAAAAAAAAATCATTTGTTCTAGACTAGAAAGGTTAGGTGGTACTCGGTTGGGGTGCGATGAGTGACATACGTACTTAATTGCTTTAGTTGGATAGGTAAAGGTGAAACCCCTATTGGAGACGTGGGGATCGACGAGTAAGAACTTAGGAACTGTTGGATTAAGGTAGCTGGCTAGAATCTATATATTAGATGACAGAACAGTTGGCAATTATCCAGAACGATTGTTAGAATTATGAGTCAAGGATAACTAGCAAGACATGGATGAAGGTCAGAATGTTCCAACTATTGAATTAGGATCGGATGTATTTTCAAGGTTCATTGGTGACCATAATAATGAAACATGTAGTTTGAGGACCTTAAGGATTGGGTCAAAACAGAGAGACATGATAATTTGAGGGATATATTTAGCAAATGCTATTTAGCTGAAGTGATAATTTCATAAGAAGTATATGGGTAAGAGAAAAGAAAAACCCATGAGTGGGTATTGGCATTAAGAAAACCCAAATGTGACAATTTAAGATTTTAAAAGATAAGAATTCCTTGAGTTCGAAATGGAAAGTCCCTAGTAAGTTGAGATAAGATTCAAAGAAACTGGATTGGAAAAGAAGGAGTTGGTTGTATACTAATGTCCATGTGAAAGCCATAGGGATAGCAACGATGAGCTAAGCTGATGTGTGATTTATGCACAATTAATTCGGACAAGTGCACCCTAGTCAAATATGCATATAGTGATAAAAAGAGTGTCGATCCCATGAGGACTAAATCACAATACCCAAACAATTTTAATTAGCCTAAGTTGAACTAATTAATTAATCGGATAAATAAAAAGAAAATGAATAAAAAACTGAATTCTTTATGAAAAAAATTAATTAATAAATGCACTAGGGTTTAGAATTCATTTAATCTGGATTATATAATTATCTATTCAATCCGATTCAAAACCAAAAATACTCTTATAATATTTCATAATTATTTGCATGTGATGGTGGATTTTCCTCAATTAATTAATAAGTTTTATCAAGTCATATTAATCCTTTATTAATTCAATTTTACTATCAAATTTCTTAGCAGATATCAATGAAATAAATAAGTATTAAGTTCTTTAGAAACATCTAATATCGGAAGAGGATTTGACTCACTAAGCTTAATCGATTCCCACACACGATCTAATCATCTTTCAATCTCATAGTCAAGCATGTGATTTATCTTGCATATGGATCTAATTTATAACAATCATTTAGTCAATCATGCATAAATCATTAAATCATTAAAAGGTGACTAATCTTTTAAAACATTAAACGCAACAATATAAATTCCTCACACAAATAATATTTGGGTTTTGAATTGATCTAAACAAATAATCACATAATCTCAAAATTAAAATCCATCCTAACCCTGGTTAAATTAAATTAACTAGATATCATTAAAATAAAAATTAAATGGAGAAAAAGAAGTTTCATGTCCAGATCTGAAACGGATCTGGATGTGGCTATTGTTGGGCGTGGGGCGTCTCTGTGTGTTCCAATCTCGTGCGCCCTTCACTGCTTATGCTTCAATCTCCCAAAATCTCTTCACTACGCCGCGTCAGAAGCTTCCAATCTCCATTCTACCGCACAGAGCCCTTCTCACTGGGTGCCTTCAAAAACTCCTGTCTCCCTTATATTATAATATAATGTATATATTAAGCACTAGCGGCCACTTCTCCCTTTCAATTCCTCGCCTACTCCCCCCATCCCTTTATGTCATATAATATATATATATATATATTAGCATGGACATAGCCCTAGCCCACAAAGCTCCTCTCACGCCACTGCCAAATAGTATATATAAATAAATAATATTATATATATAAATAACTTAAGATAATATATAATTATAATATAATAAATATATATAAATATTATAATTTAAGATATAATATATAATATATTATAATATTAATTTTAAAATTAACTTTATAATATATTTTTTTTCTTTTTATGCTCAAATCTTGGAAATAATATCCTTTCCTGGGTTCCTACAAAAAGAGATTAAAATAATGTAAAATCCATATAAACACACATTTTATGTAAAAAAAATAGCACAAGATTAATATAAAAATTAGATAAAAATATGTAAACAATTAAGCCCTATCATAAGCCACTATTCATGTAATGATGAATGAAGGGTAAAGTAGTCCCTTGTTGTGATACTAAGGTCACATGTGACACTAGATGAGGGATAAGTAGATCTTCATTATAATACTTGAGGGTAAATGAACGTCCAAGGTCACGAGATTTTGTTTGGATAATAATGATGCCACAGATTGTGTGGATTAAGAGGCTAGAATGGTACAGATAAAGTTAATAGCTATTGCCAAGACGGTTAGACACTTGGAATCAAGGAACAAGTCTGGTTGAGTAATTGGAAGGTTGCAAGTTAGCAAGCGAACTTATACTACGCAAAGATTGACTAGAAGTTAAAAGAGATGATGGGCACATGATGATAAGCCATAATACATGGACCTATCAATTTAGATCAAAATAGTAGATCTTATGAGGTATGGTCAATTGTAACTAAAGAAATCAAATTATTGCACTTCAAAATATGACTATAGTCAATTAACATCAAATGTTTCTTTGAGGACTAAGCATTTGATTATGACAACAAAAGATATTACCTGGAAGAATTAAGCAGTATTGATTTGAGGATCAAAGGATGTAAGAAATAATTTGTTGACATAGAATGTTATTTTAAGGATCACTTCGAAAATGTGATGAACTTGAATTTGGATGTTTTAGCAATAAATTGTGGTAATTTGAAGAAAATATGGGACCTACGATTAACATGATTAGTTAACTGTGAAAATTGGATTGTGGGTTAACTTAACCACTAAAGGAAGTCATATATATAAATTCATCATGAAAAATTAGTGATAGAAGAGGGAACCATTACAGCTCTAACAGATAGGACGAGGAGCTCTAGCATAACGATAACACCATAGGTGCATAACCTATAATGATGGACCTAAGGCTTAGGATCGAGACAGAGGACTATTGGTTGGCTCACGACGAAAGATGACCAAAGTAGCCACAGTGGAAGGACTGTAAGCTAGCTCGCGGTATGGGTATTCAGAGCAACACAGTGTACTACAGAAGACGATCAAGTGTCGAAGTTTGAGCAACACTGTGGATGTTATGTTAAGGCTAGAATCCAACTTCCAAGGAACGGAAGCAATGGGGAAAAACCTCCAGAAGTTTAGAAGATGATCCAACCTGAGTGTTTGTTAAGATTGTCATAAATAATCTTGGCCAGAAAAATCATGGTAAAACAGACCAAGATAAAAGAAGTGAAAGATTGAAAGCAGTAGGCTAGTGTGATCAAGGTGAAAAACATTAAGGGAACATATGTGAATAGGCTATCAAATTGACCTTGACATCTATTATGGCTTTAATTATCAAAGGAAAGGGTAAGAAGTAAATTAATCGACAAAAGACTTGGATAAAATAGGTAAAAGCCTTACCTATATGATAAGATGTTCGATGTGTGTACTCTTGCAAGGAGTTGAATATGAATTGGCAACGATAGGTGGAGTTTCCTTAAGGACTACGACTATGTTATGTTACCCGGAGCATGCTAATGAAGTGGTTGATGCATTGAGTAGGAGTATGCCTACTAATATGATCGGGTTGATGGTCTGTAAGTGGCATTTGTTAGACGCTTTTAGCCTATTGTTGATGAAAGTAGTACCGAAAGGATTGTCTGACATTATTGCTAAACAATTCGGCTGAATATGATAAAGAAGTAGAAGAGGGATATAAGTTTATGAGTAAATAGGCATGGCTAGCCTATAGCAGGGTAAATTCAAGATGTGAAGTAGCATTATTAGGATTTGAGGAAGGATATATGAAACTGGCATAAAAGTTCTTTGAGATTATGAGTGTAAGTCAAATTTCGAGGACGAAATTTTTGGAAAGAAGGGAGAATGTAATACCCCAAATCAAAAAAAGTAATATCCCATATTCCATGATGTTAGAAGAGTCAAGTTCAAAGATCTAGAAGGTAGATTAATAATTTTAAATAGCCGAATCAATGGAAGGGAGTACCCGAAACGTAAATGTCTAAAGAATAGGGTATATCATTGATAAATATCTTGAGACAAGATTTATGACACTGAAAGAAATCAAAACAGGGACAATTTATAGTACAGTTAAGATACAACTTGAAAAAATCAAATGGTTGTAAGGGACTTCCAAAAAGTAAACCCTGAAGTGGTTTCAGAATTAAACAAAGGTCCTATGAGGGTGCAGGGATGAAACTGTACTTATCGAGTAACTTGGAGTTATCAATCTTGGATTTTAAGTATCTCGATGATTATTAATTCGATATTTGAGGATTGTGCAACATCTAAAATGGGATTATGAAGTTAATTAAGGTTAATTGTGAGGGTATGGCCTTGGTTAATTATGAGAGGTAATGAGGTGAAGTGTTAGGAATAGGAAAAAATAAGAGGTATGGTGAGAAGTAATGAGGTAAGGTGTTAAGAATGAGAAAAAGTAAGTTACTACAAGTAATGATGGCATAAGGGCATGGTGAAGTGAGGTGTTAGGAATGGGAAAAAGTGAGAGGTATGGTTGCGAATTTGAAAAGTTATTCCATTCTAACTTTGGATCCCTTTGGGGTTCAAGCCTATAAATAGGACCATGGGGTTGTTCTCAAGACCATTCCATTTGAAATCCACTTGAGAGATTCAAGTGAGGGATTTGTGCTTGAGAAAGATGAGAGAAATCTACAAAAGGAAGGAGGAAGAGTAGAGTAAAATCGAGGGAGAATGAGCCTTGCTAGAATTTTTTGAAGTATCTCCGGAGTTTGTGCCAAACAGTCATAAAAATGGTTAGGTAAGTTCTATTTTTTGTTATATTCCTATAAAGGAGGAAGAGAGAGACCTGTAGGTTCAAATAGGGGTCGAATCGGAGCTAAAACGAGGGAGTTATGATTGACGTACAAAAACTGCGCAAAGCTCTACGTTTTTAAGGGAGACGCATGTAATTCATGCGCCGGGAAGGGGTTGAGCGTGAAGACGCGTGGGCCACCTTCCTAGGGCACGTGAGGCAGTGTGTGGGGCCCCTTTACCCTGTAATTTTTCAGTTATGCCCCTCATTTAATGCCCTTCAACTGTATGTAAAAATATTAGAGGTTTGGTTTACTGAAACTAGTGTTTTCTGTAGAAACCTAGGCCCGCTTACGGCAAAACAGTAACTTCCAATGGTAAACCTTCAAGGTAAGTGGCTTGACCCAAAGACCTGATTTTATATAAATGGTTTATCATGTTGTCATGCCTTGTTATGCTATATATCATGTAGATTGTATTTATATGTCATGATAATGAAATATGCATATGCTTACGATGATATTGTTGATCATGCATCGCATATGTTTAAGAGTACGGGCCGACATTACTGCTTTACCAAGGGTGCACCCATACACCTCAGTCTGGTAATAAAAATGAAGAGTAGCATTAAGGTGTGGTCGGTTCAAATGAAAAGAATGAGGACATTTTTTATTTTGCATACATGCACAAAATATGAAGTTTCTTCCTTTACTTAGATGATTCATCATCTAATTAGACTTTGTCCTTGGTATATTCAAACATTCTAGATGAAGATATAGCAGAAGCAATACTTCTTCCCCCTCACGAGAAGGAGGCACTTCGTAGGAGATGCGGTTGTGTTTTTTGGAAAGGCAAGTCCTAGAACTAAAGAATGGAAAGGAAGAGTTGCCCCACTTCGATTCTAACCAACCCCTAAGTAAGAGCATTATGGCAGAGGTTCCTCCAAAGAAATTTTAATATCCCATCCATCAAGGTCTATGACGGAAACACAAACCCTTATGATCATGTAGAGCTTTTCTCCTCTCACATGCTGGTGCAATCAGGGTCAGACACGATGTGGTGTCAGGCCTTTTCGGCTACTTTGGGAGGTAATGCTCGGACTTGGTACTCTTGCCTTCCCCATCGTTCCATCAACAGCTGGGGAGAGCTAAAGACCTGTTTCCTAGCCCATTACACTCCTTTGAAGCACCACCGAAAGTCCTCTATGGCTCTGGTGAACATCAAACAAAACCAGGGTGAGTCCCTAAGGGATTTTGTGGCTAGGTTTAATGAGAAGTCGTTGAGCATCGATAAGTTTGATCAGCGGATTGCAATGGTGGCTCTTCAGAATGGCTTGAGGGCTGGGTCATTCGCTCTATCCTTGGCCAAGACTCAACCTCATACTTTCACAAAAGTCCTTGCCCGGGTTAATAAATACATCAATGCTGAAGAGATGATGAAAGTGAAGTGGGTTGAACAACTTGATAGGAAGGAAAGAGAAAAAGAAAAGAAAAAGCCAGCGGGGGAACAGAAGATGGACTATCGCCCCTCCTGGGCTCAAGATCGCTTGGGCTTTGGCGGTGCTCGTGGGAGCCCGGCGAGTTACACTCCCCTCAATGCCGGTCGAGTAGAGATTCTACTAGCACTGGAGGATGAGGATTATCTGCGGCATCTTCCCTACTGAAGTCTCCACCCAACACTCGAAGCAAAAAAAGAAGTACTGCCGATTCCACCGCAACCACGGCCATGATACCGAGGACTGCATCTAGTTGAAAGAAGAAATTCAAGAGCTTATTAACCAGGGTTACCTTCGGGATTTCATTGTCGAGGAGGCGCGAGCTTGGGCAAAGTGGAGTCCAAGCCGAAGCATAGAGGGAGGTCTCCTACTGGTGATCACTTTCAGGAGCGAAGTCGAACACCACCCCGGAGAGAAGGAAAATAGCCCGCCGAGGAAGGAGGACCGAAGTTTATCCTGTACACGTTGGCAATAGGAATAGTTCTAGAGCCTCACTCAACCGCTCCCAAGAGCGCAGCAAAGGAGAAGGTAGTCATCACTTTCTCCGAGGAGGATCTTCCGAGCTATCCCAATTATTTAGACCCTCTAGTGATCACTACCCAGATAGAAGAGTAGGAGATGAGGTGAATCCTTGTGGATCTGGGTAGCTCTTCAAACATTCTCTATAAAAGGGTGTTCCTAGGGATGGGGTTCACGCTCGAACAACTGAGGCCAGTCCGAGTCCCATTGGTGGGTTTTGATGGAATGGGGATTCATTCTAAGGGACTACTCTGGCTGCCCTTGACGATCGGTAGTGGCTCTCGCAAATCCCAAGTGGCATTGAATTTTTTGGTTGCCAATATGCCCTCAACATACAATATGATCCTTGGGAGGTCTGGGCTTACTGCTCTGAGGGCAGTACCGAGCACGTATCACATGGTGTTGAAATTTCCTACTCCGAGCGGGATTGGCAAGGTAAAAGGAGACCAATGGCAGGCTAGGGAATGCTACGTGGCTTTCTTGAATGCCACTATTGCCAAAGGGTCAGAGTCAGACTTAAGACTAAACCAGGATGCTATCCCTCAAGCCGGTTAGGGTCAAATAGAGTTGGAACAAGTGAGAGCCCCAAGCATAGGAGCAAGTTAGAGGTTGATAAAGGGGGTGGGACAAAGTTCCACTGCCCCTCCCGGTGTGGTTACCAGTTTCATATTGGAGGGTCTAGAGGAGCCTAAGACCTCAGAGCCTGTGGATGAGCTCGAGGAAGTCTCGCTGGGGGAAGAGCCCGATCGAACAGTGTGGATTAGTTCCAAGTTACAAGAGCCTTTGCGGTCTGAGGTCTTTTCACTCCTACGTCGGTATCAGGATGTGTTTGCATGGTCTAGGCTAGATATGCCAGGGATAGACCCGGCGGTCATAACCCATCGCTTGGGGCTCTACCCGAATTGTGTGCTAGTAAGGCAGAGGAAGAAGAAGTTTGCCCCAGAGCAGGCTAAAGCTATAGAGGCTGAGGTGGAAAAACGTATGGAGGCTAATCATATCCGAGAAGTTGACTACCCAGAGTAGTTAGTTAACGTGGTCCTTGTGTCCAAGGGTTCGAGAAAATGGAGGCTCTTTTTTGATTTTAAAGATCTCAATAAAGCTTGCCCGAAAGACAATTATCCTCTGCCCAGAATTAATGCGTTGATTGACTGAATAGCGGGGTGTCAGCTGATGAGTTTCCTGGATGCATTCCAGGGGTCTCACCAAATCCCCCTGCACCCTGAAGATCAGGAAACGACCTCCTTCATCACAAACAATGCCACTTATTGTTACCGAGTCATGCCTTTTAGGCTGAAGAATGCCGGAGCTACATACCAGAGATTGGTCAACAAGCTGTTCAAGGCTCAGCTCGATCGAAACATGGAAGCTTACGTGGATGATATGTTGGTCAAGAGTCTCTTTGCTGAGTAGCATCCGAACAACTTAGAGGAGTGCCTCCAGACCTTACACCAGTATTAGATGAAGCTCAACCCGACCAAGTGTGCCTTCAGGGTTACGACTGATAAATTCTTGGGGTTCATGGTGCATTACTGGGGAATTGAGGCTAACCCCTCGAAGATAAAGGTCATTCTCGAGATGCCTCCTCCTCGGAGTATCAAGGAGGTGTAGAGATTGACTGGGAGGATAGCGGCATTAGGGAGGTTGTTGTTAACATCCGTGGAAAAGCAATTGCCTTTTTTTAAGGCCTTGACTCGAGTCTGAAATTTCGCATGGACAAAAGAATGCCAGGAGGTGTTTCAGCAGCTGAAACAGTGTTTAGTCTCCCCCCAGTCCTGGCTAAGCCACAGTCGGGAGAGTCACTATATATTTAACTGGCTCCTTCGAATAAGGCTGTTAGTTCAGTTTTGGTACGAGAAGAGGACAAAGTTCAAAAGTCGATCAACTATGTGAGCAAGAGATTGGCCGGAACCGAGATTCGCTACACTCCAACAGAGAAGTTGGCCTATTCCCTAGTCATCTCTGCTCGAAAGTTGAGGCCCTACTTCGAGGCACACCACATTATTGTTCTATCTAGTCAGCTATTAAAGCATGTGTTAGGAAAGTCGGACTTGTCAAGGAGGATGCTCAAATGGGCGGTGGAGCTAAGCGCTTTTGACATCGACTATCAACCTCGGCTAGCCATCAAGGCACAGGCTCTTGCTGACTTCATCGTTGAGGGCACCCTACCAGAGGAAGAAGACGGAGGGGTTTCCCAGACCTGGACTCTTTCTATGGATGGTAGCTTCAGTATAGGAGGCAGTGGTGCTGGATTACTACTCCAGGGCCTCGATGGCCAGACTTGGCTGTATGCCCTCCACTTTGAGTTAAATGCCTCTGACAATGAGGCCGAGTATGAGGCGCTCATTGTTGGGCTCAAACTAGCGAAATAGATGGGAGTCAGGGATTTGGAGATATATTCTGACTCAAATTTAATTGTGCAGCAAGTCATAGGGGTGTTCAAGGCCCGGGAGGATGCTATGGCCCAGTACTTGGTGATAGCCAAGGATCTTATGGCACAATTTTGGGCGGTGAAAATCAATTATGTCCCACAAGTACTGAATGTAGTGGCAGATGCTCTCTGAAGGATAGCTGCTTCTTCCTTCTCCAGGAATTCTCGAGCTGTCTACATGGAGTCGTTGCCCCAGAGGAGCATTGAGACAAAAGCGGAGTAGCTTTGAATAGAAAAGGTGGAAAATTGGATGGATCCCATCGTAGCACATCTAACCAAGGGATAGCTACCAGAGGAGGAATAAGAGAGTCGGAAGCTCAAGCGTTAGGCTGCCAAGTTTCTGTTGGTCGAGCCAGATCTCTACAAGAAATCCTTCACCCAACCACTGCTGAGGTGTGTTGGGCCCACCGAGGCCGACTACATCCTAAGGGAGATCCACGAGGGAATTTGCGGCAGTCACATTGGAACTCGATCTCTTTCCCAGAAGGCCCTTCGACAGGGCTACTATTGGCCGACGATGATGAGCGAAGCTGTGCAGTTGGTCCAAACTTGTGACAAATGCCAAAGAACTTCCAACCTAGTTCACACCTCGGTAGCCGAACTTACCCACCTGGCGTCACCTTACCCATTTTCCAGGTACGGAGTCGATATCCTCAGTCCCTTTTCGCTAGCAGCTGGACAGAAAAAGTATTTGAAAGTAGTCATTGACTACTTTACTAAGTTGGTGGAGGTCGAGCCTGTGGCGACTATCACTGGCCGGAGGGTAAAACAATTTCTTTGGAAATCCATCATCTGCCGGTTCGGTATTCTAAGGGTGATAATAATGAATAATGGCACCTAATTCGAGGACTGGTCAGTGCAAGAATGGTGTCGCGAGTTAGGGATTAAGCAGCATTTTACCTCGGTGGCCCATCCTCAAGAAAATAGGCAAGTGGAGCTGACAAACAGGACCATCAAGCAATGAGAATCGAGTGAACAAAAGGCAACTGGTGACGGAGCAGCGAGAAGAGAGAGAGGCAGCGAGTGACGCTCCGACGGAGCAGTGAGAGGTGAGAGCGAGGGCGAGCCACAGACGACGAGGACGAACGCGAAGCCAGGAGTGACGGACAAAGCAAGAGAGGTAGCAAAAGCGAGAGAATGAGAAGGGTAGGGCGAAGCTTTACAGAGGGGGAGAGAGTGGGAGGCTGGGCCTATGTAGTGGGCCCTTATAAGAGGGAGGTCTAGGCCCCTAAATAGTTAATTTTTCATGGACTCTAAGGCAACCGGCTCATGGGCCTCATGGAAGGTCCAACCATGGTGGCTCGTTCCTTCTTTTGGTCGAGCCTTCGACATGATGTAGGCCACTTTGTTACCTGTTCTCGGACTTGCCAGGTTTCTAAGGGCACTGCCACCAATGCAGGTTTATATTATCCTCTACCTATTCCTTTTCAGTCATGGACATATATCAGTATGGATTTTTTGCTTGGTCTCTTATGCACGCAACGAGGTAATGATTCTATTTTTGTGGTGGTCGATTGTTTCTAAAAAAATGGTTCACTTTATCTTTTGTAAGCGTTAGACAGATGCTGTTCATGTTACCTAATTATTTTTTTATGAAATCTGCCACTTACATGGGCTGCCTTCTTCCATTGTGTCTAACCATGATACTTGGTTCCTTAGCAATTTTTGGTGTAGTTTATGGTGTCTGGTGAATACCACGCTTAATTTTAGCAGTGCCTATGATCCGCAAACGGATGGTCAGATGAAAGTCTTGAACCAGTCAATTTACTACGTTGTTTGGTGGGCAATAACATTAAGTCTTGGGATTAGAAATTAAGTCAGGCAGAATTTGCTCATAACTTGGCTCTGAATTGGTCCATAGGTTACTACCGTTTTCATATTGTTTATGGGTTTATTCTACATGCTCGAAGGATTTGTTGACAGTGCCTAGACAAGTTCAGTCGCCCGGAACTGTAGTGGATTTTGTTGAGAACTTGCAGTCTATTAATTCTTCTACGGCTGCCAATCTGACTGTTACAACGCGCCAGTACAAGGCTGCAGTTGATGCAAAACGCCGCAATGTGGAATTTGAGGTGGGCGACTTTGTTTGGGCAGTTTTGACTAACGATCGTTTTCCGACTCATGAATACAATAAGCTCTCCCTCCGTAAGATTGGTCCTTTGAAGATTGTGAAGAAAATTAATCCAAATGCCTACCATCTCAAGTTACCAAGCCATATTTGCACATCTGATGTCTTAAATGCGAAACATTTGGTGCCTTATCAAGGGGATAGTTCTTTTGGAGATGAGACCCAGTCCGATTTGAGGGTAAATCGTTTCGACCCCACGAGAATGATGGAGATGAGACCGCTTTAGCTTACTTGGAGAAGTTCAATCGGAAGATGGCAAAGAAATGGTCATAGAATTCGCATACGAATTCAGAATTGACATTATAATTTGTTTTTGAAATCGTCTTGATGTGTCGAATGAGACTACACTTCACCACTATTAATGAGGGATTTTAGTCATTTGAAATCATTTACTAAGTGAAAAATAATGTTTTGCTATTTTTATGTCTATTTTTGTCTTTTTACAATTATGTTTGGAGTCCAACCCAATTAAGGGCCTTCATACGTTTAAGGTTTTGCTATTTAAATGTGTTTTCTATCATTATAAGACGTTGATTGAACATTTGATTAAACTTTTAAAGAATTTTTTTTCATTAATATAGTTCAAAATTCATTCAAAATCAATCAATTGAGATGATGCAAAGCTGATCACCTTCTTCTGTCTCGGACCAAGTACCTATGAAAAGGGTGGGGACTTACTCCCCGTGATCATTCTGACACTTAAGTCAGTTCATATGGTTATAAATTGGAGATAATAATAAAAAAATAAAAAAGTCCCTTAGGGGTCAGATCCCCCATACTTGTAAAGGTTGTCCTCTATTTATAGATGGCGTTTAGCCTACCCTAAGGAGATTAGATAACTTTCAGATGGAGATAAGATAACCTTCAAATGGAGAAAAATCTTGGGGTGTTGGAGAGATTCTTGTTTGATTGAGTCTTTCTCTCTATCTCTTCCAGTTCAAAATCACAATGGAGATTATAAAAACATATGGAGCTCCCAGGAATGGACACGTGGCGATTACATACTGGCCTCTCTTGGTACACGTGGCTTTAAGTTAATGGTATCATCCCGGCGGTAGTAGAGTAAATTGGCCTCTGTAAAATATTCCCTCATCACTTGCCCTCCCACTCCTTGAGCTGATCAGGTAAAGAGCTCAGGCAGCTGAAAGAGTAGTCGTCATTGTTTTTTCTAAGCCTTTGCGAAAAAGTTCTACTAAAAATTAGGTTAGCAGTCTCGGATACTTTCCAAGTCACCTAATGTCCTTTCACTCTTCTTATGCAAGGGGTGATATCACACAAGGTGATAGAGACATTCGTGGATTTTTTCGAGATAGGAAGGGGTCAACTCTTAAATTAGGACAGGTAAACCCCTTTTTCCTTTTCTATGGGAGACCAATAGTCTTCTTTTTTTCATATATATATATATATATATTTTATTATTGTTTTTTTGTCGAAGCCACATGCCTCAGTAGTTCGGCTTGGCCGAGTCCATCCTGGCCGAGGTTGCGTGCCTCGACTAATTTGGCCAGGTGGCCTCGGCTTTGAGGTTGTTGGGCGAGGCCGGGTGCCCTGGCCAGTTCGGCGATCTTTATCCCAAGAGACAGGCAGTAATGGAAATGTCTCACCAGTCATTCTAGTAGTACCAGTCGTCCCTGTAGCTCTAGTGGTGGACTCAAATAATGGGGCCCAGTTGTTAAAGGATGTTATGGTTTTTCGACCAACCGAGTTCCTTGGTGGCACTAATACAACAGCAGCTGAGAATTGGATGCTAGCGATTGAGGAGCATCATCGATCCATTGACGTTAACCATCACGAATCTTCATGTTTCTCTCTTTACTTCTCGAGCATCGGAGCTATTGATGATGATAATTGCAAGCTTGGCCTTGTCCATCCCAACTATCGGCGGACCTCCCGAGGATCACATCTGATCATTTTTCTTCCCTTTTTTTTGGTTAGGGCTAATCCCCTGGAAGTTTTTCCTGATTTTTGGTCAGGGGTGGTCCTGAGTAGTTCCTGTTTTTTGGTCAGGGGTGGACCCCCTGAAGATCACGTTTGATCTTATTTTCTTTGATTTTCAGTTGTCAGGAGTTCGAGGATCATATGTGATCCTTTTCTCTTGAGTCATCGGGAGCTCGAGGCCCCCCGAGAATCACATTTGATCCTTTCATCTTGAGTGTTGTCAGGAGTTTGAGGATCATATGTGATTCTTTTGTCTTGAGTTATCGGGAGCTCGAGGCCTCCCGAGGATCACATTTGATCCTTTCATCTTGAGTGTTCAGGGGTTCGAGGCCCCCCGAGGATCACATCTGATCCTTTTGTCTTGAGTTGTCGGGGGTTCGAGGCCCCCTGAGGATCACATCTGATCCTTTCGCCTTGAGTTGTCGGGGATTCGAGGCGTCCCGAGGATCACATCTGATCCTTTGTTTTTGAGTGTTCGGGGGTTCGGGGCACCCCGAGGATCACATATGATCCTTTGTTTTTTAATGTTTGGGGGTTCGGGGTGTAATACCTAAGAACTTTGGAAACATGGAAATTCGGGGATAAATGGTATCTAAAAAGCCTGAAAAATTTACTGAATTAGCCGAAGGGAGTACCCTGAAACTTAAATGTCTGAGGAAATAGCAACGCCTCTAACAAGCATCTCGAGGCATGATTTTTAGAACCGAAAGAAATGGAGTTAGAGACCGTTGTCGATACAGCTATGGATCGGGCTAAAGAATCGATTCTCATATGAGACTCCCGAAAAGATAACGGAAGCCTCAGGAAGCTTCAATTCATCGAGTAGAGCAACCCTTCAGTGATTTCAAGAAGAAACGAATAGGTTTATGGCTAAAACGAAGAATCGAGCTTAAGTGTAATTTTTCAAAATTGCCCGAGGGGGTTAAAATGTCATTTTTCTGAAAGTTTCAAGGCAGAAATGGAAAGATAAGACTTGAGGGACTCAAAGGAAATAACCAAAAGTTGAGGGGCTTTTGTAAAAGAGGGTCAAAACAGAAAAGACAAAACAGTTTGGGGCAAACGTGTAAAAAATGGAAAATTCGGCAAAGGGAATCCGACCAACCCACTGGTAGTCATTGACCGACCATTTGGAGCATAGGGATCACACAGGGAGTGGTCGGGGAAGGCTTGGACGTGATCATTAGCCAACAACGGCTATTGAGGTTGCCAGATTTTTGAGAAATCCGACCAAGAAGGCTGGCTAAAATGTCGAAGCCTACAACTCAATTTTTTGGTCATGTGAGGATGCTTGCAGATCAATCCAGGGAAGGCATGAACATCTAAGGCAATGGGTAAGGCGGCCAAAGGCATTTCAGGGTTCGACTTTGCTTATAAATAGGGATGGAGTGGCCGAGAATTTTCAGAACTTTGAAGCTCAAATCGAAAGCCTTTTTGAACGAATTGAGAGCTAAGGATAGAGGGCTTTTGTTACCCATGTGTTGAAGGTCATATCAAGAGATTTTGGCAAGCAACGGAGCAGAAACGAAAGAGATCGAGGCCTCGCCGGAAACTTAGGCGGTCTGCCTGGTTGAGGCTTCAAGCCTCTGGTTGAGCCTCTTCCTGACCTCTTTTTGAGCCAATCAAGGTACCATCGTGATCAACTTAGCCTTTAGATTAGCAAAGTGTGAAAATCTCATTTTTCTAGTGTGTTGTCGTTAGAGAAAATGACCAGCGCGTGGGTTTCATGCGCCAATCTCACTCGCCCTATCATGCGCTGGCGCGTGAGGGCTTGGATTTTTCTACAATTTCTTTTTAAAATGCTTGGAAAATATTTTAGGATTTATCATGGAAAAAAATTTGGAAAAATATCTATGTAGGTATTTTTTTTAGATTATTAGAGAGAATAATTGGAGAAAATAAAGAAAAAAGGCAAGAAAATTAAGGAAAAATAGTTTTTATTGATTATTTAAATAAATATATTGCCTATGGTGCTTTTGGATTTGAGGTGAAACAATTGGTGCGAATTTCAAAGTTAGCACGAAAATTGAGGCAAGTACACGCTTTTCGAGGTAACCCGAATTTTGTGAAAGGTGAACGGTTTTGTCCCTATGAACCATATATGACATGATTACCTTTCTATGAATGATATTTATGTATGTTATGACCATCTTCGTCATTTTTGTTCATATTCTATTGTATGGAAAGTTGTGATATTCACATGGTACGATATTAATTTTATATTGAAACTCGTGCATGGGATTGGGATGTCACCCTAATAGTGTAGCCGTAATTCCTCAAGGGCAATTGATGGAACAACATTAGGCTTATCCTGCAGAGGGTCGGGATTTTTCCTAGAGTTCCGTGTCGTGCTGGTGGGGTAAGGAAGTTACACTAGGGTATCTATTTATAAATGTCCATGCATCATCCATTCATACATGCTTATCTAACCCTCACTTAGAATATTTCATCTTCTAATATTGGACTATGTCCCTGAAATATTCCACGTTCCAGGCGAGGCAAGCAGCCGGAAGGGCAAGGAGGTGATCGAGGCATGACCGTGATGGAAATTTTGTGGGTCTCATGCGGGGTTAAGACCATCTATTTCATTCGGTTGTATTGCTTAGGTTTTTGTAATATTATGTTGGGTGAACGATGTGTATGTACCCACATATGTTATGTTTTCAAGGTTTCTTACAGGTTCTGATCTTGTTTCCGCTTATGTTTAAAGTGTATCATTCCTTCACTAAGTTTGGGAGTGTTAATCTATAAAGGTTATGTTGAGGATTTATTGTTGGTTTATGTTTGATGTATATAAAAAAAAAATCCTAGCATATATTAATGCCCCGGAAGGCGGGGTGTTACACCGGGCCCCCCAAGAATCACATTTGATCCTTTATTTTTTAGTGTTCGGGGGTTTGAACATCCACCGTTGTCATGGCTATTTCTTCGAACATCCACCGTTGTCGTGGCTATTTCTTCGAACATCCACCGTTGTCGTTTGTCGCCTGCAGCCTTCGCCCTTTGGCTCTACGACGATCTTGCTCCGTCGCCACCCATTGCTGGCTGCGACCACTGCCCCTGACTTCTTTCTTTGGAGCCAAGCTCGCCGCCGACTACTTATCTCACTAGGTACAGCGGTCTTCTATCGGGATTTCTGGTCCTCCGCAGCCGTCGCCTCTTGGTCTTCTTAATTTTTCGCGACAGCCGACCTTCATTCTCTAGCGAGGCCTAGGTCTGGGTCTTCAGCAACTGTCCTCTCACACTTACGTGCCCATCAATCTCCTTCTTCCTTCGCTAGTTGCCATCGCTTGCCTTTGTTGCACCTATCTATTGAGAGCTTTTGGGTATTCCCCTGTTTCAAGCTTCCTCTTTTACAATAAAATACATCACAAAGGCTTTTCCCAACTATCGCGATAGGCAATATATAGATAAATTGGTCTTTGCACACATAAGTTAATGGTTGATACATATAATGCCTTACTGCCGTCTTTTCCAGTTTTCTTCATGTATAAACCACAATTCGAACGTGGAACAATGATGGGCGCAAAAATATTAAACGAGGAGCATATCGTCAATGAGTTTCTCACATACGTATCATGTATTTTTTTCCCAATTGATTCGGCTCTTTACCTTTCGCCATTAATTCGTCACCGCTCTCTGTGGCCGTCGGCTTTCTTCTGTAGCAGCCATTGCTGCGCCTATTCTATTGGGGACTTTTGGATCTCACCCATCTCCTAAACTTTTTGTATATAATATAAATATACATGGGAGATACCTTCTCTTCTTACCCAGATGTTTTAATATGCTGGTATAATGGATAAAATTCTTTTTTCTCCAAAATGTTGCATATGAGATTTTCTTCCAGGCTTCCTTCGAAACTTCTCATAATATAATGTAAGAGCAAAATTGACGGGAAAGTAACAAAATCTATAATATAATATGCATAACATATGCTTGGCAGTTTTGTCTCCACCAATAATGGTACGCATATATAAATATACTTTACAGTATGTAATATATACATCATCTATGCACATCCTTCTGATTCAAATTCCACGATAAGCCTTTATACATAAATCGATGCTTGCACACATAAATTAATTGTGGATATATATAATGCCATCTTTTTCAATTTCCTCCCATTCATGTCAATTCTTCCATTTGCATTTGTATATGATGTATATGTGTGCGTATGATACAAAACAATGAAAAAATTATTTTATTCTTATTTTTTGTGATTAAATTTTCTACCATGTCTCAACCAGAACTTCTTACAGCATATATACACATATATATATATAAATCTTTCGGCCTTCTCTTTTAATTAATTTTTGCATAAAACAAATAATTGAAAAATAAAATAGTAGCAAGCACAAAAATATTAAAAGAACGAGCGTACCCATGATGCAATCAACACATACATGTAATTGAGTTGAATAGATTTCATACAGCTTGAAATTATACTTGCCAAACAAAAAGAAAAGACGAGGGCCCCACAGTGGGCGCAAATTAATGATACTGGACCGATCACCGAGGTCTGCCTGAACCAAGTACCTATAAGGGCGCTTTAATCCCTTGGGAGGACTCTAACGCTCAAGTCAGTAGAAGAAAATATCCAAAATAGAAAGTCACTCAATTGTCAGATCCTCCATACCTGTAGAGGTTGTCATCTATTTATAGATGGCATTTAACCTACCCTAAGGAGATCAAACAACCTTCAAATGGAGAAAAATTTTGGGGTGTTGGAGAGATTCTTGTTTGACTAAGTCTTCCTCTCTATCACTTCCAGTTCAAAATCACAATGGAGATTACAAGAACATATGGAACTCCCAGGAATGAACATGTGGCGATTACATACTAGTCTCTACTAGTACACATGACTCCAAGTTAATGACATCTTCTTAGGAATAATAAAATAAATTTCCCTCCGTAAAATATTCCCTATCAGATTGTATTTGAATTATTTCATTCATATACACTCCCATCTGCATCACATCTCCACTCCACTGTCTCATCCTCTCAATATATATATATGCCCAGCCTCTTCTCCTTTTCCTCTCTCGGCTTCATTCTCTCTTGCATATAAATATATATATATATATATATATATATTTCTCGCGCAGAAATGGGACGGATGAAGGAAAGGAAAGAGAAGACGAGGAAGGGAAGGCGCAATCTGAAAATTAGGGGGGCTTATGCAGCCTTCATATTATCTTAATGATATAATCTTAATAATAATCATTATATATTATACTATAATATATATTATATTGGTTTGAATCGGCTGGCATGGGGAGAACATAATATATATTATATTATACTATAATCTCATTTATATTATTTATGTCTCCCCTTCCTCCCTTAATCATTTCCCTCCTGCAGGCGCATTACAGGTTGGTCCCATTTTAATTAATTAATTAATTTTTTAATATAAAATTATGTATAATAATTATATACATTAATATTATACAAGAATTAGTTATATATTGAGAACTGTTCTCATATTTAATATCTTGCTACAAATTTTATTAACTCTTAATGATATTTTATCAACTATTAATTTTTAATAGTAATTCAATTTCCATTAACTCTTAGTGATGGAATAACATTGAGAATTTTTCTCATATTTAATATCTCGCTAAAAATCTCATTAATTCTTATTGATGTTTTATCAATTATTAACTTTTAATGATAATTGAATTTCCATTTAACTCTTAATAGTGGAAGAACAATCTACCAACTCAAATTCACTAATTCATCACATTACCTATTTAAGGTGTGTTCTTCTAGGTTTAGAGCTATGTAACAATCAAGATATGTCAACTCTTTGATATCGATCGAACACTTTGATCTACTAAGGGGATCCCTCTATCCCCCCAAACCATCTTGAAAGATCTTGAGTATTCTCTAATCAAAACTCATGACGATCCTAGTGGTATTGAAGTCAAAACTTCTTGTTGTTGTTATTGGTAAAATACAATAATTGAGATTCGTGGTGCGAGAACGCTACAGACACAACGGAGCGAGGCGAACAATTGGCAGGTATCTGCTCATGAAAATGTGTAACGAGTGGCTCTAGTCTTCGATTGTAAGGTTAGAGTCTTGAATAAGCCATCGAGTGCATTTTCAATAGAAAATTAATCAATATAAGAGTTACTTCTTGTGTGTCCAGAGCATAACTGCGCTCACAAGAACAAGTTAGAAGACACGCGGGGATTCGTCACCTGCGTATGTCTTTTGACGCTTAAGTCAATATATGAAGGAAAATGATTATCCAAAGAAACTCGCGAAGGTTCCTTCGGGTGCATAATAAAATAAAGAATGCAACTAATTATTATAAAAGATATATCTTTCTCGATGAGAGAAGAGCTGTTAATAATGTTTTTTACTAGATGTCGGGTACAAACATGTATGCTTTGGGCATGAGAGAACTGTAATACTTTGTCAAATTCAGTTGAACTTAAGAGAAATCCCTCCACCCCCTCTCGGAGAACTTAGTGACCTAAGGAATCCTCTGACAAAAGATGAGTCTTACAGCGAGTTATAGGAATAGGTTCTTGACCTCTAAATAACCTACCTAAATGAAATCCTCAAGTGATAGAGAATGTTTTCAAGAGTTATTTATTATTCTGAAATTAATATAATATCTACAATAGAGATTACAACTTGGTTACATAAGGTATATAGATTAATTTCTCTCCCTCTAATCATTAATTAATTATATACAAAATATATATTTAATCAATTATGTGCATGGTCTATGAGATATAATTAAAGATTATAGGATATCATACAATGCATGGAGCATCCACGTGTCGCCTAATTGAAAGGAAGAGAGCTTGGGAGAGTTAGTGGCAGCCATGGGGCTAGCCAAGAGGGGCCCACAAGGCATTTGTGGAAGAGTGACAAGCATGTGGCAGCATGCGTGGCTTAGGGAGAGATTGGGGGAATTAGTGGAAAGCATGTGGCAGCATACGTGGATTGCAAGAGGGAATGGCATGCATGAAGTGGCTGGTGGCTTGATGTAGCCGGGAAGAAAGAAGCAACAGGGGAGAACGAGAGTGCCGGGGGGACCACGCCATGTTCCGGGAAGAAGGAGCGCCCCCGGAAGAAGATGAATGCCGAGGAGAGTGGCCGGGCGTCTGGCAGCGTTCCGGGATAGAGATCCATTCTGGGAAGAGGAACTATTTGGGGAAGAACACCATTTCGGGGAGAAGGGCTGTTCCGGGAAGAAGACCATTCCAGGGAGAAGACACACCCATTCCGGGAAGAAGGAACAATTATTCTCGGAAGAAGGAGAGTGTTATATATAAGTGTATATATTAGTATTATTTAATAATAATATTCTTAATATTTTTATATTTTTTGAAGTATTTATAGTAAAAGTCGACTTTCAAGAATTGTAAGTCCACTGTTGTAAATGTTGTAGAAGTGGTTTTCTGTTGGGTCGGCTAAAGGCATACGAAAGCCGACTTCTTCTTTCTGCAAGTCGACTTTCAATCCAAACATTGGAATTTCAACAGCTCGAAAATGAATCAATGTATCTTTTAATTCAATAGAGATTTTTTAAATTAGAGAGATACGATTTCTCTAATACAAGAGTCTATTTCTAATAGCCATAATCTTTCAGATAAGTTGTAATTTTTTTTATTTTGGTGTCTATTAGTTGCGCTCATTCAATGCCTATAACTAGTGTGAACATTTGGGGTGGAAAGAAACACTTCAAGCCATATATCCCTCTTCATTCACTTGCTATTATTTATCTCTCTATTTGCTCTCTATTCTCTCATTGTTGGGTTGAGTTGTTGATTGTAAAATAAATCAAAAAGTGCAATTTTGATTTCTTAAAATTAGTCATTGTATCCTTGGGGGTAGAATTTCTATCAATCATTTGCACGTAAGTAGGGAAATTACTATCCTAATGATAATTTTCTAAATACACTTTGCCTAATAAATATTATATTCTTCTTTTGTCTTTCCTCAAATATTCTATCATTTTCTTTGAATTACCACAACAGGAGAGTCCGGGAAGAAGCCGCCATTGTTCTAAAAAGGAGGAGAGTTCGGGAAGAAGCTACCATTGTTCTGGAAAAGATAAGAGTTTGGGAAGAAGCTGCCATTGTTCCAGAAAGGATGTTGCACCGTGAAGAAAGTGCCTCCGGGAAAAATTGCAGCAACACACCTTGTTCTAGGAAGAAAAATCATCCAGGAAGAGAAGCTGTCCTCCGGGAAGAAATTCCCAACTTCTGAAACGCATGCTTTCTTCCATTTTTTTGCTATGTTTTTCCAAAGTCAGCTCAACCATGAAGCCATTTAGGTGGCCGTCTAAAGTTCCGCATTTATTAAGGTCCCTAAAATTTTGTAATTTATATATTTTTTTATTTTTTAATAACAAATATTTTATTACAAAAATTTGAGTCTAAAATAAAATTTAACTTTCAGTCCAAATTTTCATGTACACCCAATCCAAAAATTAATTTACAACGTTTTGTTTTTCCCATTTTCTCTTCTCAATTTTTACCGTTTCTTCTTGAATATCCCATAAACTTTAAAACTGTAAATTTATTTTTAATTATAAATCTTTCAATTACAGCCCTAAAAAAAATTTCATTGTTCCTAATTTTCTCTTTCTAATTTTTATCGTTTCTTTGTTTATTGTAGTAGGTTGTTTGGTTTCTTTTAATCTTGTAGACATTATATTTTAATTAAAAATTTACTATCGTTAAGAAATTATCGTATTTTGTAGTTGATTGAATTTAAAAATTTTTTTCTTTTTTAATTTAATGCGATGACGAAATTTTCTCATAGAAAGTATATTACTTATTTTTTTTACAAAAAAAAAAATCAGTACTCTTGAGACGGGCTCGACAAAGCTTTTCGCTTAAGACCCCTAAATTGGTTGAGTTGGCATTGCGTTTTCCCTGCCCCCAAAATCCTTTTTTACTGTTCACTTGAATATTAGTTGTTGGAAATGTATTACCAATTTTTCCCTTATTCAATTTTACCCTCACCACAATTATTTGTCATTAATAATTAATATTATTAATTATTCCTTCATTATTTATTCGTTATTATTATTGAAAAAATTACGCCCACTTATATTCATTCATTAAAAATATGCCCAATGAGACACTTGACAAATTTATGACACAACACTTAGATTGCGTTCTCTTTACTGTTTTCAAGTCATTTTTAGTTTTCAATTTTCTAAAATAATGAAAACACATTCTCTTTATTGTTTTTGAAAATACATTTTTGAAAACAAAAAAAAATTTACAAAGAAAACTCAAAACAATAAAAAGTTGTTTTGAGTGTTTTCATCCAAAAGAAACTCAAAACTCAAAACATATTTATTTATTTATTTATTCATATTTTATTATTGTAATTGAAAAAAATATTATAAAATTCATTAACTTTAAAATATATATATATTTTTTAATAATATATTAACATTAAATATTTATAATTTACTTAATAATCAAATTTATTGAATAAAATATTATTAAAAAATATTTTCAAAATTTTAAAGAGAACGCGTTTTCTAATTTTCTGTTTTAAAAAATAGTTTTTCAAAATGACAAAAAGAACACGTTTTCAATTTTCTAAAAACAAACTATCAAAACAAAAAATTGAAAATGAATTCAAAAGTCAAAACTGAAAATTAAAAAGCAAAAAGAACGCACCCTTATAAACTCATTTAGGATTCTATATTACCATGAATTATAATCCCTCCACTAACTAACACCATAACTGAATGAGAGTCATGAACTGACTAAACTCACAAAATTCGATAACTATGCAAAATCTAATATGGGGTGACCGAGATAACACATCAAAACTCTTTTCAACATTGAAAACTCTTTCCGATCATGTATACCTTAGCCAATGATTTCTACAATCACCAGTCAATTGAGATCGCATAGAATGTTCACCCCTATTTAATGGTGTCGTGTCAGTTCTTATGAGTGGAAAAAGTTTCAATTGGGATGCCCAAGTGGAATGAATTTTCCCTTGGGGAGAAAAGATGTATTTCCTCGGGGTAGAATGAATTTCCACCCGAAGTGAGGAGAAGATGAATTTTCTCTGGGTGGAATGATTTTCCACCTGATGAATTTGTTTTGAACACCATGAAATTTGCCTACCATGTAATGCTCTGAGGCTCAATGGCTATTGTTATTGCCAGTTGTATTGATCTTGCAACTAGTACTACTAGTACTACTTTTCAGTAATGCTATATAAAGGTGAGGATACAAGCTTCAATCTATGTAGAGAGAAATGCATCTTCTCAAAACAATTTCAGTAAATCAAGTTCACTAAATTGTCTACTAGTATCCTCCTTACAAGGTGTTTAGCTATAATAGTTAAGATCACCATACATGTGGCATAATGATATCCTGCTATCCTTGAGGATAAAAGTAATGGGTTCTTCATTATATTGTTTTCTCATGATGGAGTTATAAGCTTGTCTAGCATAGGAATTCGACAAATGATGTATCTCCTGTTAAAGTTTCTCAATCAAAAATGACATGTATAGCTTGGAGAGTGGGTTCATTATCAAGACGAGTTCTCTAATCATCTCTCATTCCATTTTCTTGTTGTCATTCTTGTCTTTCTCGTCTCTCATCTTTTCCTTGATTGTGTTGTATTCTTCAACACGAACATATCTTCTAAACCTGCCTTCTCTAACTAACATCTAAATTTGGTTAATTTATTCTCAGCAATTGTCGATCAGATGGCCATGTGCTCTATGGAATCTATAGAAGGCATCCTTATATTTTCTCATAAGTCACTAGATTTTCTAGGAAATTTCACTAGTCATATACCCTTAATGGTCACTAGTATAGACGATGGGGGTTCTATTAGCATAGTGCAGTTATTAAATAGCAATATGTATTGTCCGCCTAATTCTATCCCGCAAGTGGACGGATCGTGACAAGTAATACAGTGATGAATAGAGTGTCGTACCCACAAGGATTAACTTTTGACGTTTACTCTAACTGATTTAACCTTAACCTAACACACACATTAACAAAGAATTCAACTGTAATGAAAACTAATTTATGAATAAAAGATGCAAACAAAATAATTCCTTTGATTTAAAACTCGCAAGACTAAGGCATTAGGGTTTGTGAATCCACCATCGGCCTTCTATGATTCAATTATTCGTTACTTGGGTCTTGTTATTCCTTATCTTAGTTGAAAATCGATGATCCAATCACAACCAAAAGCCTTTCTCGATGGTCATTCAGTTCTATGAATATATATGAGATTAACTATCTCTAGTCAACCTTCGAACATATAAACATGCATTCAATCACGGAGATCATCACAAAATAATTTCATAGGGCATAACGGTATCTCTACCTATTATAGGACCCTATGTTGTTTGCCACCATGTCTAATCCATATTGAATCTCTCGAAAGCAATACAAATCACAAATACGTTCCAATGGTGATCAAGCATCAAAACAACATTATGAACATAACAAACAATCAACCCGAATAGATAAGAAAATAGCAAACCCAATAACTTTAAATCAAACCATTAGAAGTCGAGGTTTCATCATTCACCCTAGTTATAAAAACTTAGCTATGCATGCTCTCAATCAAAAGAAAAGGAAAAGAGTTGAAATCCATAGCCAAGAATTGAGAAAGAAAAGAAAAATACAACCCAAGAGTAGTCTTCAATCTTCCGTCCGCTTCTCTTCTCTCCCCCAAAAGACTCCCCAAATCTCCCAAGAATAAGTTTTTATATAGTCCTCTTTAGGTTATCAAATTCCTACACTTTAAAGGAGTCTATCCCTCTTTGATTTGGATTGAAACGGGCTTAAAACGGCCTTTTTACGAAACTTTGAACCCTACCGCGGTCCTACCGCGGTATGCTTGTTGCTGTAGACCCGTGAGCTCTAGAAAGCAATTCCTAAAGCGGTCCTACAGCGGTATGCATTCCGCTGTAAGACCGTTAGCTCCAGAAACTAAACCTTATAGTGGTCTTACAATGGTATGCATTCCGCTGTAAGACCGTGAGCTCCAAAAACTAAACCTTATAACGGTCCTACAACGGTATGCATTCCGCTGTAAGACCGCTAGCCTTCTTTAACCTCTTGCTTTATCATCTTCAACTTCTTGCTCTCGATACTCTTTTGCTTTCTTTTAATTCGATACCCGACCATGCCTCCAAGCTTTATTTCACTCCCATAATGCACCAAAATCACTCTTTTTGCTCCCTGTCCGCTTTAACACATGCTCCACATCTACATAACCATATATAGAACCAAATCAAGTAGAAATCATGCTCATTGAATTCATAAATGCTAAGTTTATAGACCAAAATAAGTGTATAAAAGACACTTATCAAATACCCCCAAACTTAGACTCTTGATCGTCCCGAGCAAGATTATCAACTCAAATATATCACCCCTCAAGTAGAGAATAGTTAATATTTCAAAATCACTTACAAGTTGGATAGCCTTCAAGGTAGTCTCAGATTTTGGTATCATTCATAATTCGCACAGAGTTTTCTAGTAATGCTACACAACTGTTTTTTGGACTTATTCCATGTTTTGACATGTGTGTGTGCGAATCCTGTCAGGTACAATATCATGCATAAGGTTGTTGGTATCCTGACCCCTTGATGGTCCTGTACACTTTCTCGCTCGTAATATGCACTCCACCCCCAAACTTGGTCTTTTCATTCAGTCTCTAGGTGCTCTCAATCATTCTTTTCTTTCTTGTTCAAGTTTGGTTGGACTCAGCCACAAATGGCGTTGTCTTGGTTTGTGAAGACTCTCCTGTATTTTGAATGTTTCGGCATGCTAACATCCACTAGACAGTCAAACCCACCAGTTTTCTCAATCCCTAAGAGTTACAAACATCGGCACCATTATTGAGATTTTTTTTTTCGCTGAACGAGTGCATTTTATGCTCCATCTCGTTTTTTTTTTTTTTTTTATATCTTATGTGCAAACCTTCACTCCATTAAGCTTTCTGAATGACCCTTGTAACGAGCTTTTAGCCGATGACTCCCAAGCCAGATGACCATGGGGCACCAAGTTTTAAGATACCTCTACGAGCATAATCACTTAAGTCATTCAGGCTACGAAGAAAGGTATAAGATATATGCAGGCTCAAATTTAATTTGGTGCACGACATAGTGATAGGGATTAGATCACTAGCCTATGGTCATTGCCTAGCTTCCCTTAGTATGTCTAACACATTCCATACAAATTTTAACATGCACGGAATCAACACATTCCTCAACATTTACCATCATGGCTCAATCTTCCCCAAACTTTCCTTTTCATAATGTTTGATGATTGAGTTGCTCACAAAGTTGGTTTAAGGGCGAAAGTTTAAATGGGAACCTATGCATTTAACCTCTTGACGCTTGTGCTCACATTCGTCTATCATGGATAATGAATCACAAAACAAAATGAATAGCATCACTCTCTTTACTCATTTCATCAAAATGGTACCAAATAAGCTTAATCATTGATGGCACGTCTACCCAACAAAATAAGACAATTTTTTTTTTTAACACCATTCAACCAAATCATGTAACATATGTAGCTGCCCATAGTGAACCTCCCCCCAAACTAAAACGTTTCATTGTCCAAATGGAATGAAGAGAAAGAAAAGGAAGGATTGTACCCGATCTATAGTGTCAAGGTTGTGATGGTAGATAGATCAACACACGCTCGATTTGAGGTATTGAAACTTTCGGCAATGGATTTGCCCTTGTAAGCAGCTGGTGTAGGATGGCTCTTCGATTGCATTATCACTTCTGAAAATATATCTACAATGCACAAGTTTGAACATGAGAAGGCAACAATGAATAAGAATGACATGAAGTAGACAGAGTCACATGGATGCCCAAACTTCCCCCAAACTTAAGGTGCAATGTGTAGGTGAACATTGGTTGGGGTATTTTATCAAACACCAAGTGCATGCTGTTATGATGACCTCAACATTGGTTTTGTGCAAAAATCCTAAAGAATGACACTCTAACCTAACTCAAAGTAAAGAAAATAAGAGGAAAAAAAACAAATGCACATGCTAATAAATGAAAAAGATAGGAAATTGGGTTGCCTCCCAATAAGCGCTTGTTTAAAGTCATTAGCTTGACTAGGCCTCCATCTTCAAGGAGGCTTGAATCCTTTTTTCATCAACATTTTGTGGGTGCCATTTAATGAACTTATTCCTTGAATGTTAGCAACCTTTAATCTAATCCCCTTCTTTTGCTCCCTCAACACCCTTACCAACTTTTCTTTTTCATGACTTGGTGGCTTGGCTTTTGAAGAAGAAGAAACATCCAAAGAACACAATTTGTCTCTTTTTGATGGACATCCTTTTTGCTTCTCTCCCAAAGAGCCCACGACCATAACTTTGTTCTTGGCATCCAAACTTTGTTCCTGCTCATCAAAAGAGTTAGCAATGCAATTTTCTTTAAGATCATCAGGTCTCTCTACTAAATCAACAATGTCATCTCTCATTAAAACTTCTTTGTCATTGCCACTAGAATATTTCATAGCCTTAAATACATTAAACATAACCGTCTCATCATAAATTCTAAGGCTAAGTGTTCCTTGCTGGACATCAATCAAAGCTCTCCCTGTGGCAAGAAAAGGTCTCCCTAAAATTAAGGGCATATCATAATCTTCTTCGATGTCTAGAACAAAGAAGTCAACAGGAAAAATAAATTTATCCACTTTTTCCAAAACGTTCTCCACTACTCCCCTCGGATATTTGATACTTCTATCAGCCAATTAAAGAGAAACAGTGGTGGGTGTTGGTTCTTTTAATCCAAGCTTCTTGAAAATAGAGTAAGGCATTAGATTTATACTAGCACCCAAATCACATAGAGCTCGTTCAAATAATAAACTACCAATAGTACAAGGAATAGTGAAACTCCCTGGATCTTTAAGTTTCGGTGGTAGTTTGTTTTTCAATATAGCCCTGCTCTCCTCCGTTAGCATAACAGTTTCATGCTCCTCCAATTTCCTCTTATTTGATAAAATTTCCTTCATAAATTTTGCATAGCGGGCATTTGAGCTAAGGCATCAACAAATGGGATGTTTATGTGAAGCTTCTTGAATACCTCGAGAAACTTCTCAAATTGCTTATCTAGTTTGTGTTTGCGCAACCTCTGAGGGAATGGAATTGGAGGAACATATGGCTTAATCGACGGTGGAATTACCTTCTCTTGTTTAGCTACTACTTCAAGCATTTCAAGTTGATCCATTGTCTCCTGAACAATACCATTTTCTTTTACCACACCTGGCCTTTTAACGTGAATTTCTGGTAGTTGCACCCCACTCCTTGTTGTGATTGCATTTACTTGCTCCTTTGGGTTAACTTCTGTATTGCTTGGCCATGTGCCCGGTTGTCTCTCTGTTAGGATTTTTGCTAGCTGCCCAATCTGATTTTCAATATTCTTAATAGCTGCGTCGGTCCGGTCACTTCGTTCTTGAAGCTTTGAAACCGCTTCTTCCCATCCTCCTTTTTCTCCTTGTGGTAGCCCTTGTCTTGGTGGATTTTGGATGTTCTGAGTATTACCATAAGAGAAATTAGGATGATTCCTCCAACCCATATTGTATGTTTGTGAGAATGGGTTATTTTGTTGCCTTGAGAAATTTTGCTGACGTTAGAAATTTTGAGCATAAGCAACTTACTCCGTGAATGGTGGATTTATGAGCAACGGACATTCAGGCGATGGATGAGCTACTCCATAAGTTGCATATATGGGAAGTGATCCTTGCACCATATTAACATTCGAAGTATACTTTAAGACTTCCATCTACTTTGATAGTACATCAATCTTAGCCAACATCAACGTGTTAACATCCACTTCATGCACTCCAGCTACTCTTTTATGTGAGCTTCTATCTGGCCACATGACTAACTGCTCACTCATTGTCTCAAATAGGTCGTGAAGCTCCCCAGCTGATTTATTTCAGATAGATCCTTCTGCTGTGGAATCAACTGCAGAGCGACTTTGAGGGGTGAGTCTAGCATAAAAAAAATGTTTTTGAACTGGTAGTGGAAAGCCATGACTCGGACACTTTCTCAATAACTCCTTGAACCTCTCCCGTGCTTCATGAAAGTTTTCAGACTCGGCTTGCTAAAAAGTTGAAATCTCATGTTTAAGCTTGTTAATCTTGGCCAGTGGAAAGTATTTGAGTGTGAACTTCTATACCAAATCTGTCCATGTAGTAATACTATCCGGTGGTAATGAGTCTGACCATTCTCGAGCCCTATCCTTCAGAGTGTGAGGGAAAAGGTGCATCTTGAGTGCCTCTTCATTAATTCCTTGATACTTGAAATTCTCACAATATTTTAGAAACTGAGACAAGTGATAGTGTGGATTTTCCTCACTCATTCCATAAAAAAGTACATTGTTGGCGAAGAGATTGATCACATCTAGCCTTAACTGAAAATTCTCATGCCCGTAAGGAGGATAGATTATGCCTGACCGGTTCTCAATCATTGGGGGCATCATGAAGTCCCCCATCAGAATATCTCTTTCATTGACTTCAACGGGCTGCGCCATTGGAACAAGTTGGTTTGCGTTGTCACCCATGTTACTTAGTTGCTTTTCCCTCCTTGCTCTTTGTTCACGACGTCTTTGATGAAACGTTCTTTCTATCTCAGGATCAAACTCACAAATATCCGAACGTTCTGAACGGCTCATGCACTATCTCAATCCCTGCACACACACAAATTGAAATAGCTTAGCCTAGAAAAATAATGAAAACAAAATTTGATAGTTAAAGCTAATGTCAATCAAAGCAATAATCAAAAGAGTTAGTCCCCGACAACGGCGCCAAAAACTTATCCGCCTAATTCTATCCTGCAAGTGGACGGATCGTGACAAGTAATACAGTGATGAATAGAGTGTTGTACCCACGAGGATTAACTTTTGACGTTTACTCTAACTAATTTAACCTTAACCTAACACACACATTAACAAAGAAGTCAACTGTAATGAAAACTAATTTATGAATAAAAGATGCAAACAAAATAATTCCTTTGATTTAAAACTCACAAGACTAAGGCACTAGGGTTTGTTAATCCACCATCGGCCTTCTATGATTCAATTATTCGTTACTCGGGTCTTGTTATTCCTTATCTTAGGTTGAAAATCGATGATCTAATCACAACCAAAAGCCTTTCTCGATGGTCATTCAGTTCTATGAATATATATGAGATTAACTATCTCTAGTCAACCTTCGAACATATAAACATGCATTCAATCACGGAGATCATCACAAAATGATTTCATAGGGCATAACGGTATCTCTACCTATTATAGGACCCTATGTTGTTTGCTACCATGTCTAATCCATATTGAATCTCTCGAAAGCAATACAAATCACAAATATGTTCCAATGGTGATCAAGCATCAAAACAACATTATGAACATAACAAACAATCAACCCGAATGGATAAGAAAATAGCAAACCGAATAACTTTAAATCAAACCATTAGAAGTCGAGGTTTCATCATTCACTCTAGTTATAAAAACTTAGCTATGCATGCTCTCAATCAAAAGAAAAGGAAAAGAGTTGGAATCCATAGCCAAGAATTGAGAAAGAAAAGAAAAATACAACCCAAGAGTAGTCTTCAATCTTCCGTTCGCTTCTCTTCTCTCCCCCAAAAGACTCCCCAAATCTCCCAAGAATAAGTTTTTATATAGTCCTCTTTAGGTTATCAAAGTCCTACACTTTAAAGGAGTCTATCCCTCTTTGATTTGGATTGAAACGGGCTTAAAACGGCCTTTTTACGAAGCTTTGAACCCTACCGCGGTCCTACCACGATATGCTTGTTGCTGCAGACCCGTGAGCTCCAGAAAGCAATTCCTAAAGCGGTCCTACAGTAGTATGCATTCCGCTGTAGGACCATGAGCTCCAAAAACTAAACCTTATAGCGGTCCTACAACGGTATGCATTCCGATGTAAGACCGTGAGCTCCAGAAACTAAACCTTATAGCGGTCCACAACGGTATGCATTCCGCTGTAAGACCGCTAGCCTTCTTCTTTAACCTCTTGCTTTATCATCTTCAACTTCTTGCTCTCGATACTCTTTTGCTTTCTTTTAATTCGATACCCGACCATGCCTCCAAGCTTTATTTCACTCCCATAATGCACCAAAATTACTCTTTTTGCTCCGTGTCCGCTTTAACACATGCTCCACATCTACATAACCATATATAGAACCAAATTAAGTAGAAATCATGCTCATTGAATTTATAAATGCTAAGTTTATAGACCAAAATAAGTGTATAAAAGACACTTATCATGTATCTCCTGTCTGGCAGGTTTTTAAAAGGGTTTTCTAGATGATTCTATGCTATATTCAGATAATTTTAAAGAATAGTGGAAGCTAGGTTGTACATAAATAGAAACTAGAAATGGATACAATACGAAATGGAAATAAAAAAATAATATTTTTAAAAAAAGTAGTAAACGAAACATGTAAATAAAAAAAATATGAATTTTGTTTTTCATAAATATAATTTTTAATATAAAAAATTATAAAAAATAATTTTTTAATCAAACATAAACATAAATTCCATTATCCATTCAATCAAACATAAACACAAGTTATTTCTATCTCGAAGTGGTCATCGAGACAATAAGGAAGGAATTGATTATGTCTCTAATGTAGTTGTGGAATAGATAGAAACACATTTCCAAATCAAAAATATTTTTTTAATATTTTTAATATTGTGAAACAGGCTCAAAATATATTTTAAAATTATGAAAATGACCCTAAAACTTTTTTTTGGTGTTTCTTGACGTTTCGATGTAGGAAATATTTTCGAAACGACACCATTTTGATGTTTTTGTGTATCAGAGGATGGAAGTAAAATGGAGAAGGCATGAAAATTTGAAGAAAAACTACCATTTCTCGAAGTGCCTTGGTACTTTCATCATGTTGTCTTCGGAAGGCCACATAGTCCCTTAGAGGTACCATGGGTTAAGCTGTTCCTGAGGCTCTAGGTTCCCCTTTTGGGAGAGTCCTCCAGTTTCTCAAGAGAGTCTGGGAACTGTTAACAGTGAAGCCCCTTTCACTTTGGATGCCAGTAGTTTGAGATAATGGATAAACCATTGTTAATGTATTTTAGACTTTTTAAATTGATTTCCACAGACGTCAATTATTTTACAATAATAATATTTAAACTCTCGAGAAATTCACAAAGCGATTGAGTTAGGCCTTTTGAACTGATTCCCACATACATCTAGATGCTTAAGTAATAGATGGCAAAGGGAAATTGTTGAAGAATTTATAAAGCACTTGATAGGAGTAAGAATGACTTGCCTAAAAAGTATAGGTCTTCTATTTATATGAACAGTTTGTGTAAAATAAAAGATTTCTTGTTGTTGTGGAGTAAAGACTGCTAATAAATAAGTTTAGCTGTTGAGAAATTTTTGGAGTGATCGTTGGGGGTAAGTCGCACATTTCTTTGTGGAATGCCCAGCAACTGGTCACTCTTTAACAGATTTTCCTAAGAGACTCAATTGAGGGAAACATTTGTGACTCTTCCAAAGGAGTCTCCTAGAGGCCTCTTGGACGGTCAACACAAGAGGGTCTACTAGAGACTACTGAGTCTGGACCTGATCTTTTGTCTCTTTATTTATTTTTATTTTTTTTTTCTTTTTTTTTTTTTTTTTTTTTGGTTATTATACGCATCAACTAGATAATTCATAATATGGATTGGTAGGGTTTTCCTTATTGATGTGGACGTAACCGAAGCCTACTCGATACATGTCAGTTTAATAATAGAAAGCATGCTCATAAGTTATTCTTCGTGAAGAAGGATAAGTTAATTTAATCCGATGCACATGGCAAGACGCTTTCCTTTCAAACGTGTGTGTTTGTTTTATATTTTGAGTCTCGCATCCTCTTATCGAGTATTTAGTTTTCAAATCATTATGGTTGCAATGCGTGATTGGGTTGTATTTCCTCAGGTAAGTTGAACCTTTTCTTCTTGTTATTAAAGAAAAACTAGTATCCATCTAACTTCGCATTGAGCAAACTCATTTTAACAGACAATAATAATAATTCATAAACAAGCAGCGAAAAATAAATACCTTCACGTGAATTCATCTTAAAAAATATCCTCTAATCACAAAGGGACCACACCATTGAGAATGAATATCGTATCACCTGCTTCAAAAAGAAATACCGATTATCATAACCATTGTAGTTGCGATTCAATCAAGAGAATGGTACAATAATAATAATAATAATAATAATAATAATAATAATAATAATAATAATTATAATAATAATAATAATAATTATAGAATCATAATAGTAATAATCACATATGTAGCTGATACTAACATATAGTTAATTCGTGACAATATACAACTGCTTGGCTGATACAAAAAAAAAAAAAAAAAAAGAAAAGGGGAAACAGGGCATCTCTCAGTAGGAGACTTCCCGCTTTACATTGCGTATTCTACATTGATTCAACAACTACAAATTAAAGCATCACTGGTATTCATCACCTAGGCTATATAGGTCGTGTTAGTTAACTATACTAGTCACTCAAATCATCATCATCAAGAAAATTGAGATCAGCAGCATCATCATCATCAGTAGTAGTGCCTGTGTTATGAGGGGGATTCACATCCAAAGGTTGTTGTTGCACGTCGGCAACAGCCAAACTCACCATCTCCAGGGATCCCTTTCTCCCCTCAGAGAGGGGATTTCCATCTTCATATTCAATCATTTCATTTTCATATGCATCACCTTGTTCCATTTCGCTATAAAGCAATTCCTGTTAACACCACAATTAACGACTTCCAGTCAGATAACTTTATATATATATATATATATATATATAGCAAAACACTAAAGAGAGAACGGCTTATATTTAAGAGAGTCTCGAACCTAGGTTGAGGGTAAATATATCCACTTGATGTATGCTAAACAACTTATATTGTCATCAAACAAGTGTGTACATAAGATTGTTCAATCAGAAACATCCAGAGATAAGATGGACCACCCCCCTAGTTGACGATTGCCTAGGTCTAATGGTCATGCTTTCCCTACTCAAGTGGTTATCTTCTAAAAGTCCTCTTTTATGCACTATGTGGTTTGTCTCCCATTCCCTACTTTCTTTACTTAGCTAAAAAAGAATTGGTAGGTGTCCAATCCCACATCAGCGGTAGGGCAAAGACTTCTTCAGTGTATAAAGAGCCATAGAACCCCCTCCTAGTCTGCAACAATCGCCCAGGTATGGACGTTAAGTGGGTCTTGCTTTCCTGACTAAAGTGATTCTCTCTTAAAAATGCTCTGTTATACCGTGTGGTTTGGCCTTCATTCCCAATTTTCTTAGCAAAAAACAGAAAACATCCAAAAACCAGTGCTCCGTTGTGTTACCTCCACATCCTATAGTTTTGCACGAAGACCAAAATACCAAAATAGTGAATTTTGTGATAGTGTGATCAGTAGTTTCATTTACCATGCAGAGGTCGAGTCCCAAAGACAACTCTTTGGATCAAAAACAAGGAGGGGGAGGTGATGATAAAACTAACAATTCATAAGAACCCAACTTCTAAAAGAAGAACTAGTTTTAAGTTGAGAAAGATTAAATTCATAAGAGTATATCAGATATAAGAAAGAAAACATCATAAGAGTATATGAGCTCGAAAGATACCTCATCATCTGGCAACACTTGTTTATCGGCATCAACGAGCCAGTCATATAGTAAACTTTCTTGCAGAACACCATCAAGGGTGATCGAGTCATTAGACCTTCTTCGTGTTTGGCGTTCCCTAAGTCTCAAGTTGTAATGGACAAACACAAAGTCATTTAGGCCTTTTTGTGCTATGCGATTTCGTCTTTGGTTGTGATTTTGATCGTATGTACTCCATGAATGCTCACACCCGAACGACGAACAAGTCTGACTCAATATACGTACAGCAATTCGTTGCAGCTCCAAGCAATTTATCCCATGTTGTTGCCACCATGCAGCTGGCAAGGGGAAAATACCATATTTATAGTTGGCATAACTGCATGAATGCATTACATTTCAATTCATGCATATTATATGAAGTATGGATTTCTTTTCCTCTTGTTATTGTTTCTTTTGAGTAGTTGTATATTGTTATGTTCGCCTATAATCCTGCAAACTTCAAATGATTTAGAAAGTCGAACCACCCTCTCACACACTCAAGAGATTTTGGGCATTCTAATGTTATCACCTGGATTAAGCTCTGATCTACTGCTAATTGCCAAGTCAGTTCCAAAATCAGCTTTAGCAGAACCGAAATCAGAAATCTGAAACAGAGCGTCACAGCATTGAACTGGGAAAACAAAGGTAAGAAATAATGAAATCAGCCAAAAAAATTGATCTACAAAAAATAAAAGGCCTACCTGCATCGATGCAGAAATCCTTCTTCCACTATCTGGCTCCAATCGAACAAGACAAGAGTTTAGTCCACGTACAACATCTGGATGCTACAATTACATAAACTTAAAATTTGAATGGGGCAACCGCAAAATAAATTTTCTTTCAAAAAGAGAAAAGAACTCAGAATGGTTTTTTTACCGGAACAAAATCAGGACGATAACGGTAGGACGGATTCAAGTAGAAAGCAGCTAGATATAGAGGGTGGTGGAACAGTGAAGTCCAGTGACTATCAATTACACTCCAAAAAGGTCCATACTTCCTTGCATCATCACCATGATTACTTTTGATTGCGAGCTTTGCCCTATACATATCATTGTAGATATATGGCATTGAAAGGTTCTCATCACCATTAACTTTTTGAAGCACCTGCATTATGGGGTCTACTGATTTTCTAATATACTGAACCTTTTTCCAAAATGCGGCATTGAACACAATCTTCTCCACTTCCTTACCATCATCAGATTTTGAAAAGCGTGATAGAAGCCATTTATTTGATTGAAACATTCTTTTAAGGCCAATCCTGTGATCCAACAAACTTTGTAGAGTAGCAAAACTCGAAGCATATTGGGTAAAAGATGGCCTCAGAAGCTCCTGTCCCCCTGTAAACTCTTTTTTCATGAGATTTAACAACCCAATTTGATTATAGATGAACTTAGTAATCTTTTGGCCTTTATCAATGCACTCTCCAACCAATTTTATTTTACCAAAATCTTCAAGCATCCGATCAATACAATAAGCAGCACAAGGTGTCCAGAACAAATTTTTTCTCTTTTCTTCAAGCATCTTTCCAGCAGCCTCGTAACTAGGAGTATTCTCTGTGATTACCTACAATAATATTTTGAAATAAGCAAGTTGGTAGGGAGAAAATAATCAATTGATAGCAGATTAACCAAAACATGAGAAACATAACACAACCATGATAAGAAGAAAACATTAACCCTACCTGCACAATGTGTTCCTCACCCATATCTTCTACTACTTTGTCAAGTAACTTGAATAAACATGTGGCATCTTCAATGATATCAGTCGCATCAACTGATCTGACAAAATATATGCCACGGGGGCACGAAACTAGAAAATTGATCAATTTTCTACCTTGTGTATCTCTCCAACTATCTGCCAAGATGGAACATCCAGTAACAGCCCAGGAAGCTTTATACTCATGCAAGTAGCTTTTAATTGTTGCAGTTTCATCTTGCAAAAACCTACCAGATATCAATCGACTTGAAGGTCCTACCAGATCCTGTCCATATTGACCAACCAACTCTAACATCTTATGGAAATATGGGGAGTTGGCCACATTTGAAGGAACTCCTGCGTGATAAAAGAATTTGCATATTGCAGACATAACTTCCTTGCGAGACTTTCTAGACCCTAATTTCACTTGTTTGTAAGATGTTGGCATCTGACTCTTTGGTGTTGTTAGAACCAAAGAATCCAATCGTGGTCTTTTCATTAATGATTCAGATCCACTACTAGAGGGCATCCCTTTAAAAGTCCTTGAGTCTTTGCCTGGCCTTTTATCTCCAAGTAACAATCTTTCATTGCTCACGTGGGTATCTTCTTCCTGTTCTTCCTCCTCGTCTTCATTATCTGAATTCATATAGAAAGCAGATATCTCCTTAGCATCAAGTCGTCTATGCCTCCTCCCAGTGCGATGCCATTTCATGTTTTCTTTTATTTTAAGATATACTTCCTCAGGAGCATTTTTACAAGGTGCAACTTCTCCAGGTATTCTAGCTAGATGTTGTTTAAACCGATTGATACCACCACTAACTATTTTTTCACAATAATTGCATTTCACCTTTTTCTTCCTGTCATCTTGCGCAGCACCATGCTCCCACCCAGGGTCCACATATCCTAGTGACCGAAGAGGGGCCAAATTTATGACCAAACCTTTATCACCCATCAATTGTTTTCCTTTGCTTTTATACCCAATATGCTCTTCCTCCTCTACATCTTCATTGGACGGGAAACTCAAGTATGTTTGCTCATCATATTCAATTTGTTTAGGTTTCTTACCAAAACGACATCCTTCTAGATTTTCTCTCATTTTCAGGCAAACATCCTCTGGAGCCTTGTCACAGTATGTTACTTCTCCAGAAACTCGAGCCAAATGTTGCTTCAATCTGTATATCCCTCCACTGACTATTTTTCCACAGTAATTGCATCTGACCTTCTTCTTCCTCTCATCTTGAGCAACACCATGGTCCCATCCAGGGTCAACAAGTCCAGTAGATCGAAGTGACGCCATCTCTTCAACCATTTGAGAAGCTGAAGTGCAGCTATTTTTACCGTAATCTGATCATGCTGCCTGCTAGAAGACAGAAAAAGATATTAAGTACAATCACAACACTCAACATAACATTTGGCTTTTAAAAATCAATAATATTGTTTATGCATCAAAATTTAGGCCTGAATGCCGTGAAAATTGGATTTGTGTCACAAAATTTTGCAAGTAAATGAACTACACTTTCTTCTTAAAGAATACAACGACATGCAAAATGAAAACTAAAACATTACCTCTCATACAATTGCGCCTTGGTTTTTCTCATGCATCATTAGCACTATTAAAGGAACAAAGCAAGAATTGCAGTTGTGCCACATACTTGACAATCCAATACATTAAAAACCCTAGCTGCATGCCCTTCTTAGGGAAATTATAAACCCTGCTGCCCTCAATTTAGTTCTTCAAAGCTGCAAAGAAACATTTAAGCATTTCTTTTAATGCATCTATCACCCCATTTTACTCAACTAATTTGTGAATAATAGAAAGGAAATTTCATCAAACATAAAAAATAAAGAAGAGCTATATTTAATTGTGCTAGTGTGGATAGAATTGCACAAATCAAGTCCATAGAACTAAGCAAGAAGGGTAATGCTGACAGATTTTCCATTAGGATAGTATGCAACACACGATTAATGACATGAATGCTAGAATAAGAAACTATCAAATGTTGTTTTCTTGTGAACAAGACCTTTTGGGTTACTAAATGAACAAGACCTTTTCTTGTGACAACACATTAGATTTTACAATTCCCTGAAATCAATTCAAGGTCACATAATTTGGGAATTCTAGGCAAGAAAGAAAAAAAGAAAAAGAAAAGCATATAATGACTTTGAGGCCAGCCATCATAACATTATACAAGGGATCTCTATTCATTCGATTTCGATCTTCTTATCAAACTAAAGAGAAACAAACATGTGGTAATTCCATTTAAGAATAAAATTATACCCAAAATCATTACTTATTTTTCTCCTTGATTCATAGATTAGTGAATTAATTCAAATTTGGAGAAAAAGAGAGTATTCAATTTTTATGTATGCCTTGTTCTAAATCCCATTCTACTATTATTTTTCCATATATAAAAAATTACTCCCAAAAATTAGTGGATTGCAGTTAAAGAAATTCTAAAAGAAATAAAATCTATATACAAGTGCTTTACAATATTAGTTTTGAATTTCTCAAAAAAAAAATATTATGCATGAAATATATACATTGAAGCAATATATTTTCCATAGTCTTTTGTGAAAATGTTTTTGCTCAAAATAAAATCTTAGCTCTATAAAACTTTGAAAATGTTTATGAAAGTATGATTTTGTCATTCTTGTTACTCACTTTCAGTTTTTGTCTCAAAGCCACAAATAACATATCAAACTTTTCTTAAGTACAACAATTACAAACTTTATTGTTACTAGATGGGGTTAACTTGGTGAGTTGGAAATTTCCAATCATCTCCGACAATGCCCATATCTCTAGCACTAGTCATCATCATCATCATATCCAGCCTTTATCCCACTATGTGGGGTCGGCTACATGAATTCTAGACTTCCATATATTTTTATCGTTTGTCATATCTTCATTTAGATCCATATACTTCATATCGAACTTTAATGTCTCTCCCAAAGTCTTTTTGGGTCTACCTCTACCTCTTTTTGTGACTAATTGTTCCATTTCATCAACTCTCCTCACAGGAGCGTCTCTTAGTCTCCTTCTCACATGACCAAACCATCTTAGTCTAGTCTCTCTCATCTTCTCCTCGATTGGCACTACTCCTACCTTATTACGAATAACTTCATTTCTAATTTTATCCTTTCTTGTATGTCCGCACATCCATCTTAACATCCTCATCTCCGCTACACTCGTCTTTTGCTCATGCTGGTATTTGACTGCCCAACATTCTGAGCCATACAGCAAGACTGGTCTTATAGCTCTCCTATAAAATTTTCCTTTCAATTTTAATGGGATTTTACCATCACATAACACTCCCGATGCATTTCTCCATTTTAGCCAACCTGCCTTAATTCTATGTGCGACATCCTCGTGAATTTCTCCATCTTTTTGAATCACTGATCCCAAATATCGAAAATGGTCTTTTCTTTGTAAGATTTGGTCTTCTAATTTTATTATAACATCATCCACTCTTGCATTTTTACTAAATTTGCATTCCATATATTCTGTTTTCTTTCTACTTAATTTAAATCCCTTAGATTCTAAATTGTTTCTCCACAACTCAAGCTTAGTGTTCACTCCTTCTTTTGTTTCATCCACCAACACTATGTCGTCTGCAAATAGCATACACCATGGCACATCTGTCTGAATATCTTTAGTGAGTTCATCCATTACTAAGGCAAATAAGTATGGACTTAGTGCAGAACCTTGATGCAGTCCTATTGTAGTTGTAAATGGTTCAGTATCCCCTCCGCATGTTCTGACCCTTGTCTCTACACCATGATACATGTCCTTAAAGGCTTGTATATAAGCTATTTTCACTCCTTTCTTCTCTAAAACCCTCCATAATACTTCTCTAGGGACCCTATCATAGGCCTTTTCTAGATCTATAAACACCATATGTAGGTCCTTCTGATGATCTCGATACCTTTCCATTAGACGCCTCAGTAAATATATAGCTTCCATTGTTGACCTGCCAGGCATGAAACCAAACTGATTTTCTGACACATTTGTTTCTTTTCTAAGCCTCTGCTCTATTACTCTCTTCCAGAGTTTCATGGTATGACTCATTAACTTAATTCCTCTATAATTTTCACAGTTTTGAACATCTCCTTTGTTCTTGTATATAGGAACCAAAGTACTCTTCCTCCACTCATTTGGCATCTTTTTTGATTTAAGGATCGCGTTAAATAGTTGCGTTAGCCAGGAAATGCCCTCTTCTCCCATGCATTTCCATGCTTCTATTGGTATATTATCTGGTCCTACTGTCTTATGATTTTTCATCTTTTTTAAAGCTTGCCTTATTTCATTTGAACTTATGCGTCGATAGAATGTGTAGCTCACATTCCCTTCGGAGTTACTAAGATGTCCCAACCTAACTCTTGTGTCACCACCATCATTGAATAATTTTGTGAAATACTCCTTCCATCTCTCCTTAATCGCTCCCTCATTTACTAAAACATTTTGATTGTCATCTTTTATGCATTTCACTTGATTTAAATCCCGTGTTTTTCTTTCTCTTGCTTTAGCTAATTTATATATATCCCTTTCTCCATCTTTTGTATCAAGTCGTTTATATAGATTCTCATATGCTTTTGACCTTGCTTCACTAACAGCTCTTTTTGCTACCTTTTTTGCTTCTTTATAATTTTTTTGATTTTCTTCATTGTTGCATTGATATACCGCCTTATAGCAAGTTTTCTTATTTTTAATTTTCAATTGTACATCTTCATTCCACCACCAAGACTCCTTAAGGTTAGGGGCTCTACCATTTGTCTCTCCAAGGACTACCTTTGCCGTGCTTCTCAGAGCATTAGTCATTTCTTTCCACATTTGGTTTGTCTGTCTTTCTCCATTCCATTCCCTTCTACCCTTTAATTTTTCTTTGAAAATTAGTTGTTTCTCCTCTTTTAAATTCCACCACCTGATTCTTGGATTTTGTTTTACGTGATTTTTTCTCTTCCAATTTCTTACTTGGACGTCAAGTACTAGAAGTCTATGTTGAGTAGTCAAACACTCTCCCGGTATTACCTTACAATCCCTACAACATAACCGATCCTCTTGTCTCATGAGGAAGTAATCTATTTGGGTGCTTGAGGTGATATTTTTATATGTGATTAAGTGTTCGTCCCGTTTTTTGAACCTCGTATTGGTTATAATGAGCCCATATGCCATATCAAAATCTAGGATAGATTTACCCTCATTATTAATTTCCCCGAATCCATACCCTCCATGTACCTCTCTATATCCGTTTCCGTCTCTACCCACGTGCCCATTTAAGTCACCTCCTATAATCACTTTCTCTCCTCTTGGTATCATTTGTATGAGTCCCTCTAGATCCTCCCAGAATTTTGCTTTTATCTCATCACCTACCCCCGCTTGTGGTGCATATGTACTAAAGATATTCATAGTTATTCTTCCTAGACTAATCTTCACCATAATAATCCTATCCCCTATTCTCTTTACATCCACTACCTCATCTATTAAGCTTTTATCCATAATAATCCCCACTCTATTTTTCGCTCGATCAGTTCCTGTATACCATAGTTTATATCCAGCTTCTGATAAAGTTTTTGCTTTTTTCCCTACCCATCTCGTCTCTTGAAGGCACATAATATTAATTTTTCTTCTAATCATCACATCTACCACTTCCATAGCTTTGCCTGTTAATGTTCCTATGTTCCATGACCCAATCCTTAATCTATGATTTTGTTTTTGTCCTTGACTTTGGATTTGATTTTGTTTTTGGCCTTGACTTTGAATTTGATTTTGTTTTTTATTTTGATTTTGGTTCTGATTTTGATTTTGATTTTGATTTTGATTTTGATTTTGGACTAACTTCTTTACCCACATTCGTCCAAGCAAATGCGGGAACCCTTGCTCATTTATCACTACATCCGGGCGCCGATGCAGCGGCCCTAGCTCACTTGTCACTACACGGGGGCAGTGTAGCGCGTCGCTATGAAGGGTTACGCCCACGCCCAAACGATTTTTCATAATTTGTCTAGAGTTCATGTTTTGGATCCGACTAAGTTTTACATTGGCTGTCGGCTACCTAACACAACCCTCCTCCTCCTCCTATATAAATCTATTACGTTGTATGTTATATCTCATAGTTTTCCCACCAAGTTTTCTTTGTTAGTCCTCTCCCAATTTTGCTACAAATTTCCTCCATTTTATGAACTTAGGTATTTACATCATCTTCTCATATATCTAAATCATCTTAATCATGAGTCTCTAACCTTAGCTTCAATAGATGTCACTCCAACTGACGTCATGCATGATGACACCCTTTATTTGTCCTTTACGTTTGAGGGTGTTTCGTCTTTTATGTATCATTGTATTTTATCATCATGATTCCTTTTGTCAAAAGTGACATGATGATGTTTTTCTACTTTACGCTTTTAGTGTGTCTTTTATCATCATTAGCCCCCTTTTGTCAAAAGAGACAATGATGTTATCTATCTTTAATTATTATGTTTGTCTTTAATCATTGTAATTTGTCAACAAGACAAGTATTTATATGTGTGATCTTGTAATGTTTTGGCATGAACATTTTTATAAAGAAAGTGTAGAGAGCATTTTTACCCTAATTCTTATCTATGTAATTCATTTGTTTAGTGGTGAATTTACTTGAATATTATCATTCTTCATTTTTCTATCTTAGAGTGTGACGAATCAAAACTGATATTTTCTTATTTGTGGCAAATTTTCTTATTAAACAAAGAGTGCTAGTATTTCTTTTGCATTTTGGGAACAACACCTCATCTGCTGGTATGCAAATCCTTCCTTGAAATGATAACAGGCCATCGCCCCTCTGACTATACCCCAAGGGAGTGAATTTACCAATCTCTGCCAAAATCTAAGCCAGCTTGACATCATTAGGTTGTTGAATTCGAATATGGTCAATTAGCTCAGTTTGCACCTTTAGGTATGCACAGCTCATCACCGATCTCTCTTCTGAGGAAGAAATGGATAATTCTCCTAGCTGCTCCAACAGCCTCCATTTTTGGACTACCATAGTCGCCATCGCCGCTCCACGTAAACTCAATGCATCAGCCACCACATTGGCCTTTCCCAAGTGGTAAAGAATCTCACAGTCATAGTCCTTGAATAACACTACCTACTGTCGCTGCCTCAAATTTAATTCTTTTTAGGAGAGAAGATATTTCTGACTTTTATGATATGTGTAGATTTCCACGTTCTTGCCATATAGGTAATGCCTTCAAATTTTTAGAGCAAAAACTACTGACGCTAACTCCAGGTCATGAGTGGGATAGTTCAACTCGTGCTTCTTCAATTGTCTCGAGGCATAGACATTTACGCACCCATCCTGCATCAATACACCCCCCAATCTTGCATGTGAAGCGTCACTGTAAATAATGAACTTCTCCTCGCACCTTGGAATAGCTAACACCAGAGTCGTGATCAACCTCCTCTTCAATTCTTGGAAGTTGTTTTCTAAGACTTCATTCCATTCAAATTTTACTTCTTTTCTTGTTAACTTAGACATGGGTGAGGAGAGTCGAGCAAATCCCTCGATGAATCTCCTATAATAGCTAGTCAAACCCAAGAAACTTCAAATATTTGTCACTGTAGTAGGCCTCGGTCATTCCACCACGGCCTTAATCTTCTCGAGGTCCACTAAAATTCCATCTCCTAAAATGAAATTACATGCCCAAGAAAACCCACTTGTTCTTGCTAGAAATCACATTTGCTGAGTTTGACATACAATTGCTTTTCTCGGAGTGTCTACAAAACTATTTTGAGATGAGTTTCATGCTCCTTAACACTAAGGGAGTAAATCAGAATATCGTCAATGAACACTATAACAAAACAATCAAGATCCTCCCTGAAGACCCGATTCGTCAAATCCATAAATACTGACGGAGCATTAGTCAATCCAAATGACATTACTATAAACTCGAAATGTCCATACCGGGTACGAAAGGTCGTCTTCTGGATATCTTCTTCTCTAACTTTCACTTGGTGGTAGCCTAATTTCAAATCTATTTTGGAGAAAACTGAAGCTCCACAAAGCTAATCAAATAAATCATCCACACACGGAAGAGGATACTTATTTTTCAGGGTCACTTGGTTCAGTTGCCAATAGTCTATACATAGTCACATCAACCCATCTTTCTTCCTCACAAATAATACTGGGGCTCCCCAAGGAGAAACACTAGGTCTAATAAAACTTTTATCAATCAACTCTTTTAACTGGGCCTTCAGTTCTTTTAACTCATAGGGGCCATCCTGTATGGGGCTTTAGAAATAGGTTGAGTACCTGGCATCAACTCAATTGAAAACTCAACTTCTCTTGGAGGTGACAACCCTGACAACTCTTTAGGAAACACATGTGGAAGATCCCAAATCAGGTATCTCCGTTAACTCTGACTTATTCCCCATACCTGTGGTCACAAAAGCAAGATATGTCTCACAACCATGACGTATTAATCTCTCCGCTTTCATCATCGATGTCATGGGGGTGGAGCTCATTGGTTTAATTCCCCGATATATAAGAGCTAGCTATTGAGGCGGCTCAAATTGAATTATTTTCCGATGATAGTCAACCTTGGCATAGTGTTGAGAAAGCTAATCTATACCCAAAATTAAATCAAAATCTTCTATTACTAAGACCACCAAATCTCTCGGTAACTCCTTATCATGCACCACGATCTTACAATTTTTATATAACTCTCTACCCATTAAGGCTACGTCACTTGGTGTAGTTATAATCAAATAATGTGGCAATGAAATCCCAAGAGCAAATACGTGACATACTACCTAGGGTGCAATAAAAAAATGGGTAGACCCCGTGTCGAAAAGTACGCATACATCGTTGCCATATAGAGAAAGAATACCTTGAATTGTGTCATTTCCCTTCTCTGCATCCGTTACCGTTTGTGCAAAGACTCTCCCCTGAACATGGGGTCTATCGATAATAGTTGGACACTGAAGAGCTACTCCTTAACCCCTAGGCACCACAAATCTCTGACAGGGTCTCTGCCCTCCATACTGAGACGGTGTAGAGCATGTGTTAACCCTATGGCCCTTTCCTATAGAGCATGTGTTAACCCTATGGCCCTTTCCACCACAACAATAACAAATTACTTCTCTAGCTGAGGTTGCGTTCGGACTTTGAGTGCAATCCCTCCAAATATGACTTGTCTGTCTACAGAGGGAACAAAACGTTTTTTCATTAGACGTTTGATAACCCTCCAACTCCTAATATCCTCTTCTCCATCTCTCCTACATTGTGCTTTTAAGTTCTCCCACCATAGATTAGTATAATCTGTAAATTCAAGAGCTGTAAGTTTGTATTTTCTTACCTCGAAATACTCTTAATATTCAAATACTTTCTCCACTTGCTGACCCACTCCAAGCACTCTTCTAGTGAGCTAGTTCCCCTAAATGGTGGAATCTTCATCTTGATGTTGTTTCCCGAATCTCTTTGTTGCCTCCTCTGCCATGGTTGTTCAACCATACTGACGTCGTCTCTGATTTCATCTCCTTCACCCTCATCTTCATGGATAGCCCTTCTTGGTGCTTGAGGAACGCGCCGTTGTTGTGGTGGTTATTGAGCTCCCATTCTCTCAAACGCTTGAGTCAAACAAGTAATTTGCTCCATCATCTCTTCTTGTCTTCGTTGGAGACCCGTGATTTGAGCTTGTTCCAATGAAAGCCTTCTTAGTGCATCTTTTCTGACCATGATTAGAACCTATGATTTGATACCAATATAATGTGCCCAAAATAAGAAAGAAATACTAGCACTCCCATTCATTGTGTTTTATCATTATGATTTCATTTGTCAAAAGTGACATAATGATGTTTTTCTACTTTATGCTTTTGGTGTGTCTTTTATCATCATTAGCCCCCTTTTGTCAAAAGAGGCAATGATGTCAATTTTTAATTATTATGCTTGTCTTTAATTATTGTAATTTGTCAACAAGACTAGTATTTATATGTGTGATCTTATAATATTTTGGCATGAACAGTTTTATGAAAAAAGTGCAGAGAACATTTTTACCTTAACTCTTATCTAAGCAATTCATTTGTTTAGTGGCGAATTTATTTCATTCTTATCACTCTTCCTTCTTCTATCTTAGAGTGTGGCAAATCAAAACTGGTATTTTCTTGTTTGTGCCTAGGTTGCATTCTGGTCTTGGCTGCCAAGCAAACGAGCAATGTGATTAATTTGGGCTTTAACTCCACTTTGTGGGCTTGAGATTGGAAGAGAATGGGGATGCGGATTGGGCTCCTTGTGCGTGCAAATATATATGTATTTTGCATTTAATTAAATGAATAAAAAAAGGTAGAAAGGATGTGTGGGGAATTTACTTATTTGTGTGAGGGCAAAAAAGGGAAAGAAAGAGAAGTATATAAGGGTACCTTAGTGCGAGTCCTCTTCATTTTCTTCTTCTCCAGTTCTTCTCTTCTCCTTGTTCTCTTCAATCCCTAATTTCTTCCTCTTCAAATTTGGTGCTTCAAGAGGGGATTCAATGGCTGATTTTAGAGGGCTTTCGGTTGGAATTGAAGGCTTGGTTTGTGGCTTCCTTCCTTCTCTCAAAGCATCCCTTAATCAAGGCAAGTTCCATTTTCTTCTTTCCTTATTTCTTTGTAAGTCTATTTCCTCTTCTTTGGAGATGTACATCAGAATCTTTTGGTGGCCCTGATCATGTATTTTCTGAGTCTTGTGTTCTTGTAATTTTAATTTTCGGATCTAATTAATTTTTGTCAGATTTGCGCATGTTGTACTCTTTAGGGTATAACTTTTTGTAGTTTTATCTTATTTGAAATCCGTTTATTTCTGTGCAAACTAGACTCAATAAACTTTGTTTTAAGGCATGGCTTGAATCATTTGGCTTCAAATTGAACCTGCAGTGGCCTTGTTAAACTCTGCCAGAAAATTTCGCAAGTCACTGTAGCGCGCAATCTGCCATGCTTTGGTTTTCGGGGCATAACCTTATGTGGTTATATCCTATTTGCAATCCGTTTGTTGCTTTGAAAACTAGACATCATGGGCTTCAATTCGGTATATGAATTGAATTAATTGATTATGATTTGAGCCAGTTATAGCCTCATTAATTTCGGTCTAAAATCTGAAATTTTCTGTTATGATTGAGATGATAATTCTTGCCTACGTTACCATGTTTAATCTTATTGATATCCTTAAATACTTGATATATTTTATTCAAATGCCTCAATAGTATTTCAATTCACCCTATATATTTCTTAAAGAATGATGCATTTCTTGATTAGGGTATAGTTTATACAAGATATTGGTGTTATCTTGCTTATAACTTTGATTATCTTATTGTGAAAATACCTAAGTGTTGCATGATATATATATATATATATTAGCACACATATTATTTTGCGCTACGGCTTTACTGTGTGGGGAAAAGGAAATCCAAAAGCAAGCTCGAAAGGTATTTGCCAGTCTGTGGGAGCCTTGGCTCATAATGCTCATCTAGTTTAAAGCCAAAGCGAGGGTGGACAATGGTTCACATTATACTTGATTATATATGGATAATATGGTTGTGGCATAAAAAAAAAAATTCATAATTGTCTAATGTTGCATAGAATGATACGATGTATTATGAGATGGTGAATGATGAACAAGAAATAACGTATTCATTTCAAGGAATTTATTTCCTTCCATATTTGATGTTCATATTTCCATTTCATATTTGATCAGTTATTCCTTTTGTATATACTTGCTGGGCCTTGTGGCTCACTTTATTTACTTCGCATCATTCCAGATAAAGGTAAAACTAAAGAGGGAGCCGAGCCTAGTGATGTATGAGTTCATGGGATAAGTTGTGTACAGAGTCATTCTAGCAAGAAGATCTCTGGGAGTTGGTTTTGAGGGCTTGCAGAGTAAAGTTTGTTTTGTTGTTACATGTTGCCATTTTTATTTCGTTATATGGGTAGTTAAGCCCTAACCAGATTTATGTAGTGAGTATTGTGGTATGTATATACCATGTGACCCTTGTTAAAATAAATGAGATGTGTATGGTTGTTTATGTTTTAGTTGTTCTATATCATTCATTTCATGACCTCCTCACAAATCTCTTGAGCTAGCGGGTGCTCCAGGTGGTGGGTTGTGACATGTGCAGTAATTGGCGGTTATCATCCACTTCCCTTCCCACTATATTCTTGTAAGAGTGGGCTATATCAGCCACTCGTGAGATGCATTGGGATTCATTGGAAAATCAGAAAGTTCAGTTTCTCTCCTCCCTTCATTTCTCTCCCTATTTTCTCCCTCTTTCAATTCTTTCATCAAAGAAGTTGCAATCAGGCCGGGTTCTTGACAACTTGGTATCAAAGTCCCCAGTTCTCAGTTGGTCCAGCGACCCTTAGCATTGATTCCGACCCTAGCAGTTACCGATTTCAGGAGCAAATCAGGGCAGTTATAGGCTTCAGGAAGAAAAATTGAGGCGGTTATCGATTCACTAAAGGCAGTTACGTTGACCATTAGAGTTAACAAGAAGAAATTAACCGTGTAAATGGTAGAGGAAACTTGCTCAAAGCAAGTGGAAGCGAAGTTGGAGACCATAGAGTTGCGTTTGCGACAGACCCAAGAAGAATTAAGCCATTGTTGGGAGGACATCACAGCCACCAACACTGCCACCAAAGAAGCAGTGTATTCGCTAGAGAAGGAAGTTGCTAACCTCAGCCAAAGGGTGGATGGGCTACTGAAAATGTTTTCCAAGATGTCCCAGGTCAGCCTGCTGAAAAACTTCCCTCCCAAAACCATTTTAGAGCCGATCTTGACAAGAGTAAACACTTCAAAACCAACCTTGACAAGAGCAGGGGCATTATTCCTCATGCTTCTACGCCACATGAAGATGAGGAATAGCCGGAAATAGATCCGACAGTACAGGTAAGGGGATCATACCAAAATCACCCACACACACATCTACCTCGACTTGAAATTCCCATGTTTAAAGGTGTTAAACAAAGGTGGTGGGTCCGGAGGTGCAAAAGGTTTTTCCAGCACTATAATGTGGCTGAAGGGCCGAGAATAAACCTTATTGCAACCTATTTCAATGACAAGGTTGATGCATGGCTTCAAGGGTGGAACAAGGTGAGGAATGCGGTAACTTAGACAGAGTTTGTGGAAGACTTATGTGACAAGTTTGGTGAGCAGTCTATGGCGGATGCAATGGAGGAGTTTTAACAAATTGAAACAGGAAGGGTTGGTGTTAGAATACCAGGTCCGTTTTGAGGAATTGAGGTCCCTAATGTTAAATGCACAACCTGCTTTGACTGAACAGTATTTTGTCTCCAGTTTTATTAGCAATTTAAAACATGAATCGAGGCCAACGGTTAAGATGATGCAACCTGCAACTGTCGAGTAGGTTGTTGAGAAGGCAAGATCGCAAGAATTGGCTTTGGAAGCTATTTTCAGGAAGCACAAAATTTAGTCCAAGAGCTATTCGGTAATAGGTTAACCCATTGGAGGAAACCCTAGAGCTGCAAACTCAAGAGTGCCCAAAGAAAATGTGAATTTTAAGGCTTTACCTAACACCAACCCGATTAAGCCTTTCACTGTAGAACAAAAGACACAACTTGGGTTATGTTTCAAGTGTGGAGAGAAGTATGGGCCTAGGCACCAGTGCAAGCGTCAATTTCTGCAAATGGAGGGACTGAATGAAAGAAAGGAGGAAGAAGAATAAGAGATTTCAGAAGAAACAGAAATTATGGATGGGAATGTTCAGGAAGCCAAGGGTGGAGAGTTATCCTTGAATGCACTTAAAGGAGGTCTGACTAACAAAGTCATTAAGGTGGAAGGACTGGTGGGCAAAAGGAAACTAATGGTTTTAGAAGACAGTGACTGTATTCACAGTTTTCTGGATGAAAAAACTGCCAAGGAACTGAACTACAAAGTGAAAACTACCTTCCCTTTATTAGTGACAGTTGCCAACGGAAACAAGATGTACAGCAACTCAAGGTGTGTGGAATTTTGTTGGAAGATGCAAGGACACGAATTCATGGTTGATCTGTGGATTCTCAAGTTAGGGAGCTGTGATATTATATTGGGAGTAGATTGGATGAGGACTCTCAGTCCCATCATATTTGATTTCAACAAATTGGAGGCAACCTTAATCATCATAGTATGCATCAGAGTGCAACATATGCATTAACATTTTTATAAACTGAGTACAAAATAAACAATTAGGTATCATCATCCCACAATGCATCCCTCCTAGTGGGATGAAAATATTTCATGAGCATTTGAAACATTAAGTAGTTCATAAGTAAATCATGTAAGATGATTTGGTTTAAAGTGTACATGATGCATCAGTATACAAATCTAACTATAAGTTAAAATATAACATAGCCTTTTTACTTGCCCAGTCAAAGTATCAAACCTCACAATGACAAGGACAAAAGGTCATCATACTAAAATAGGGATAGCAAAAATAAAAATCCCCAAGTGTGTCTAAATAAGTGTCTAACCAACTCTAGCACCCAACACTAAAATGGGTATCACCTACCTTGCCTCGAATGAATTGAACTTGGCATTATAGAATTTGCTAGGCTATGTCATCATGTCTCGCCTAGAGTTGCTATGTAAGAGTGCACACTATATAGGTCATGGTTACACATAGGCCATACATTTTAGTGTAAACCACTGGTATATGAATACAGGCACGATGCCCATACACTCACAATATTCTCACATACTTAGTTCGTCCTCGCGCATATGTTGTACTAACATATAAATATATGTATATTCACTTATGCAAGGCTAACATATAACTATATGTACATTCACTTATGTATACTTTTAAGTACTTTTCCTATTTTAAAATGAATTGTTCGTAAAACGATGTTAAATTCATTAAATTAGGTAAGGATGGTAAATATAGTATGTTTGAGAGAGAGATCATTTCATAATTTTAGGAGCTTAAAGGTCAATTTATAATTTTAGAAAGTTAAGGGTGACTTTAAAACAGTGTTCTAAAAATCGGCTTAGGCAGCCTAGGTGCCGATGAGGCGCTAGGCGGCCCCTGGCAGCCGCGAATATGGCCTAGTCAACCCCTCTAGGCGACAGCGCCTAGCTGCCTATGACGCCTATTTTTTGGGTTTAAATCTTACCCTTTGTCGATTCTGAAGCCTCTCTTACTCCTCTCAGTCGTCTCGCCCTCTCATACTCCTCTCAGCCCAACACTGTCAGTACCTCCTCGCTACCTTCAGCTCCATCGCAACCTCCTCACCGCCTCTACGCTGTCAAGTTCCATCCTCGTTGCCGCATCCTCTCTGCGTCAAGGACACCGCCACTCTCAAGCTCGATCTCTACTTCTGCTTCGGCTTCCGACCCCCCTCTCTCTCTCTCGTGCGCGTTGTTGGGTGTTAGCTATTAGGGTTTATTTAATAAAATTTATACATATATATTTAAAAATCAACTAGCAATGGTTTAAGCTAGTGCACTGATTGCTTTAAGTTGTTCGGGTTTATTTAACATATAAACTTTATTATGTTATTTAATTTTTTTATTTATATGTTAGATATATATATATATATTTTTTCTTTTCTATTTATATGTTAAATATATTATATATATATATATATTTTTCTATTGCTATTTATATGTTAGATATATATATATTTTTTCTTTTCTATTTATATGTTAGATATATATCTAATATATATTAGATATATATATATATTTTCATGCCACTTTCAACTTTGATTTAATTGAAAATAACATCAAGTTCAATGTTCTAAAACGCGCTAGACGCTAGTTGGGCGCCAGGCTGGGGCTTAGGCGGTGCATAAAAAAATTATTTAAATAAAATTTGTATTATCTCAAATACACATATATACATATATATTCATATATATATAAACAAATTATATATATAAAGTTATAAGCATCTATATATATGATATACCTATATATTAATAGAATTATTATATTATACATATAATATTGTGCATATGTAGGCGAGAGACAGCAACAAGATAGAGCAAAGCTTGAGACTCAGAGAGAGAGAGAGAGAGCAAATCTTCTGCGGCTGCAACTAGAGGGAGCAAGCGGCGATGGCGAGTTCATTGTCCACAAGAGGCGGCGATAGCGTGCAACGAGAGAGGCTAAGATAGAAAGAGAAAGTGACGAGAGACGGTCGGCAACGACAGCAACAAAGAGAGCAAGCAGTGACGGCGAGACAAGAGAGAGAATAGGTAAGGGGGAAAAAACCCTAAATCAACTTAGGCACCACAACTGAGAGAGCAAGCGGCCGAGGCTGTTCATGGGGCTAGGCGACCCATGCAGCTAGGCGGCCACCGTGGCTGATCAGGCGCCGCTCAGCACTGATTAGCCAGGTCGGCGCCTAAGAGGGCCAATTAGGCCAAAATCACGACGGCCAAGTTACATCACAAAGTTAAAAAAATAAAAATAAAACAACAGTTTTCCTAAGCCCGCCTAGGCACCCTAGGCGGTAGGCCCCAGCCTGACGCCCGATTAGCGCCTAGCGTGTTTTAGAACACTGCTTTATAATTTTATGAAATTCAAGTTTAATTCATAATTTTATAAATTTGAGAACCCATCCATAATTTTATAACTTAAGATTAATTCATAATTTTATAGATTTAAGGACCAATTCATAATTTATAAACTTAAAGGTAAATTCACAATTTATCTGTCCATTCATAATTTTATAAACTTAAAGATAATTCAAAATTTTATAAACTTACGGCCCAAGTTTTATAAAAGAGCCAATTCATATTTACGTAAACTTAAGGCCAAGCTCATAGTTTTATAAACTTAAGGACCAATTCTTATTTTTATAAACTTAAGGCTTTTATAAATTTAAAAGCCAATTCATATTTTTATAACCTTTAAGGCCCAACTCATAATTTTATAGCTCAAGGCCTCATTTTGTTATAAAAGATCAAAAGCCCAATTCCATAGTCTTATACAAGCAGGACCCATATTACTTTCTGAAATGTTTCAAGTCTAAAGCCCAAAACCCAATTAATGTAACCAAATAAGACCTGAGCTGGAAAATTGAATGGGAAAACTAAAACAATCGCGTCCCTGCCGCCGCGGCTGGCCAGTGGCTCAGGCAATCAGACACGATCACCGGATTCCCCCGGTCCTTGCGATTGACACATCCTCGAATGAAAGCGATCCAATGGCCAGATTTTTGTAGATCTCAGAATTAATTTTCCGCCCAAACGTTGCCACCCCCAGCGCCAGCCGGTGATTCCGATGATCAGTGCCCGTCATCGGATTCCCCTGGCCGCGATGATTCATACATCTAAAAATGAGAATGATCCAACAGCTAGATTTTAGTAGATCTAAAAATTAATTTTTCTTGGCCAAACTTACAGTTTCTGGAAAACCGTCACTAACCACCGTCCACGGCGGATTCCAACGATCGGAACCGACCATCGAAATCCCCTTGGCACAGTGACCGACACATCCCAAAAACGAACGGATCGAACGGTCGGGTCTTAGCAGATCTAATTTTAGAGAAGCTGATGTTTCATCCTAGCTCGCGTACGCATATACATATATATATATATAGCGTGCATATACATACATCAACCAGAAAAATTAAGGGACAAACGTTCTAGATAGGTTACCTGGGAGGGGTGCGAGACACCGTAGGCGGTGGCGGCGGCTTGCCGGAAAATAGCTGGTCGCCGTCCGGTCTCTTTAAGGAGAGTTTTTGAAAGCAGAGAGAGAGAGAGAGAGAGAGACAGAAAGAGTAAAATGTATGGCTGAACGAAGAGGGGGAAGACTTAGGGTTTTCCATTTCATTTATATCCGACCCTATTAGGTCGGATCCTCCACAAAACAGGCCGGATCTGGTTTGGCAGATCCGGTTCGTTTTGTATATATATATTTTCTTTTATTTTCTCTATTTTTTAAGATCCAAAACTATATGAAATTAATAAATATCATTCATTTTTTATTTATTTAATTTAATTATTTGTCCCATTATCTTATAATAATACCCAACTTTGTCAATAAGTAAATAAATACATAAAATTATTATTATTATTTTATTTTCTTATTTCAGTATCATTTTTCTCATTCTTTTTTTCTCTTCTTTACTCATAATTTAAATGAGTAAAATTATGTAATTTATTCTTTTCAATGGATGTATTATTTTAAACCATTTCCATACTTCAAATTTTATTTAAAATAAATATATATAATTTTTTAATTATTTATTTTGTCAATTTTTCCCTTAAAAATTAAATTTTTAAAAATTTTTAACTAACCCAAAATTTCAAGGTTTTGCAATTCTGATTCCAATTCTTCATCCAATTTTTCTCTTCATTGGATTTTCTTTTGTTTGGTATATTTGTATTTTTTGTAGCATAGTTAAGACAATTCCTCCTGAAGAAGTCCCTGAGAAGTGTGCCCATGGTCGAACGTTCGTTCACTAAGGTACAATGCATTCTTTGGAGCCAAGGGAAAAAACCAAAATCATAAAAATAGCAAATAAATAAATTAAAGAAGGAAGAGAGAGAGAAGGCAAGACTATCAGCCCTATATAATACGGTGTCCATGGCCTTGCTACGGGTCTTTTGGCCTTTTGAAGAAGTAAGGAATGAGCCTTCGGCTCTTCTAAGAGACGTAAACCCATAAGAAAATGAGTCATTAAGAGACTTCAAGACTCATCGAGGAAAAGTCATCAGAAGACTTTGGAAGTCTTTGGAAGACCTTCAAAGGCATCAGAATACACCCAGCAGAAAAGTAGGTCCCAGAAAGCTCACAACATGTTGCCCTCATGCACGAAGCCTAGCTGCATAGGTATGGCCCAATCGCACACGCCGCCCTAAAGGCTTTGCCATGCGGGCATGTGTTATCCGTATGCTAGCTAGCACCCCAATCAGCCGCTTAACCCAAAGGGTTATTCGCGCAGCACCTTGTACACAACCCAAAAAGTCATCCAGGTCATTCGGAGACCCAACCATGAAGGCCCATCCACACCGAGCCGAGCCCCATGCGCGACCCATGCCTTACCTATTTGCGTCCATGCTGCCCCATGTTATTGCAACCACACCTATGTCATGCCTCATGAGGCCATACTCAGCCCTTGTCTTACACCAATCGCACCCCCAATGCGTCCATGAGTCCCTCACTAGTCACCACGCCCACGTGGCCTCATGCCGCCCCTCACACCATGCCACGAGTATTTCCTTCATAAGTATCCGTAGATGATCATCTTGGGTATCCACGTAAACATTCAATCAAATCTCCGGTAACCTCTCGGGACATACGGAGACCCCAAATATCTTACTTCTTATCACCTCATAGCGATCAGGCCAACCTCGTAAGGCTCTTCTTCCATCCTAACCCCTTCCCCGAGGGAAGGAAAATGTTTCTCACCAAGGCCTTCCATGCATGCCTAACCCCGAGGCCATTGGGTGCAACAAGAAAGTCTTGCATTCCCTGCATCCACGTGTCACATGCCAATCACGTGTCCTAGTCACACCATCCTGAATGCCCAATCTATCTTTATATATATATATATATTTATGTATCACTTACATGAGGAGTCTATTTACATGGTCCACTCATATCGCTCACTTATGTACCCTCTTGACAGTGCATATTGTATCATACTATATCTTGACTTCTATATAACCTGTACTAACTTAAGCATTAGAGAGCTCGTGTGAGAGAAATTCCCGTGAGCCCTCTAATTATCTTATGTCTTGTAGATTCTTCATCTCATCTGATGCTTTGCCCTTCTACTCTGTAAGATCCCATTTTCTTATAAGGTTGCCACATAATTTCAGTGAGATTAAAATACCGAAAAATAAGTTTGATAGCAAAATAAATCGCTGAATCATTTGGAGGGAATGCCCTGGAGTGCAATTAGCTGTGAAAAATGATATGATCTCGATGAGCATTCCAAGATAAGATTTATGGAATTAAAAGAAATCGAAATTGAGACAGTTTTTGGTACAGCTAAATTACAACTATGATTTAGGCTAAAAAATCGAATGATCATAGGAGACTTCCGGAAAGTCAACGGAACCTTAAGGGGGCTCTAGTTTTTCATAAGGATCAACTCTTTAGTGGTTGCGGGATGAATCAAGGGCCCGGTGAGGACCTAGGGGCAAAAACATCATTATCGAGTATATTCGAAATTATTAATCATGGATTTAAAGCATCGAAATGCAAATTAATTGAGCGTTAGGGTGTTTTTGCAATTTAAGGGATTTCCAAGTGTAATAAAGAATAAATATGGGGATTAAATATGTATTTCTCATAATTATATATATATAGGCGCATGCGTGTGAAGCGTGGGAGGCAATTCTGCTCCATGTTGGGTTGTCTTCAAGCGTGAGCTTTGGGCTGAGGAATTGCAATTGGCCGAGAGTTGATTGTCCAGTGAGAGAAGTGGTGGCCAAGGCACTTCGAGGCTGGTGGCTCGCCTATAAATTGAATGGGATATGAAGAGGTTGGAAATGAAAATGAAGAGCGAAGCAATGGCCGAGAGAAGCTGCAGCCATGGCTATTTCGCGAGCAAGCCGACGAGAAGCAGGAGCGGCTGAGGCAGCTCGGTGAAAGCCGAAAACGACCTGAAGCAGCGACCGATGGCTAGGCAGAGATGCTGGAAGCATGAGCAGGGGCTGCCATGGCAGCTCGCGAGGAAGCTCCAGCAAACGCGAGGTAAGAAAGGCTGCCGCGATGGCAGCTCACGGCAGCTACTGGTGGGTTCGGTGAAGGTTCTGGACGCGTCATGAAGCAGTGGCATCGCTGGCCGGTTGCAGCGGCCTGAAGAGGCAGCAACGACGGCTGGCTGCGAACATGCATGGCTGGACACGAGGTAGAGGCGGCCGCGACAACTTGCGGCTGATAGCGTTGGTAACGGTGACATCGAGGATGGCTGTGATGGCGGCTCGAGGGCAGCGGATGGAGCAGCAGGTGGCGGCTAGGCATGGCTGTGCGCACGAGTTGCAGGTGCTGGCGTGTTACAAGGGCTGGAGGAAGGAGATGAAGTGAGCGAGAAAGAAAAATAAAAAGAAAAGAAAGAAAACGGAAAAACGAAAGAAAATGGGAAAAAAATGGGAAAAAGGTGAAGACAATTCTAGAAAAATTAGAGAAAAATGTGGGAAAAATCATGGAAAATAGGAAATAGTGATTTATTAATATTTCAGAGATCTTAACAATAAAAATTGTTCAAGCACGCGTATCGAGGTGATGTGTAAAAATTGAGATGTCGCACAAAAATCGAGGTAATGCGTGAGAATCAAGGTAGTGCACGAGAATCGAGGTGATGTGCGAGAATAAAGAATTTGTATGACAATCGAGGTCGGTCACGCGTTTCGAGGTCAGGATGCGCATACCGAGAAAATCTGAAAAGCTAAGTTAAGGAAAGTAAAAATTCTCTAAAAATTTCGGTAAATTAGGAATGTTATTTTATAAGTTATTATAGAGAAATATTCGAGGATATGTTTGAGAAATTATTTAGTGAGAAATTATTGAGGAATTATTTAGTGAGAAAAATGTTTAAGGAATTATTGAGAAAAATAGGAATAAATAGAGAAAAAGTTATGAGAAAATTATGAAAAATAGAATATTGATTTCTTGAATAAATATGATAGCCAGGATAGGTTGAGGATCCAAATTGAGTATGTTAGAAGCCTGACACAAGGATTAAGATGTTATGAGATGCGAATGAGATAAGTGGTACTCCCCAACCTGAATTTAATTCTATGAAAAAGCTTGATTTGAAAATGGTTTTCTCAAAACCCAATTTGATGTAAATGATTTTATCATGTTATCATGTCTTGATGTGATTATGTTAATAGATTGCATTTACATGTATTGATGATGAATTGCATACATTTACGATAATATTATTGATTATGCATTGCATAAAGGGTTTGAGATTATGGGCTGACGCCGCTACTCTACCAAGAGTGCACCCATACACCTCGGTCTGGGAAGGGGGCTGTAAAAATGGAGAGCAGCAGTTGGGTGCGATCGACTCAAATCGAAAATGATGAGAATATTTTGTATTTTGCATACACGCACGAAAATGATTTTTTGTACCTTTACTCAAATGGTTTATCATATAATTAGGCTTTGTCTTTGGAATATTCAAATGTTCCGAATAGAGATTGTAGAAGGAACGAGGATGAATTAGGCATGAAATGACACTTAACAAAGTGTATGATGAATGAATGATGAGACGAATGTATGTAATGTAGCCCATATGTTTAAGTTCTATTATTTTGAAATCTGAACGTTTTGAAAGTCTATGATGTAAGATATGAGTTATAATTGATGTTTGAAGAATGATCACTACAAAAAAATCGACATTTAGCGACAGTTTTTTTCGCATTTAGCGGCGGTTTTTAACTGCCGCTAAGTAATTTAGCAGCGGTTTTGAAAATCGCCGCCGCTAAATCAGTCGTCGTGGAGCGTTTAGCGATAGTTTTTAGCAACCACTGGAATAACCGCTGCTAATTATATTTTTTGCGGCGATTTTAAAAATCGCTACAAAATAAGTGATTTAGTAGCGGTTTCTATAATATTTAGCGACGGTTTTCAAACTATCGCAAAAAATTTTAAAAAAAATTAAATTTTTAATTCTAGCGGCGGTTTCAAAACTGTCGCAAAAATTAATAAAAAATTAAATTTTTAATTTTTGCGACGGTTTTGAAATTAAATTTTTAAATAATTTTGCTATTAATTTAAATGTAATTTTAAATTTATTTTTTAAGATTTTATATTTATTTTTATTAATTTAATTTTTAATTATTTTCTTAAGCAAAATTTAATTTTTTAAATGAATTTTACGACGGTTTTCAAAAACTGCCGCAAATGTTAATTTAATTTTAATTTTGAATTATTTAATTTTTTGAATTTAGCGGCAATTTTTCATAAACCGTCGCGAAATTTATTTTTTTAATGAATTTTGTGACGGTTTTAAAAAACCACCGCAAATGTTAGTTTAATTTTAATTTTGAATTATTTAATTTTTGAATTTAACGGCGATTTTTCAAAAACCGTTGCTAAATTTAAATTTTTTAATGAATTTAGCGACGATTTTCAAAAACCGCCATAAATGTTAATTTAATTTAATTTTTTAATGAATTTTACAACGATTTTTGAAAACCGTCGCAAATATTATTTTATTCTTAATTTTGAATTATTTAATTTTTTAAATTTAACGGCGGTTTCTCAAAAAGCGCTGCGAAATTAAATTAAATTTTTTAATTATTTTTTAAATTTAGCGACGATTTTTTGAAAACTATCTCAAAATTAAATGTTTTACTAAATTTTGTGGCAGTTTTATGAAACCGCCGCAAAATTTTATAAAAACAACTACAAAAATCATATTTTGCGGCGGTTTCGAAACCGCCGCAAAATACCATGTTTTGCGACAGTTTTTAAAATCGCTGTAAAAAGTCATTTTTTATTAGTGGATGATATATAACCTTATGGTTAATGACAATGTATAACCTTTTTTAGGGTTAATGTTAGTTGATGACTTATATTATGTTTTAAGTCATTGATGAATAGCCTTGTATTGGGAATTAAGTTTGAGAAACGATGATGTAAAAACTAATTTATGATGAAAGTAAGATGTCAGGTTCGATTCTAGCTTTCATATTTGAGGTATGTGATGATTTTATTTTTGAGAATAAATTAATGGAAATTCAAGGATGAAAAATGCGAGGAATGATGTGATTTAGGATTAGTTTGAAAGGAAAAAATTTTATCGTCTCAGAATTGTCCCAAGTCATAACGCGCCAGGGAAAGCGGGGCGTTACATATTCCCTTAGCTAGCCGGTCGAACCCTCGACTGCCAGTCTCCTTCAATGGTTCTCGGCATCTTCCTTGTATCCATGTAATAACAATATATATTGTTGCTCAATTATAATAATAAACTTATAGTACGAGTGAGATAAGGGTGACCCAACGAGTTGACCCAACTAGTTAGATTCGAGGGTAATCTTGACTAGTTCAACCATGGCTTCTGTGTGGCATTCAATTATGTGACTCTAAGTCACTCAGTTATTTGGCACCCAAGTTACTCAATTGGGCGCAAGGCATACAATTGAGCACATGTTAGTCAGTTGGGCACAAGGCACTCGGTTGGGCAAATGGCTTGGTTTTTGTATAGTGACCTGTTAATGGTTTGGGATTAAATTTGATGATGGGTTGTGTGTGTGGTAGTTTGACGTAAATGAATTAAAATTTTAAATTGTGTAATGTTTTTGCAAGAAGATTTAAGTGAGTGAAAGTTTGTGTTGTGCCATGAAAAATGAGGAATTTTTTTTAGAAAAATAAGTGATGAAAAAGTTAGTGACAAAAGGGATTGTCGCCAGCTAATCCCAGCCGCCAGCCTCGCGGCAATCTACCGCGAGGGCTAGTGTAATACCTCATATTACATGATATTAAAAATAAATAATTTTTGATTATTTTGAAAGGATCTCGGGTGGTCTAGGAAGTCCAAAAGTCAATTTCGAGAAATTAATTAATAAAAATTATCGAATTGACGGCAGGGAATGCCCCGGGACGTAGATGTCCTAGGAAGAGGGCATGAGATTGGTGAGCGTCTCGAGATGAGGTTAATGGAGTTGGAAACGGTCCGATTGGGATTAATTTTTAGAATAATTTCGGTATAAGCCCGAATGGGTTCCAGTACTAAATGGTTGCAGGGGACCTCCGGGAAGTTGAGGGGACCCTAGGGGTGGTTCGATTTTTAGAGTAAGGCAACCCTGAGGTGTTTTCGGATAGAAAAAAAAGGGTCCCTTGTAGGCGTAGGGACTAAATCAGCCTTATCGATTAAAGTCGATTATTAATTTTGAGAAATCAAGAGTTTTGTGGGTTGATGATAATAATTTAAAGTTTTGCAGGGTCCAAAAGCAATTATCAAAAATTCTCAAGTGTAATTAAAATTCCTTAAGTGGGATAAATGTGAAATTGGGGAATTAATTTAATTTGTGTATTATATATATAGAGGCGTGTGTGTGTGTGAGGAAGCTTCCTAGTCTCTGCAATTTAAAATGGCAGAGAGTGAAAGATAGAGAAAGGGAGAGATCGAGAGAGAGAGCAATGGCCGAGACTGAGAGAGAGAAAGAGAAAGCTCGCGAGAGAGTAAGGGAGAGACCGAGAGAGGGAGATGGCCGAACTCTGCCATGGAAGTAACAGCCTCGAGATGCTGTTGAAATGGCTGAGGCAGAGGCAGCCATGGAAGCCGTCCTGAGGCAGCGTGGCTAGCGATCCAGGTAAGCAGTGGTGACGCGCGGTGGCTCGGGTGAGGCGGCTAGCCAATGGTTGGCCGAGTTGGTGGCTAGCAACAGCCTGAAGCGGCGGTTGGAGGCGTGAGCAGGGTCGGCCATGGCAGTTGCAGCAGCTGAGGTGCGCGCGGGAGGCCGCTAGGTTGCTGCTCGTGGCGACTGGAGGTTGAAGGTAGTGGTGCGCGATGGTCAGCGGCCGGCGGAGGTCAGGCCAGTGGTGGCCGGCGGTGCCGATTTGCAGGGGTGGCTCGCGCGAAGGAAGAAGAAAAAGCTGGAGAGGAGAAAGGCGTGCGGGAGAAGGAGATAGGAAGAAGAATAAAAGAAAAAGAAAAAAAATAGAAAAAGAAAATATGGAAAATATGGAAAAATAGGAAATTTTTTTTGAAAAATTCAAGAAAAATTGGGAAAAGTTCTAAAAATTAAATTGGGGCTCAAGGAGCGTGTCAAAAGCTCGAAAATGGGATTTTGGGCGTAAGTGGCAGCTCGGGAGGCATCGTCGGTGTGGGCGTTTTTCGAATTTCTTTCCAGATGAGTCGAGATAAATTAATATTTTATTCTCAAATTATTTGCATTAAGCGAGTTAATGTAGAATAATTATTTGTTGGATTAAACCCTGGGTCGGGATTGTTTGAAAATTATTGATGGCTGGTTTATGCTGTGGTTAGTGTTGATGAGTGGTTTTTGCGGTGAAAATCAAACGCATAACCCTTAATATGATGTTAATGGAGCTTGGGTGTTGTGTGTTTGCCTCTAGGTTCGACCGGGAAGGTAGTGATCCTAGAGGAACTTGAGGTTCAAGCCGGAGTTCGTGCCAAGGCAGAGATGAGGCTTCGAGCCAGGTAAGGGATGACCCCATGTGGATATGGCCTTGCAAGTTGGTAAATATGTTTGATAATGTTTTTATGTAGCATTTGCATGTAGTGGTTATCACTTGCGTGGTGTGAGATCTAGTGGACCTATGGCCATATGGAGGACTAGTGTTGTGGGGGCTAATAGATTAATGCCTCAAACCTTGGTGGGTTGTGAGAATAAATTGGCTAAGCCTCATTTGTATGCATTTGGCACACATAAACATGGTTATATTCATATTTACATGCATTGCACCCTTACTGAGTCTTTGTGACTCACGAGGTTTTACCTCATGTGTAGATGATGCAAGTCCAGATGCAAGTAAGGATGGTGTCGGGAGGCTGTTGTGGCAATTAGCTTTGTTTCCTGAGATGTGTTGTTGTGTATTCTCCTGTATTTTTATTATGTATTCATGTGTTTGAATGTAAGCGTATTGAGCACTAGAGATATCTAGTTATTGTAATCATTATTGTGTGATAGATGATTGTGAGTTTACACGATGTATATGCGGCTTTAGTTGTTAAAGCCAAGTTTGGACCGAGTAAAGATCAGCGAGATGTGTTCTCATAAATCCCCAATACTCAGCGAAGTAGTTGTTATGCTACCTTTGTGCCTGGGTCACCTTTGGCTTGCTATGAAGCAAGCTGGAGAGAAGTGAAGCTCACTCGGGTTTTAGGTCCTGATCCGCTGAGTTTTCTTGTTTTAGTTGGGACTGATTCCTGAGTGGAGCGAAGGGAAGGACGAAGCCTAGTTCCCATCTAGGGCATTTCCTGTTGAAACATAGTCCAACCCTTCAGTTGTGATTTGATGGGTGAGTAATTCGGTCGATTATTTACCGGTGGCGCCCGTAAGTGGGAACGGGTCGTTACAGCTAGCCACGTGGCTACTTACCGTGAGTCGCGGTAACCTGGCCGCCAGCAGCCTCACGGCATGAAGCTCGCCGTGAGGCCACGACAACTTGCTGCATGCGAGCCTCGCCACAGCTTGCTGCGTGCCAGCCTCACGGCTATTTGCCATGGGTTGCAGGCAGCCAGCTTACTGTTGCTTGCCGCAAGTTGGCCAGGTTGCCTCGCGGCAGCATGCTGCGAGTTGCCCCCAATGATTGCTCGTCGCAGGCTAAGGGCAACCAACTCGAGGCTGCTTGCCCCGGGCAGCCTTTCGGCAGTATGCCGTGAGCTACCTCCCAGCTCGAGAGTGGCGACAAAAACCTTTTCTTGACCAAGCCTAAGCCCCACTCAATAACTGCCACGTGTCGACACTAGCCACTTCTAACTTCGGTAAAAATTGAGACATTTTGGATGCATGTTTATTGTTTTCGTGAATAGACATTGGGATTCAAGACTGACTTTGGCATTGGAGGGTCTTCGTGGGGAAAGATTCCCGTGAGCCTTTTAACCTATTTTTTGAGCATCAACAGGGCCAAATCCTTGTGGCGAACCTAGTGGCTAAAGAAAATCCTTGCGGTGAACCTAGCGGTGAAGGCAAAAGCTTGCGGTGAGACCTCGTGGTGAAGGCAAAAGCTAGCAGCGAACCTAGCGGCGAAGGCAAAAGCTCGCAGCGAGACCTCATGGCGAAGGCAAAAGCTAGCAGCGAACCTAGCGGCGAAGGCAAAAGCTCGCTGCGAGACCTCATGGCGAAGGCAAAAGCTTACGGCAAGAGCTAGTGGTAAGAGCTAGTGGCGAGAGCTAGTGGCGAAAGCTAGTGATGAGGCCTTGTGGCAAAACCTAATGGCGATGCCTTGTGGCAAAAGCTAGTGGTGAGCCCATGTGGCAAAACCTTATGGCAAGAGTTAGTGGCGAGGCCTCTTGGCGAAAACTAGTGGCGAGGCATTATGGATAAACCTTGTGACGAGAGCTAGTGGTGAAAAAGTTAGTGGCGAAGCCTTATGGTGAAATAGGTAGTGGCGAAACCCTTGCGGCGAGCATCCTAACGGCAAACTCCCTTGAGGCAACTTCTCTTACGGTAACCTAACCTCACTTGACAACGAGCTTGAGTGGACCCCACATCACAAATTTTAATTGTTGTATTCTGGCAACAATAATTTGGCGCCATCTGTGGGAAATGCAACAAAAAGGCAATCTTAATACAAGATGCCGAGAGGGACAAGATCAGCCGGTTGGGCGAACCCGCCTGACCCCACCCGAAAGAGCGCTCGTATCAGAACGGGAGCCGCGAAAGGCCCCCATCAAGTGCACTCCACAACACTAAAATTTTTAGTAGAACACCCTAACAACGAAGTGCGTTCAGGGAACTTCCCGGTGCTCGAATGCAACCAGACCACCGGACTGGGGGTATGGAGCGTTCAGAACAAGGAGAAGCACACATAGCTGGATTAAGGAGATATGTGATAGGGCGAGAGAAGCAAGTCTTACATACAGCGCTCGATAGTCAGGAACAACACTCATTTGGACAGTCTTCAATTCCAAATAGAAACCTCATGGGGACTTTAAGAATAGCTCTACCCACAGTCTTACTCTTAGATTATGAACTATTACCAAAGAATTTCAAAGAGCTGAAGCAACAGAATGATGAGCTCAGGATGAACAATGAGGAGAATATGAGGAGACTACGAGAAGTCATTACTTTGTTACGTGAACTAATACTAGACATTCACGTTCCCTACATGGGATAAATCGGTACAAGGGGGGAACATCGGAGATCCCAAGACAACCTTCCAAGGTCCCTTCAGCAGGGGATAAGAATTGAAACTCCAGGGCTGAATAGCCAAGTCTCGGAAGTAAGAGAATCGAGAAGGATGTAACACCCCAGATTTTCAAAATAAAAAATGAGGTAATACCTGAGATTGTTAGGTTCTAATACTTGAGGAAATAGGCCCTTTTAAGGAATTGAGGAAGCCTTGAGGGAAAAATTCAGTTTTTGAACCAGTGGCAAAATCGTAAATACTGAAGTTAGGTAAAAGTGTAATTTACCTAAAATCGTGGGGTGCTAAGTGTAATGTATCCATTTTTTGGAGACCAAAAAGTGCAATTAAAAATGACCCAGGGACCAAGTTGCAAGGGCCTAAATGCAAATTATCTGAAAAGCTCGGGCTAATGTGTAGTTCTTGAAACCTTAAAAATATCATCTATGGGCAAATCAAGAATGGCCAAGTGTCCCCCCAGGTGTCACAATTGGATTGGTTGAAATCTTATAATTATGGGTGTAATGATTATGGGTGTAATGATCAGCATAGTGTGAACACTCAAAACAAATGGAGCTTTGGATTCCAAACTCTATTAAATTCAATTAAGAGACGAGAGGTGTATTTGGGTTGGATGCACATGGGAGAAATGATGAAGCCTTATCTTTAATGACACATGGCAATCAACCATTGGGTTACTTGGAAGTTAAGTTAAGGTCCCATGATGGCTCATAATGACCATTTGAAGTGGCATTGCATGATTGGCTAAGGAAAAGATTACTTAGCTTCCAAGTTTGCAAAAGTCTCCAAACATTATCTCTAAGGAAATATGGCAAGCATTCATTTGCCACTTGGAGATAGGATTTGAAGTGTAATGATGAGAAATGTGAAAAATGCAATTAACCATGTGGGATGTAGTTATTAATTAAATGTGTAATGATGGGGAAACATAGAAAATGAATTAAACCATGTGGGATGTAATGATGGGAATATTGGAAAATGAAATTAAACATGTGAAGGTTAAAAATATCAGGGACACGTGGCACACTTTGGTTGGATGCACATGGATGGAATGATGACGCGACACGTGGCGTGATTTGGTTCGCCGAAGTTTCCTATAAATAAGGGCTTTGGGGTTATTCATTTTGGGCACCAAGAAATGAGGAAAAGAAAGGGAGTTTGAGAGAGGAAAAGCTACCAAAAAGAAGGGAGAAAGTCGATGGAGAATAAGGCTTGACAGAATTTTTTGGTCCTTCTCGAAATTCGTGCCAAGCAGTAAGAAAAACTGTGAGAAAACCCATTCCGCTGGTTGTAAACCGTGCTTCCTAAGGTAACCGATTAAGGTGAGTGATTCCTGCATAATTGTTGATCTCAACTTCTGATTCAGATTTCTAAATGATAGACAATGAAGTCTCTAAGATAAAATAAATGAAATTTCAAACAAAATTTCTTCATCATACTTTTTGTTCCATTTAAAAAGTTCCACATAACATATGTACAATGTGGAGCTTCTGAAAATTTCTATATAAAAAAAAAACTAATTGTTCTTAATGCCATCATACAAGTTGAATTTTGTGAACAACATTTATTAATTGGAATTGTTAAAATAAAAATTAAGGAAATAAGTGTAATGTCTAAATGGGGCTTATTATATGATGTAACAGCTCGCCTCCCAAAGTACCTGCTAGCATAGGTGATTCGTGAGAAGGTCGCTAAAGATGGAGCAGAACAAATTTAACTTAACAACCACAAGCAATCTCACATTTCTTAAAGACTGTTAAAATCATATAACTCATGTCATTACACAAAATCAGTTGTCATTCCTTTACAATTTATACATCACCACGTTAAAGGGAAAAATCAAATAAAATTACAAAAGATAACAACACCCCATTTGCCCCCACCATTACATACTCCCCAGGATTTTTTAGCTTAGGGTGACTCTGTACACATGCTAATCCTGACTCACAAGCTGCTAGACTCATCCTTTTTCTTTAGCCTTATCCTTGTCTTTGCCTGAAATGACATAAGAACAATATGAGCCACAAGGCTCAACAAGTATATATAACAGCAAATATGAGCAATGAATGGAGTCAAAATTTATAGCAACAATACAATCAATCATCAACACCCATACGAAACCCTCACCCTAAGAGGAATAATTCCGGTGTCATTATGAACAGAAGCTATCTACCATTTTCCCACCATGACTAGAGCATCACTTGCCACGCATTCAAGCATGCCATATTTTTCAATGCATAATGAATATTGATATGCCATATATTTAGATCATAGATATGGTGGACCGTTATCCACCCCCTACACCTAGGCCATGCTAGGCGGCAATTATATAATATACATATGGTGAACCGTTATGCACCCCCTACACCTAGACCATGCTAGGCGATATTTATATAATATGCATATGGTGGATCGTTATCCACCCCCCACACCTAGACCATGCTAGGCGACATTACTAGTTATAGTTCCCACGGTCAGGCATAAGCCTGTCGGCTTGGTTGGGATATCCCTCTATCACACGGATTAACTGCCACACAGTATATATATAGCTTGCACACATATGCCAATGTATGGAATATGCATTCTCATTTCCCACATAACATGCAAATTATGCATTCTCATGATATTGTTGACCATTATCTCATTCAAAGATATTTTTATGAGAGCATCTTCATCTAATATGTTTTCCTTTAAGCATTTATCAAGCCAAGTTCCCAATGCTCAAAACACACTAACAGTTGTACAAGAATCGATAAGAATGTCTAAATATATATTGAAAACAAAAAAGGACCACAAAAAACTTGTCCAAATGGTTTGAAATATGAACAAAAATGAAGATTATCGAGTCTAGTTTACAACGTAACAAATAGTTCATGAATCTGATATTTCTACAAAAAGTTATGTAAAAAATAGTGAAGCATGCGTAGGCTGCCAAGATTAAAAACGGTCGACAGATGGGAAGGAAACTATCGATTGACAATGGATTTTTCACCCAAATGGTCGACTAATTAAGGCAATTGTTGACCAACAAAACCCTCCATACCAAGACGATTGACAGATCATGGAAAACAGTCGATCAACAACACTGTTTAAGCCATAAACAACTCACATAACACCAAAAATACATGCAAGCAACACCAAATTCTTGCATGCCACTACACCCTAACAACAAATATGTCATTTCTTTCGAGAAAGAGGGAGGAACAAGTCCTTATTAAGATGATACAATCGACTAACCAAAACTACGAGAAAAATGACATGACACACAATCAACCAGATTTCTTAGAAACCCTTTTTCTAGAGAAAAGATAAAGGAACTTCTACACAAAAGATGGATGAATCAAGAGTCACAACGGAAGGAGAAAATCAAATCTTACTTCAACAAGGTTTGAGAAAGAAGTTTACCACTCAATAGATACAAAGACACTTGCACCAAAAGAAGATAAATGAAGAAGGAACTTGCCTTTGAATTTCTTGATGGTTAAAATAAAGATCAAAGCTGCTAGAACCACTATCTTCACTTCCAAAATCTTCAAATCCAAGAGAAGCAATAGAGATAACAAGAAGAAGATGATGAAAAAGAAGAAGAAGACAAAGAGGAGAAGGAGAAACCAGAGAGAAGACAAGAGAAATTAGGGCCTTCCTCTCTTATATATATATATATTCCCTTTTTCTTTTCATTTCCATTTTCTTTTTTCTTTTCTTTTTGTCAATTCCCAATTTACCCTCTTACAATTTCATTTATTCCCACTGGCTGACAATCCATTCCAATTCAAGACATCAATTTTGACGTTTCAACTCCCTTTCCCTTGACTTTTCCACTTCATCCCATTTTGACTTTTTAAAGTTTCATTGCTTTTGAATTTTCTATTATCACACCTACAACTTCTCAACAATTTACTTCCACATAGTTGCTTAGAATTTCAACCTCTTGCCATGACTTATCCCATAAAATTTTTATCTTGACTTCTCACACACAAAATCCCATTCATTTTAAGCATTTCATGCTCATAAAATAATTTCAACATTTAGTTCAAATATTGCCAACAACGACACACATAATATAAGGCCACATCACCTAGACCCATTTGTGGGTCATTATATATGAAGCATCAAATTTGGGGTTTGCCCCTTGGTATTGTTTTATTAGGTTTTAACAATCCAGTCAATAAACTGTGATGCATTATGCAAAAGATAGATTTAAACTTGCACATGCTTTATAACCTTGGGATAAAAGAGAGCAAGTAGTTGGCAGGCTATCAAATTATTTGGCATTTGCCTTGATGCATTTCTATAATGTACTTTTCCTTTCTTTCATTTTGTGTCACCACATCTAAAATTGCTCCCTGTTCCTTGATAACACCACTAGCTTGATAACACTACTGCCTTATGTGCAACAAAGTTTTTATTTTTCTTATATTGAGCATTTTAGTGTCATCATCTAATTCCATATATTGGCAAGTAGCCCTTAATATTATCAGCCAGTAACTTCTCTGAAAAATAGGACTCATTTTCTTTTAAGGAAAATTCAAAGTGTCGCTAGTGACTCCAGAAATCTATTAAGAAAAACAATCCTTTTTATCTTAATGTGTGTGCCAAAAGCTACTCAAGATTTTTCTGGTGAAAAATTGCACGAGTCTTGTTGTATGTTGTAGTCCATTGAATGTTATTTCCAAGATCAAGATTTATTCTTATTTGTCATCACAAATAGCAAAAGCATCACTAAAGAAAAATGTATATTGTTTGTGACAAGATAACTGACAACACAAAGTAGTGTTGCTAAAGAAAAAACCAACCTTTTGATTATGATCAATAAAATAGTAGCCACCCCTCAAAGTAAGCAAAATTGCTAATGTAAAGAGTCTCTTTAAGTTTATACATGAAAAAGTATCACATGTCATGGATGCAAATAATGAAAATTATTAAACCTAATTTTGTATGCAATCTAAGTTGATTATATCTAATAATTTTTTCCCTATATAAGGAAAAATTAAAAAACATTCATCTACTCAAACTTATCAAACTATGAAATTTTGAAATAGTGAACACATAAAAACCAAGTTAATAATAATGTTTCAATAACAGATGTTAATGGGATAGTCAAGTATCTAATACGGTAGATAAGAACAAAGATTATGATACTTGCAACTTGAAGTCTCAGTATCACCTATTCAATGCAGAATTTGAAAAATAAAAAAATAATAATAATACCTTCCAATAATGATAAATTCAAACAATTTGTACATGAATGTAAAGGCTCACTCCCAGATATACCCGTTAGCATAGGCAAATCTAAAATGAGGTCCTTTCAAATGGATGCAGATACAATAAATTACTAAAAATTTCATTCAACGATACTCATTGCTATAATAGAGACATAAGTAATTATTTTGCTATTAAATGCTTGTATATGTGCTACATACGGATTAGGCATGTTGCCCGTACATTTCTGTAGAACAAGGTCTAAGAGTTTAAGAACACAAAATAAATTATAAGCTTGAGCCCTCCACACAAATCCTAAAATCTTGAGAGTTGGAACAGTCTCTGTAAACCTCTAAACCTGACCCCTAGTCCCACTGGACCCACTTCCCATCACTGTCTTTCCCTTGCCTAGAATGACAAAAAGAAAATAAGGTGAGCCACAAGATTCAGCAAGAAGTATATATAACAAGTGGATACAAGTAAAAGGACAAGTTATGAAGGCACATGTAACATGAAGCTAGCGGTAGACACCTACCCAATACATGAACATAAACTAAGTTATGCCTTTTCATTTAATTGACCAACACGCAACACTTTATTTCTTTCCTTGATTATTAGACATACACCTTGGGTTCCATAGGGAATTCAATACACATATTTCATATCATAGCCTATAAACCCCATTTTCCCATTATATAACATCATACATAGCATATTTCAATTTAAAAATGTGGATGGGCCGCCTTGAGTTATATTACATGCATAACACATTTAAAAACAATTCAGACGAGCCACATTGGTTAGGATATCCCCCTGATTTTGGGGACAAGCCATCTTATTTTTCATGATGAGCCATTTTTTTTTTTTTTGGGATATCCTTTTACTTTCCTTTTCATGCAAAATAATAGGTGCGCAAGTGGAAATATATACACAACCTTTAATAGCCACATGAACCACACGCACCCTATAGGCCATGGCTATGTCACACCAATGCAATTGTAAGTAAATTATGCACATGTAACCCATACGTGATCATATGATGTCTAGACTATAAAACGGCACGACAGAATTCAAGAAAACAACATTTTAGAGTTTAAGCATCTATTTAAATGGGCATTTACTGGATCGACATGGCCAAATTTCCTCATTTTATATCAGTTACAACCTAACAAGGATCACATCATTCCCAAATGTTCATAGGGTGGAATGAACCATATTTTGAAACTCAAAAGAGACCAGTAAGATTAAACAAGAGGCTAGGGAGATTTACAATCATTTTGGCATAAACATCAACCAAAGCCAAGCCTCTAGGAAAGTCTATTTTTAGACTCACGATTCCAGTATCTCAAAGCCCAAATGATTAGGGAAAGAATAAGAGAAGAAGAACTTTCATGAAGGAAAAAACTTACAAATGCAGTTAGAGACTTACCTCAAAAATTAAAGTAAGAAGGAAAGATAACTTGTCTTTATGAAGAACAACCAAATAGAAGAGTTTGCCCAAATGCTGAAAAGCTGCCCCAACTTGCAACTCTAATCCTAATAAAAAAAAAAATGGAGGAGAATGTAACGCCCCACTTTTTCCATATACACAACAACATGAAATATAAGAAGACATCACCTCCGGGCGTTATGGAAACCCTTACCAACGGAAGCATTGGATCGAACCTGAAAGTTTAACCAAAGCCAAATAAAATGCATTTCTACTAGATTTCCTTTACAAGTATAAGAAAAACTCACGACATCTGATACTCTAAAAATGACTCAACACATAAACCGTAGGTACAGCTGTAGGACACCCACATATGCACACCTCTTATAATCTTGAGTATCCTAGGTTCTATTTACAACACATCATTGTGGTACAATTACATGGGTACGTAATAACTCAAAAAAAAAAAAAATCAAAGCTAGCCAAGCATCATCTCCTTGCTCATGCTTGAACTGGAACCTGAAACACCTGGCACTTCTAACATACCTGGAACGTTGAATGTTCCAGGGGCATCAACCCAAGTTAGATATTACATCTAAGTGAGTGAATCAAACAATGAAGTACATGTGCGTAGATGCAATAAGGTCATTATGAAATCCACCCTTGTGGTAGCAATGCCAAGGTGTCACAATCACCCCCGCGGTCATCATAGTCACTCCTGCCTCATCACCAGGGCACGAGATCTTCCATGATGTCCCCAGTCTGTTTTAGGTTCATAAATTTCTGGCCCTTTTCCAACTTCTTACATAAGGGAAAATCTTTAGTATTGAAAAGTTCCTTAAATTGCACCCATGAAACACTAGGCGTACCTTGCCTTTCAGGATCTTGCTGGGTCCTTTGCATGGTTTTCCACCATTGATCAGCCTCATCCTGAAGCATGAATGTAGCATAACCAACCTTGTCCGCCTCATTGCATCCAATGAAATCAGGGATCTTTTCAATTTGTTCCAACCAATACTCACTCTCATAGGGGTCAGTTCCTGCCTTTCCTTGAAATATGGGCGAGTTTAACTGCTAGAATCCGTCACTAACATCAGAGTTTCGGGGATTAACCTGACCTGTTGGTCGTGACCCCTGTATGAGAGTGACCATACTCCCTAGGACTCGTTTCATCTGGTCCATACGGTTATTTCCTCTTTGGTTTCCTTCTGGTGGTGGATTCTCTGGGGATGTTGCCATCTCTTCATCATGGTGATCTAGCGCCTCCACTTCTTGGGTGTTGTTTCTGCGCCCAAAGTTCTGAGTTCGACGAGTGTTTACCATATGAAATAATCACACTTTAAAATTATGAGTTCAACATGCAAACTTTAATAGTAAAACGACCCTGAAATAATCACAACCAATTAATGGAAACTCAAAGTTCATAAATTCTCCACTTTCCCAACTCATGTGGATCTAGCTAACTACTACACAATGAACCCCACATAACCATATCTAGAAACCTTCACAAGGATTTCATGAACTAGGTGCCTACTAGACCTTTATCGCATTCATATGCCTTGACTCGGAAAATTTCCAAATTCCAAATCTCTGTGAAACATTAAATCAGAAAGATAGTCTCAAACCACCTGCAACCATTTAGTAATTCTAATGAACCTCAATTTAAGTATTTACATGTACCATTCTCTAACCTACTCATCCTACTCACCCATCAAATTCTCTATGTTCCTCAAGCTATCATCTACTTCTTTTTTTGTCACCATAAAGCCTTCATGGTTAGTTCTTCTAATATGGTAGCAAATACAACTTGTAGGAAATTTTCACTATTACATATGTACATAGCCAGCATTACTTTATTTGCACCTACCTAAACACTATCTTGTTTCTTTCGCACACATCCACAAGTCTACATCCTCAAACAACAAAATTTGTTCCTTAGAACAAAGTTACTCTTCCTCGGTTTCTGATCCTGGAGGTGGCGTAAGATCTCGTTCTTTAGGTTCCTCTTCGCAACTTTGGTTTGTCGCTTCCTTGACAGGGTTTAGGTATGCCTCCACCTCGTGTAGGTGGGTAATAAAAGTTGTAAAATCATTATAGGGTCCCAAAATGCAAAGATCATTTCCAACGTCCTGCCACTCCAGGGTTAGTAAGGAAATCAAATAGAATATCTGTAAGTCCACCATATAGGGATTCATCACATAGGTTGGAAACTATTGTAAAGTAAGGGTAACTAAATTCAGAAATTCTCCTAACTTCTCTCCCGGATGCATATATCGTCCTTCTAACAACGCTGTCCATCCTCCCATGATGGCGCGCTGAAATTGGTTTTCTTCTATCCGCAGATCCATTCCTGTCACATACCAAAATATCTTCCAAGATTAGTCATATCAAAACTCAAAATAACTCATATCACTATTGCATCTTCAAAGTTAGTTAACTCAAATCTAAATCAAAACCACAAACCCACCACAACCCATAATATCCTTAAAGTTAGTTAAATTAAAATCTAAACCCAAATAATATATTTAAGCTCTAATACCAACTGTAACGCCCCACTTTTTTCATATACACAACAATATGAAATATAAGAAGACATCACCTATGGGCATTATGGAAACCCTTACCAACAGAAGCATTGGATCGAACCAGAAAGCTTAACCAAAGCTAAATAAAAGGGGTTTCTACTAGATTTCCTTTACAAGTATAAGAAAAGCTCACGACATCCGATACTCTAAAAATGACTCAACACATAAATCATAGGTACAGTTGTAGGACACGCACATACACACACCTTTTACAATCTTGAGTATCCTAGCTGCTATTTACAACACATCATTGTGGTACAATTACGTGGGTACGTAATAACTCAAAAAAAAAAAAAAAAAAACCAAAGCTAGCCAAGCATCATCTCCTTGCTCACGCTTGAACTGGAACCTGAAACACCTAGCACTTCCAACATACTTGGAACGTTGAACGTTCCAGGGGCATCAACCCAAGTTAGATATTACATCTAAGTGAGTGAATCAAACAATGAAGTACATGCGTGCAGATGCAATAAGGTTATTATGAAATCCACCCCTGTGGTAACAATGCTAAGGTGTTGCAATCACCCTCGCGGTCATCATAGTCACTCTTGCCTCATCACCAAAGCAGGAGATCTTCCATGATGTCCCAACAACTAGCCACAGTCTCCAACATGAACATGATATATGATAAAGTAGGAGAAATATGCATAAACCAAGGGAAAAATGACATGTAAGCCACAAAAGCATGATATGCAAGCCAACACCCTCACCCAATGAAGCCAAAATGATCGGGATGTAGCAAAAGTATGCAATAAACACTCACCTTGCTGGTTTGGAAGCGTTAAGGTACTGTTCACAGGGTTCGGGAATGCTTTTCTGCAAAAATAACATACTTTCTTAACTCAAACCTAAAATATTTTTATATGGGGTCCTAGTAATAAATTTAAGGACTAAGTACACAAAATTTGGGGCCAGGGGAGCCACTCACGCCCTTACATGCTGGGGGAAGGACCCCCATGTGCTGAACTCGCGGCAGTCAGGTGGCTCGTGAGCTGCACGCGCCGCCCCTCCCGTTTTGACCTCTTAAGGTTTTTCGGCCTGTTCTCCCTCGTTCGGACTCCGATTTGACCTCCGTTTAAAGCCACACGCTCCTTATTCAATTCTCTATCAAACCATGGAAAGAAATTAGAATTAACCTACTGTTTGGATACTGTTTGGCTCCTTTTATGGTGATGGTGCAAATTTTCCGACGAGGCATTTCTCCACTCTATTTTTAGGCAGAACTTTTCCTCTCAAACTCACTTCCTTTTTGCTCTTGATTAATGGTGAGATTGTCCCTTCTAAGGCCTTAGTATTTATAGGCATCTATGGCCAATCCGAGTGTGCCATGTGTCACTTGGATAAGGTTGTAATCATTACTTTCGTAGGATCGCGCCACGTGTCCCTAGTGATTTGTGCCATTTCTCCCCCTTAGAACATGTGTCCATTGAAACATGTGCCACCACATGTTAATTAGATTTTTCAAGATTCCTCATCATTGCTCATGATTATGTTTCCTAACTAAGTTAGCTTATTTGGTTTCCTTAACCAGTTAGTTACAAGATATTTTAAACTTCTTACAAATAACTCATTTGCCCAAAACTACTTTGCACTTATATCACTTGAGCCCTAGAACTCCTTTAATCTCTCCAAAATACCTTAAGATGATGCCCCCCCGCTGGTAGTTTCCATGATTTTTTGAAAAATCCTTCATTTGTTCCTCGGCGATTACCCAGGAACTTCACATGCATCAATCGTATCCCTTGATTTCCAAGGAAATGTTTTTCTTCTTGAACAACAATGCCTAGAAAAACTTCGGGTATTACATCTTCCCCCCTTAAAAAAAGATTTCGTCCCTGAAATTCCATCTCATTCTTCAAGACTCACATTATGATGGATAAAGCACTTGGTTGAGTGTGCCTCACCCAGCATAGTCGCCCCAACTTCTGGCCCTAGGCATTTAAATTCGTCTTTGAAATCAAAGTGTTTCATCCGAAAATCGATATCAGGGTTTTCAACCCATTCCCAATTGTCAACCCATGACTACATATTCGAGTATTCTAGAATAGCTTTCCAGATCTGTTCGTCAGATGAGAGTGAATCACCAAGCTAGCGACGTAAATAGATGTTCTCTTAGGAATCGCTTTCACGAATGGCTGGCTGAAAAGCCTCTACCAGTCTCCATCCTCGGGCCATTAGAACAGGCTATCATAGCAGGCTCATCCCTACACTAGCCACTACGCTCACCCTCCCGAGGTGGTATTGGATCACACAACCCTTTAAAACTCTATCCATCGTCATTACCCCACATTCAAATCCCTCTGAAAGAACAAACACCTCAGGCAATCACGAAGACCTTGACCCTTTCACATAGGGCTGCCAAAGCATGCCCACCATTGCATTATATTTGCGTTATAAGGGCAAAATTCAGGATAATCAAATCAGAGCCACTTGCTCACAATTGTTAGGGTGTACAACAATTTGCATACAAAATCGAAGGCTAGGTCGGTAACCAGAATAAAATTTCCCTTCTCTTAAGGTTAAGTATGGGAACCGCAATCCCATTGCTTGCTATTACGGGAAAACACATTTCCTAAGCAAGCTCACAACACGACACATGCCCACATCGGGGAAAACATTCCATTCACAGTTACAACCTACCCCGACCCATGTCGGCAATCCCAATTCCGCACAACATATTGCATAATAGTCATACCCCTAATACTATCACTTCCTCATCCTCAAATCTTTCTAGAAGAACAAGTTAGATATAAGTCCACAAATACAACCACAACTTTATATTTTGAATCCCCTTATTCGTTAAATTCAAACATCATCGCCAGACACAATAATTCATAACAAGTTCTAAAGCAACCTTGCCATGCCTTCCTTTTACTCAATTACATTTCTTAAGATCACAACCCATAACCATAGTTACAATTAACACACATTGACTAATAATATTCCTCAACTCAAAACTACCCAACTTAATATTCGACATCCCTTATTTTGTCAAAATATAGGTTGACACGTCATATCACCATTCCCTAGGTGATGTGCCAATGCATGTGAATGGCCAAACCTAGGTTTGACTAACACTCGCACTAATGCATCAAAGAGAAATCGATGTACCTTAAACGACCGTTGGATTGGTATCGACACTTTCTCCCGTCAGAATGAACACACGACCTCGCTGCGGTTCTCGGCCTCCCTGATTCGTCCAAGATTGATTGACTTCTCTTCTTTGCGGGCAGTCCTTAGAGATATGGCCCGTCCAATGGCAATTAAAGCACATAGGTCCTTTGAGGCAATCCAGAGACATGTGGTCTTTTCCTCCACAAGTATAACATTTTTTATTCCCTCGATCACAAGGTTTCCTGGTATGAAATTTTTGACACCTGGGACAGTTCTCTTTGTGTTTGAAATTGTCTCCTCAAACCCCAAGATCATGCCTTTTCCCAAGTTTCTTGTCCTTAGGTTCCCGAAATTATATCTTCAAGGTGTTCATTCGGTGGAGGTTGCTTTCCACAGATAGGGCTTGTATGACCACTCCAGAATATGTGCGGGCTCCCAAAGAGCTCAACGCCAGCTGAATTTCCAACTTCAGTCCACTAAGAAATTTCTGGGCCTTTGCCTCTTCATCCAAATTGTAAATGGGCATATACTTGATCAATCAAGTAAAACTATCTTCATACTGGGCAACGGACATGTCCCCAGTCTATTTTAGGTTCATAAATTTTTGGCCATTTTCAAACTTCTTACATTTTGGAAAATATTTAGTATTGAAAAATTTCTTAAATTGCACCCATGTAACACCAGGCGTACCTTGCCCTTCAGGATCTTGCTGGGTCCTTTGCATGGTTTTCCACCATTGATCAGCCTTATCCCAAAGCATGAATATAGCACAACCAACCTTGTCCGCCTCCTCGCATCCAATGAAATCAAGGATCTTTTCAATCTGTTCCAACCAATACTCACTCTCACAGTGGTCCTTTCCTCCATAAGCTGTATAGGGGTTCATATCTTAACCCCGGAATCATATAAATACCAACATGTTGATTTGTGAATATTGGGCTAAAACCTTATGCCATAGATACGTTGGGGAACGTACAAATACAGGTTTAATGATGTGATTTGTATAACGTGAAACATGTGGGCTTTTGCCTTGAACTACTTGAATAAATATTCCCTTAACAACTGTGTAAAAACCTTTGCATATACATGATGGTGTGAGTTGCATATGATCATGCATAATAATGTATATATGATTATCAAGTGAGGTTTATGATGGGTATTTGTTCCCTCGGCCTCTGAGTCGGGACACTGCTATCGTTGTGTCGGTGACGTCTGGGCAGGTTAGGCGTGTGTTGCCATACCAAAAAGGGTGACGTATGGTTGATAAGTATTATGGGCTTTGATGTTATATATGATATTGTTGAGCATATTGACATCTGTGAGCCTAAGGGCTATTTGCATTCTGTTGAGCATGTGCATGTGTTACATTATGACATGAAACCTTTCATGGGGGTACGTGATGTAAAAATCAATGTGAACGTGAACATGCATGACGGTGCATGGTATATAATAAGAACTCGGCTCGAATGACCATTTTCATAATTATGAATACGTGCCATGTAACACCCCACTTTCTCGGGCGTGTTATAACTTAGAACAATTTTAGGATAATAAATTTTTTTCTTTCAACTAATGCTAAACCATATCATTCCTCATATCCATTCCAAAATTTTCATACATTTATCTCGAAAGAGAATCATCATAAACATCAAATGCGACAGGTAGAATCGAACCTAACATCTTAACATTAATCATAAATCAATTATTACATCCTCATTAACCATAAATAAGGTTATACATCATCATTTCTCAAAACGTTCAGAATTCAAAATAGCACAACTTAAATACATGAGCTACATAACATACATGCAATTCATTATTTAATTCATCATGCACTTTGCTAAGTGCCCTTTCATGCCTCATTCATTCTCGTTTCTGCTACAATATCCATCTGGAACGTTTGAACATTCCAGAGGCAAAGCCCAAGTTAGATGATGAATCATCTAAGTAAGGGAACAATAAATATATTTTGTGCATGAATGCAAAATACAAAATGTCATTTCCATATCATTTCGATTTGAGTCGACCGCACCCAACTGCTGCTCTCTATTTTTACAACCTCCTTACCAGGCCGAGGTGTATGGGTGTACCCTTGGTAGAACAGCGGTGCCAGTCCATAATCCCAAACCCTTATGTAATGCATGATCAATAATATCATCATGAACATATGCATATTTCATCATCAATACAAGTAAATGCATTCTACATGATATATTCACATCAAGGCATGACAACATGATAAAATCATTTATTTAAAATCGGGTTTTGGGTTGAACCACTTACAAACCAAGCATTTTTCATAAAACTAAATCCAGTTGGGAAGTACCACTTACATTCTCAAGTTTATCGAGCTACCTCGATATTTGCGCATTGCTTCGAAATTCGTGCATCACCTCGATTTGCATGCCAACCTCAAAATTCGCACAATCACTTCAACTGTAAGCCTCAAAGCATGCTAATCACCACATTTGATTAAATAAGTATTAAAACCTATTTTTACATAATTTCTTGCATTGTTTTTATTTTTCTCTCTATTTCTTCCTATTTTTCTTCAATAATCCAAACTAAATATTTCTTAAATATTTTCTCAAATATTTCACTATGACTATTTATAAAATAATATTCCTGAATTTTTGAAATTTTCTAGAGAATTTTACTTACCTTAACTTAACCTCTCAAGCTTCCTCGGTATGCGTGTCATATCCTCGAAACGTGTGCCCGAACTATTTTCTTGTCCAAAATCTCTAGAATATTAATAAATATCCACTTCCTATTTTTTGAGAATTTTTTCCATTTTTTTCCATTTCTTTTTCTTTTCTTTTCTTTTCTTTTCTTCTTCTTCTTCTTCCTGCTTGCGTGCGAACCAGCTTCAACCTACCATTGCCCGTCGCGTTCCCGGCCTTGCTGCCGTCTTCTCCAACCGCCACCGAGCTTGTCGTCCTCACCACCACCACGCACGCACGCACCACCGCGAGCTGCTGGCTGCAGCCGCCGTTGGCTGCGGTTGGTTGCTCCTCGCTGCAACCAGTTGCGGCCATGGTCGCGCCTGCTTCCCTCAGCCGCCTCTCGGGCCTCCAATGACCCCGCCGTGCTCCTTGAACGTCCCCGCTCCTGCGGCTATTATTGCGGCAATGGATGTTGCCCACCTGCTGCGGCCAGTTGCCGGCTATCGTTGTAGCTGCCTTCGGCCATCATCGTGAGCTCCAAGCTCTCCCTCGACCTCTGGTTGATAGCTCACCGCCTGTGCTTGCTGCCATTTCTTTCTTGGCCATTCCTTGCTTCATTTCTCTTCTCCCTTCCTTTTATATAGTCGAAGCATCCATTCCTTTGCCTAGGCCATCTCTCTTTGCTTAAAGAACACTTAACTTGCAGATTGAAATTACAGGGCATGGGTTTGAAGTTTGCAGAGCATGGGCGACCATCGCACACGCACACACAACACGCAACCTATGTATATATATATATATATTAATCTATTAAATTGCACATTTAAACTAAAGCAAATTATACATAAACCCCAATTTCCTTCTTAATTTCACTCGAGCAATTTCTTTATTGCAACTATGCCCTTAAACATCAAATTAATTTGCATCTTAATACCGAAAATGTAAAATTAATAACTCAAGATTTACTCAATAAGGGCAATTTCGCCCCAGTGTCCTCACCGGGCTATTGTTTCATTTCGAAACCACTGAAGGGTTGCTTATTAAGAAAAACTAGAGCCTCCTGAGTCTTCCGTTGACTTCCCGGAAGTCCCTTACGATAATTTTATTTTGTAACCTAAATAAAAGTTGCATATTAGCTATACTAAAAATTGTTCTCAATCAAATTTCTTTCGATACCCATAAATCCTATCTCGGGATGTTCATCACTGTCGTATCATTTTTCTTAGACATCTAAACTCCAAGACACTCCCTCAAGTCGATTCGATACTTATAACTACTATCAAGCTAATTTTTCGATATTCTAAACTTGCTTAAATTACGTGGCAACCTCATGAAAATATGGGTTCTTACATGTTATACAAACCTATGGAACCATAGGCATATAATGTAAAGCATAATGAATATATGTAATAACTTGTGACATGACGTGGGAACGAAGGTGGGAATCCTTGTTATGACTAGTCGTGGTGATTCTTTCATGATAAAATTTTCTATGATGCCCCTTTTATTTTAAATTTGCTTGCTGAGCCTTGCGGCTCACTTTGTTTTTAACATCATTCCGGGTTAAGGAAGAGGAAGTTCGAGATCAAGTTTAGTAATATCAGATTCTTGCTGACAACTATGTGTATGGGCTCTCCCAACCGAAAAGGTCCCTGGAGGTCAGTGTAGACAAGGGCACAGATGATGTGTATGTAAAAGCCCTTACAATGTGTAATTTTAATCAATTTACTTCCGTTGTTGTAAATAAAAATTGAGGTGAAAATCTAGGTCATTATAATGATGGTTAGCCAAACCCTTTTAGATTCTAAAATTTATTATATTTTAATAATTAAATAAATAAAGATAGAGTTTGGGTTGAGGTTAATCACGCTTTAGGCCCAACCGAAGGAGTTAGGGCCAATAAGCCCAAAAATGATTTTTTTAATCAAATTATCATTTTAGCCTATTAACATAATCAAAGTTAATTTTATTAAACTCAATTATATTAATTCAAAAATTCAAGTCCAAAAAATTCAGAAAGAACGATACAAACCCTAAAAGATATGCTACGAGCATGCATACTTGACTTGTTTGGGGCATGGGAATAACACTTGGCTTTGGTAGAATTTGCGTATAATAATTGCTATCCTAGTAGCATCGGCATGGCACCTTATGAGGCACTATATGGGAGAAAATGTAGAACGCCCCTCTGTCGGACGGAGATAGGGGAACGACAACTGTTGGGATTTGAAATAGTACAAAAGACGAATGAAAAGATCAAGCTCATCCAAGAACGGATTAAAGCGGCTCAAAACAGACAAAAGTCATACGCAGACAACCGGCGAAGGGATTTGGAATTTCAAAAAGGCGACAAAGTATATTTAAAAGTTGTACCCACTCAACTGATGGTTCAGAGTAAAAAATAAAGGAAATTAAGTCCCCATTACATCGGGCCATATGAAGTGCTGGAACGAGTTGGATCGGTTGCGTATCGACTGGCACTGCCCCCAACCTTATCTAACATTCATGATGTTTTCCATGTATCCCAATTGCAAAGACATGAGCCAGATCCATCTCAGAAAATCTCTGAGGACGTTGTTGAACTGCAGGCGGATCTTACCTACCCTGAAGAGCTTATCGAAATTCTAGACAGAAGAGAACAAGTTTTAAGGAATAAGACGATCCCACTTGTGAAAGTGCTATGGAGGCACCATAATTACGAAGAAGCCATATGGGAAAAAGATGACGAGATGCGTAGATAACATCCATATCTTTTTTAGACCATGGAAGTGTAAGAAATTTAGGGACGAAATTTTATTTTTGGGGGGTTTAATGTAATACCCGAGACTTTTGTAAGCCCTGGTTATTTAATAAATAGGAAATGTCCCGAGAAATCGCAAGAGTTCGAGATTAAAACCACTACTTTAAGAAGAATCGGGTAAAAATGTAATTTCTTAAAATATAAAAAAAAAACGTTTAGGGAGGCGTTAAATGGTGAAAGGAACTTCTTTTAAGGAATTTAGGGATTAAAATAAGAAGCTATGTGAATGATTAAAATCTCAAAGTTTTAGGGGGGCAAAGTGTAAAAATACCAAACTTCCAAAGTACAATTATTAAAAACCTTTAAGAAAACTCGTCGGAGTAACCAAACAGGCCAATCGCCGGCTGGAGTGGCCATCATGAACTCTCAAGAATAGGCTCAAGGTAGCAAGGGAGGTCGAAGAAGGAGATTGGCCCATTTCTCCTATAAACTTGAGTTTTGGATAGGGATGAAGGAAACTTAAGAGATTAAGGTGAGGCCGAGCAGTTTTGAGGGGATAATCCTGTTCTTAGGAGGGTGAGTAGTATTCTGGAAGCAAGAGAGGGTGATTTCACTAAGAAATAAGGGAGAGAAAGGGTTGTCGGAGCTGCAAGAGTACTCACCGAAAACTAGGCGTGGGTTACCTAAAGCAACATGGTAAGTCAAATTTTAAGTTATAATCCTGTAAAAGAAAGTATAAGGGAGGTGTATGATCAAACAGGGAGCAAAACGGAGGTAAAATGAGTGAGAAAATTGCAAAAAACAGAGGGCTGGTCGCTGTCGCATCAGACGTTGTCAAGAAAGATTGGCGCACGCAACGCACGTGCCAGATCTGCTGCGCGTACCTGCGTGTGGAGGCTTCTTCCGGCGATGGTTGGGGGTGCATGTAAGCTCTATTTTACCTAAAATTTTGTAGAAAAATGCATTTAATTATTATCTATAATCCCATGTAAAAATTTTTAATATTTGGTTTCTGAAAATATGTGGTTTATGTAGAAAATGCAACAAGCTGCCATGAACAGTAACCGAGACAGATTGCTGATGTGAGTGACTCTTACTTTGTGAACCCCCGCATCACTCGTATGTCGTATTTACATTTGGGTGGCTTGCATGTCATTTATTTACCTTTGTTTTGCATTTTATATACTTGAGCATGCATCACCATATTCATGACTAATAACTTGAGATGGGCTACATCATATACCTGGTCTTGGACCACGCCATTCCAAGTCAGGAATGACTATGGCTTTATGATGACATGATGGGCGATGGGGGTGAGATTGCAACTCCTTAGCATCACTACCATCGGGTTACTTCACGACATTTTGCATAATACATATGCACGCACTATAATAATGAGTTATCTCACATAGATATATGTATCTAATTTGGGTGTTTATACCCCTGGAACATTCAACGTTCCAGGCGCAACAGATGTTACAACACCTCAGGCTTAGGTAAGGACAAAGGGAAAGCAGTAATGTAGCATTATATTTAGTAGCTTTTGTAAAAATAGCTATTTAAATTAAGCTTCTAAAATACCGTCTTGTTATATTATAAACTTCTAATTGGGTGTTTGTGAGATTTAATCTTCATAAGAAAATTAAGGAATTTAAATGTGGTAATTTGTAAATAAGTAGTATATTTGTGGTTCACGTTCAATTTCCCAAAGGAAGCATTATTAAATCCCAAGTCCTTTTATCCATTTGAAAAAAAATAATAAAAACAAGTAAGAATTACTTTTATCATTTTCTATTAAAAAGATTGGTCTCTGAAAAGTTCATTTCCATAAAGATATAAGGGAAATAGTAGAAATTAATTTATGAGTAGAGCCACGTATTCCAAACCATTCTTATGGTCATCAATATAAGAGATCTATGGTTTGTATTTTTGTACATTTGATTTCCCATTTTTTAAACACCAGATATATGATCATGTGAACTTGAATTGTCCTCATTTTAAAGGAGGTTTCTCTACGTAAAATTAATTTGGACACTTGAATATAAGTTATGGAATCAAAAGTATATGACAATAATGAATCTTGAAAGTTCCCAATTTGAGTCATTCCTTTCATACGTGTGAAACAAAGGTTTACTATTTTAAAAACTAAAGAAGATAATGTTCTCAGCTCATTTCAAAGGAAAGAAAAAGTGAAGATAAAAATGGATATACAAAATTAATTAATGTCTCCTTTATTTTAAATTTTTGAACTTAATTATATTTAGAGCATACAGGGCGTTATACTATTAATCATAAAATTATTGTATAAAAGAATAATATACAGATGCAATATACTTAAACCAACAAAGTTAAATGGTAAGAGATTAGAGTGGTATAAAATATCTGGTGAAACTAAGAGGCTGAGTTGAAGAGAAAAAAGCTAACTGATGCCTATCTCTGAAGTGCTTTTAGGGGTTATTATATCCATTTCTCATAAGTTTTCCTTATATGATACTATTAACCATTTCTAAGTAAATTGAACATCTTGTGAGTTCATTTGGAGATATGGGCTGTTAGCTGGGAACTTAACTGACTACATCGAATTTGTTTCTTACCCACTTATCAGAAGAGGACAATTGACCCTCAGCTTTTTTTGTGCTGATTATAAGCAATAAAGCACACGGTTTTGCAACCCAAAAATCCAAAAAAAGCAAGCCACACTTAGTTGATTGTCTCCTGGCTGGTGATTATAAAGTTTAAACAATCCCAATGCCTCGTGTCTTACACAACACTTTTTGATGGTTAAATGATCTAAATCTGCTCCTCTATAATTGACAAATGGTAGGATTATTTGAGTGAAATTTTTTCTTTTGTGCATTACACACAAATGTAAGCTGTTCTACCATGTTTCCATTCTTTGTTGACCACTGTGTTCTCAGCTCGTTCTAATGGTGTGGTTATATTAGAAAATTAAATTGTTTTGGCTTTATTAGAATCTTTGGTCTATCGTCTATGTGACTGAAAGAGTATATTCTGATTGCATGACACGACCGATCTCTTAGGAGCCAAATCTTGTTCTTCCTTCTTTCTACTTTATGAGATAAACAAACATTTTTAATTCTAAGAATTTCAATAAAAATATCATTTTGACGAGTCAGGAAAGAGTGACTTTCACAATGGAAGCAAGGACGCATTAACAATTGACAAATGTCATTTTGTTGCGTACAATTCTGATCAAAGATGTTTTCTATTTCCTTTGGCTTATCATAGGAATATAATAGTCAGGGAGCTCTCAAAAATGGACAAGGAAGGGGATGGACTGCCAAATCATGTCCCTACCACATTTCCATGTGACTTAGGTTTTATGGACTACATAGTCTCCTTGATAAGAAGGCATGCATATAGGCATCATATTCAGTATAATTGATTAATACTTATCAAACTCATGTCTCCAATAAGGTCAAATCAATTCAAAGTTGTTATCTCAGCTTCTGATTCAAATTTCTAAATGATAGACAATGAAGTCAGCAAGATAAAATAAATGAAATTTCAAACAAAATTTCTTCATCATACTATTTGTTCTTAATGCCATCATACAGATGAATTTTGTGAACAACAATTATTAATTGGAATTGTTAAAATAAAAATTAAGGAAAAAAGTGTATTGTCTAAATGGGGCTTATCATTTGAAGCACCAAATTTGGGGTTTGCCCCTTGGGATTGTTTTCTTAGATTATAACAATCCAATCAACAAACTGTGATGCATTATGCAAAAGATAGCTTTAAACTTGCACATGCTTTATAACCTTGGGATAAAAGAGAGCAAGTAGTTGACAGGCTATCAGATTATTTGGCATTTGCCTTTATGCATTTCTATACTATACTTTTCCTTTCTTTCATTTTGTGTCACCAAATCTCAAACTGCTCCCCATTCCTTGATAACCCCACTGGCTTATGTGCAACCAAGTTTTTATTTTTCTTATATTGAGTATTTTAGTGTCATCATCTAGTTCCAAGTATTGGCAAGTAGGCCCTAATATAATAGGCCAATAACTTCTTTGAAAAACAGGACTCATTTTCTTTTTAAAAAAAATTCAAAGTGTCGCCAATAAGTCTAGGAATCTGCTAAGAAAAACAAACATCTTTATCTTGATGTGTGTGCCAAGAGCTGCTCAAGATTTTCTTGGTGAAAAAATGCACAAGTCTTCTTGTATGCTGTAGTAGTCCATTGAATGTTGTTTCCTGGATCAAGATTTATTCCTATTTGCCATCACAAATAGCAAAAGCATCACTAAAGAAAAATGTGTATTGTTTGTGACAGGATAATTGACAACACAACGTAGTGTTGCTAAAGAAAACCAGTGAATCGAACCAAACCGAACTAAATCGTGATTTTTGGATTGGTTCTATGGTTTAACGGTTAGGTTCTAGTTCTAAAAAATTAAGAACCGATATATTTGGTTTGGTTACTGATTTTTCTTCTTAAACCGTGGTTCGAAACGAAGCGGAACCGATATTTTTCTTGTATATATTATAATTTGGGGGTATATATATATATACATACGCATAAATATATTATTACTTGTAATTTTAATTTGGTAGTTTTTATTTATTTCTTTTTTGTAGTTGGTTATTGTTATTCATGAACTCTTTTATTCCTAGATTTTTACGCGCTATTGTTATACTAAATGGTTGATGTAATCTCATTTGATGAGGTCGTCTATAAATTATTTTGTTATACTTTTACTTCAAGATTTGACGTATTAATGAAATTATGGGTTTATTTTAATTAACAAATTTGTTTGTAATTTCATATTTTGCGAAAATATTTAGAAGTTAAATATTAATTGGATAGAATCGAAATCGAACGAAAACCGGTCCGATGCAACGGATTGGTCATAGTTTGATTTTATATATGTAATGGTTCGGTTACGGTTCTTATTTTTTCGGAACTATTAAAAATGGTTCGATTACTTGATTCTTATAGAACCGGACCAATCAGAATCGTTGACACCCCTAATTTTTGTCATTTAACCATTCCACTCCTATTTAATTTTAAAACACAAAATATTTGCACTCCCTCATTCCTTGCTAAAACTTAGAACCACATTTAACTTTATACTAAATAAATACTGATTTTCCAACTTATATTTAAACCCAATAAATTTCACCAACTCTCAATTATTCATTTCATTTACAAAGATAATTAATTTAGTTTTTTCCATTGATTCCTCGAGACCACGGTTCATCTTCAATAAATATATTATTTACTATATTATTTTTTCAAAAATTCGGGCCGTTACAATGAATCACTACAAAAAGGGGTTTTTTGCGGCGGTTTCTTCAACAATTTGCGGTGGTTTTAGAAAATTACCTCAAAATTTAAAAAATTAAATTTTATGACGATTTTTGTAAAATTTAGAAAATAATTTAATAATTTAAAAATTATATTGAATAAACATTTGCAATGGTTAATAACTGTAGTAAAATTTATTAATTTAATAATTAAAAATTAAATTTTACGACAATTTTGAAACATTCGCTAAAATTTAGAAAATAATCTAATATTTATATTAAAAAATATATAAAATTTTGATAATTTATAAAAAAAATTTAAAAAAATATGTTAACTCTTCTTTTTTATTTTTAATCAATTAAATGATTTTTAATTTATCCCATTATTATTTTTATTTTATTATAAAAAATTTAATTTAATTAACTCTAGCCTCTCGCTGCGCTGTCGCTCACCTTTGTGGTTGGTGGCTTGCTTTCCGTCGCTTGCTGCCTTTCTCTCGCTCTGTTACTTGTCTTATGTGATTTAAGTATTTTCCTTCTTTGATATTCAGTAATAAAATATTTTTTTTGATTTCAAGTCTGTTTATTCACACACCACCACACATAATGTGGTTGAGTATTTCTCAAGTTTGTTAATTATCTAATACCACAGACAATATAGTTGAGTGTTCTTCAATCTCTCGAGTTTATTGATTAACCCAATATCACATACATGGTTGAATTTAGAAAGAAGGAAGGGTGTCTTTCGACATTTTCAAACCTAACCAAACAAAAATAAGCAAAAAAAAAAAAAGATTTTCTCTTCATCTCTTTTGCTAACAATTGTATCATAATTTTAATTTTGTGGATATATTTCTACAAGTTTCAATAATATCAAAACTCAAGATACTCACATGAATTATATGAAGAAGCTATAATTTTATTACTAAACATTTTTCAAATTCTTACCTCCTTTATATGCTACACGCGCTAAGATTCATAAATTTATATCAATTTTAAAAATTTAATAAAATTATAAATATCTATTAAACGACAGGTATTATAAATCTAATATTTATCACTTATTAAAATTTTTATGAGACATGCTTGATTAATTTGATACATCTTTTTGGGTGATTTGATTTTTGATTTAATTTTGAATATTATAATTCAATTGTTAACTGAATAGACCAAAAAAAAAAAACTAAAATTTATAATTATTTTCAAAAATACCATCAAATTATAAGCTACTTACGAAATTATCATTAAAATAAACAAAAATTGATGTCTAATAAAAATAATTATATTTATTAATTAAAATGTCTTAAATTCCTATCAAACTTTTTAAATATGGATATTTTGAACAGAATTCAGTTACTCGGGTTAAATTAATTTAAAAAATTTTAATTCATTTCAATTTACGCTTAATTATAAAAAAAAGTAAATTACACTCAGCATAAAAATCTATTATAATTACACCCCATTAACTAAATTTTAGTTTTAAGGTAATTAAACTATAATTCATTATATAATTAATCAAATATATAAAGCATGAACAAAAACTTAAAAAGCCTCCCCAACACAGAACGAAGAACGAAGAACGAAAGAAGGGCCTTTTGCTGCATCTCGCCGTCGCCCTATCCGCTCTCGCCGCTCGCTGCATCTCACCGTCGCGGCATCTCGCCGTCGCGCCGCTCTCTGCCTCTTGTCGCTCGCTGCATCTCGCCGCTCTCTGCCTCTCTCCGTCGCCGCATCTCGCCAGGTACCTCAAATGAAATAGTCGATTTAATCGATTAGGTTTTGGTTTCATGTTCGTTTCGCCGTCGCGGCATTTTGGTTTCGTATTGTTTAGGTAATTTAATCGATTAGGTTTTGTTTGTTTTTTTGATTAATCAGAAAATTCCTTAATTGGTTCGTTGTTATTTCTGTTTTGTGATTAGGGATAAACATATTAGGGTTTAGGTTGAATGATGAAATCAGTGTGTGTCTTGTCTAACATTAATAATTGCCCAATCTGCTTTGAGTATTTCTATTTGAGTGGATATCTCTCTAATTCTTGTGCATACAAGTTGGTTCTGAAGCTAGATTATCTGATTGACAGGCAGTTGTATTACTGATCTATATTTTAGAATAGTAGATGAGGTTTGAGTATTTTCTGCTTAAATCTAAGATATGAATTTCTATATGCACTGTGTTGGATGACTGAGACTTGGAACTGGATTTCATGGACTGTGGCTTCTATATATTCCCATTGGGCATTGCATCACCAGCTACTCTTTTAGCTGTTTCACTTCTTTATGATCAAAAGATATATGTAAACCCGACTCTTCGCGTTTGGGCACTCTTCTAGTATTATGTTTAAAGTGGCTGAAAGCAACCCTAAATGTACAAGGCAAGCGTTACAGATAAGGCTAGATGAAAGAAAGAATTTAAAGAAGAAGAAGATAAAGGCATGGCTTTGTATGTTGACTTGTAACTGTTTGTTAGGAAGTGGGCTAATTTATAAGTTAAGAATGGCTTTCTTGTGGGAGTAGTTGGGGCAACCGTGCAAGTAATTATTATTCTTAAATTTTGTTAGGTTTTTATAAATTTGTTAGAATTATTTTTTTTTTTTGAGTTTTATAAATGTGCATCACTTACTTCCCTTATTAGTAAATTTCTATTAATCTTTTCTATTTCTCACTATTATTATAGAAAAATAAAAATAAAAACATACGGTAGCCAACAATGGTATTGCCAGTGACCATCTCTAGCCACCTACTCCTGGTTCAATTGAACAACCCACGGTTCTAGTTCTTCAACCTAGATTTGGTCTTATCTAGGTTCAACCTAGACACTTGGTTTTTCAATGTTTTTCTTAACCCCCCCCCCCCCACAACAGAAAAATAAATTAAATAATAAAATTATGAGCTTCGTTAAAACTCATAATTACACGAACGCCACCATTTCAAATCTAAATTATATTTTTTCTCTCATTTTATTGGTTCACCAAAAAAACTTAGCCCGATTAATTAAACTAAAGTGGTTCACCCATTATTCGTATAACTTTTTTTTATTTATTTATCAAATAGTGATATCCACTTTACCCTTCTAATCAGATTCTTTGTTTTTTTTCTACCTATAAAAGTTATGCCCAAAGCCTACACACAAACATCACTATAAGAATTCAAAGGATTTATCCACACATAATGATAATATATGTAGGTGATTAAATTAGATAATCTACATTTATTATATGTGGGTAAATTGATATATTTACACTTATTTTGACGAAAAAAATTTCCTCCACTTTCAGTGATTGGTGGGATATTTTTCGATAAAATTTTAGCTAATGTGGCATTTTTTTGGATTATATTACTTACATATTTTAATAAATGTTATTCATGCGTGGGTAATTATTTATAAATTTACCCACACATAATTACAAATGTTATATATGTTAGAGTATCCACATATTAGCTGATGTGATATTTTTTTGGATTATACTCTCACACATATTAATAAATGTTACGCATGTGTGAGTAATTATTTATAAATTTATCTGCACATAATTACAAATGTTATATATGTATGGGTATTAACGTATCTATAATTTTATACTTAAATTACAAAATTACGTCGTTTTAATTTTATAATTTAAAATAATTTATTTTTTTATTTTATTTATAAAAATAAATAATAAACTTAAAACTAAATCCCTACACTAAAATTCTCCATTCCCTAAAATTAAATCCCTACTTGATTTCTAATTTCTAAAGTCCCATTTCTAAAATCCTTAAAACTAAATCTTAACATATACGCGGTACCATTAATTTTATAAAAAGTTTCTATAGGAACAAAACCAAAATTGTGAAACTCGATCTTTTCCTATCTTTTGCAACATTTCTCGTACTAGTTAGTTTTCAGTTTATCTCGATCTCTTTTAATCTTGTTTATATGATTCCATCTCATCTCATTTCTTATCATTTTTTTTTTCTCTAGTTTTTTTTGTGTTTAGGGTTATATTTATAGTTTTTTTTCTTATTAAATTTATTTTCGTTAATTTTAATCACAAAAAATTATTAAAATTTAACAAACACTATTATAAGTAATTCTTAATATAATTTTGTAAATGCATGAATATAATTATTAAGTTATTATAATTAAGTATTAATTATTTATTAATAATATAATATATTAAAAATTATGAACATATTAAAAAAATACAATATATCAAATTAATTTATTATAATTATTAAATTTATTATATAATTAAATTTTTAAATAAATATTAATTTGATGTAATAATTTAAATTATTTTATTATTTAGATGATTATCATAAATTATAATTTAAATTATTTAATAATTATTATAATTTAAATTATTTTATCAGTTATCATAATATTAAATTATTTTATTTTTATTAATTAAATAATTATTAATATTATTTTTATAAATTATTTTATTTTTATTTAATTACTAAATATTTAAAAAAAAATAAAAAAAAAACTAAGCTGGAGTGGCCCCTCCTGACAAATCCCTAAATCACATATTGCTCTAAACCCCCCCTTCACTGTTAACGCCTTGCCTTCCCCCTCTCACTGTAACACTTTGCCTCCACTACCTCAACGCCGCCACCGCCTCAACGCTGCCGTCGCCTCCAGCCGCGGCCTCTCGTTGCCTCTATGCCCGCCGGAGATCTTTTCCGGAGAAGTGAGAGGTATTATTCTTCCACGAGTGGGGCTGCTGGTAGCGGAAGGTAATTTCATCTTCAACTCTGTTTCTATCTCCAAATGATTTCATGCTATTCATGTGTTTAGGACATTGAATCGACGCCTTTCAACGGAACGACGTCGACTTTATTTGATTGCTTGCCTTTCCATCAACATATCCGTAAAATTCTGCATTTTCTATGGGACCGTTTCCGTTGAATATCTACTTCTATATACAAATATATTACATACGAAAGTTAATTAAACCTAAATTGCTTGTTTTTCGTTGTAGCAATTTCAATTTTTTTTTTTATTTTCCCTCATTTTGTGGTTTTTATCTATTTGACACTTTCAACAAGTAATTGCATATTTCTGTGTTGGTTTCTTCATAGTTATGTTGTATTATTCATTTTTTTGTTTCTTTGATGTCCTGTTGTATTATGATTTTTTTTTCAAACAACATTCACTCCTAATTAATAAATAAATTGGTTGCGCACGCTAATTTCATCCCCACTATTCGAATAACAGGTAAAACTTTCTGTCCAGATTATAAAATTGTGTCAATCAACAGAAAAAAGCACTAGGAATGGTCCTCTGAGGCTGAGGCATGATCTGCACAAGAGTTACGACTCTAATAGCACAGGGGCATGAATCTCATTGTGAAATTCTATTAGTTGCTATTTATGAGTTCTTAGACTTAGTAAATACATTAAGTTCCTGCAAATATTAATTTCTAGACATTTTGAAAAGGAAAAAAAGGAACATGAATGTACTTGAAATTTGATGGTAAAGCAGTACGTAACTTTGAGGCATGCAACGAAATCATTGCATCACCTTTAACTGCTGCACAAAGCTATAATTGGTGTGACTTGATAACAAAATGAAAAATAAGAAGTGCAAAAGAGATGGTAAGGCTTATGCATCGTGCGTGTGTGATACAAGGTACGTAGCTTGGTGACTGTGAGTGCTATATGATAGATTTGTTTCAGTGCTGTATAAACGATATATCTAATTGATGTGATTGCTCATCTTCCAATGTGACAACTATTTGTGCTTTTTTGTTTTTGTGATTTGTAGCTGATACCAATTCTGAGATTAAGGTTTAATATGTTTTATGTTTTTTATTTTTGTTTTTAATTTGGTGGGCAAAGGCTAATCAAATTCATGACAATAATGTTTAGTTACTTTTTTAGTTTTTCTTGAATAATTTGTGTTTTGTGTCTTCTAATTTTGGTTTTGCGGGTTGCTAGTGTGTTTTCCGAAGCATTAGCTTTAGGAGGTTTATGTTGGGGTTTGTTGGATTTTGATATGTTTTGTTATGTCACTATTTAGGGAATTTGCAACTGTTGAATTTTAGTTTTATGGTATTTTTTTTGTTTTTGTTATCAATCAGTAATTCTGGGATTTTGTAGACTTGATAATGCTATATGTTGCATTTTTTTTTTTTTTTGCCCGGGGGCGGGGGGGTGGGGGGAATCATTCCTTACAGTTATTGTTTTCCTTTTCTTTATTTTCCTTATTTCCTTTGCTGTGGTTTTACATTGATAAGATTGTTCCATAATTATATTTGATGGCCTATTTTTGTATGTTAATACTTTCTCATTCCATATGTTTAAAATAGTTCACTTGTTAGAGATATATATGTGCATATGAGCACATTGGCTCTTATTAACATGCATTAGTTACATTATGTTGTTTGTAAATTCAGGAAGGATTGTCGGTGCCTTGACAACGAGAGGTCTCTGGGATCACCTCCCATCCTTCCTCATCCAGGCGAAGTGAGGCATACAATGATTCTCGAGGACGGTACCAAGCTTTATGGGCGAGACTTTCAAGTATCACCTGGGGTGCTAGAAACAGACTCTGTTTCTGAACCTGTGATTGGTGCTCGTCTTATCTATTCCACCATTCTTCCTCGAGATGAGCGACGTTTTGTTGGTGGAAACCACGCCCAGGTCAGGGATGAAGCCGAGCGGCACCTGGTGCAGGTAAGTCAATTTTCTTGTCCTCTTTTCGCACAAGAATTTTTAGACGGCCTCTCTGATTGGCCATTTTCTTTATGTAGGGGATTCAAGGGATTATTGCTTCTAACGCACGAGAAAGGGCATATCGTGAACAAGTGGAGGTCCAGATGTTGGAATGGAGAAATCGCCAGTTCGCTTGGAATGAAGAACGCCGGGAGCTAAAGTGTCGCGTGCGACGGGCGGAGACAGGGAAGCGGAATGTAGAGGTAGAACTAGAAATGATGCGTGCTCAGTTGTTTGAGGTTGAGGTTGGCACCTCAGGTCTCCAAGAGGAAATCCAGGAGTTGCGCTGCCAACTGGAGGCTTTGGAGCAAAAGAAGGCCGAGCTGAGGGCAATGCATGAGGGTCTTCTTCAGAAACACTCCTTGCTGCTGGCTGAACTAGACATAAGCCGCAGGCAGGCCCACGAGGTTTCATCAATAGAGAGGGCCATTATTCGGGCTGAAGCGGTGAGGGAATATCGCCTTTCTGTTGACTGCCAAGACAAAAAAGGGATGTACGCTGCAGGCTTTTTGAAGTATGGCTTTTACCTGGCTCGCACTCACCTAGAATCCCAGCGCCCCGGGGAGACTTTTCCCGAACTTCTTCTTACTCCTGAGATTGAGGAGTCTACCCACGTAGACTGGCGTCAGTTTGAACCGAACGTTACCATGAGTCCTTCTTCATACTTGGATTCTCACCTAGTGGATGATTTGGAAAATCTGACGGGCCCATGGGAGCCATACCCCTTAAACTCTGGGGGGAAGGATATGATAGGCGCTCCTTAAGACCTCGGGGCGATTGAGGAGATTCCAGGTGAGGCTGTTGAAGGAGTGCTAGATGTGGCCAAGGCTGAAGAAGGGGAACTTCCAACGACGCCTGCGGAGATTCGTACCACATCTTTTGGGTTCGATAGACGCTTATCTCGGAAATCTCGATCTCGTGACTAGATCTTTTTCTATTTCCTTTTTTTTTATGTATCTTGTACTTTTTTTTTTCAGCAATAAAAATTGTACTTTCAGTGTTGTTTTGCTCCTGACATTCGTTTTCTTTAATTATCTTGTGTGATAAGATTCATACCTTGGGTTTGAATGCCTTTTATTCTTACTGTCAGACCGTGAGCGAGACAATGGGTCAAGATTTATCTTTTATTGTCGGGCCACGCACGGGACAATGAGTTTGAATTTTTTCCTCAATTATTGGGCTGTGAGTAGGACAATGGATTAGGATTTATCCTTTATTGTTGAGTCATGCGCGGGGCAATGAGTTTGGATTTTTCTCCCAATTATCGGGCTATGAGCAGGACAATGGGCCCAAATTCGTTTTCCCCTCATTGTTAAGCTATAAGCGGGACAACGAGGTTGAGTTCATTTTTTCCTCGTTGTTTGGCTATAAATAAGACAATGGGTTTGAATTCGTTTTTCCCTTATTGCGAGGCAGTAAGTGGGTCAATTGAAATTGCAAGGCATGGGTTTGAAGTTTGCAGAGCATGGGCGACCATCACACACGCACACACAACACGCAACCTATATATATAATTATATATTACACTATTTAATTGCACATTTAAACTAAAAAAAATTAAACATAAACCCCAATTTCCTTCTTAATTTCACTTGAGCAATTTCTTTATTGCAACTATGCCTTTAAACATCAAATTAATTTGCATTTAATACCGAAAACGCAAAATTAATAACTCAAGATTTACTCAATAAGGGCGATTTTGCCCAGTGTCCTCATCGGTCTATTATTTCATCTTGAAACCACTGAAGGGTTGTTTATTACGAAAAATCGGAGCCCCCACAGTCTTCTATTGACTTCTTGGAAGTCTCTTACGATAATTCTGTTTTGTAACTTAAATAGTAGTTGCATTTTAGTTGTACTAAAAATCGTTCCCGATCTGATTTCTTTCGATACCATAAGTCCTATCTCGGGATGCTCATCACTGCTGTATCATTTTTCTTAGACATCTAAGCTCTAAGACACTTCCTGCAGTCGATTCGGTACTTATAACTACTATCAAGCCAATTTTTCGGTATTCTAAACTTGCTTAAATTATGTGGCAACGTCACGAAAATATGGTTCTTACATGCCATACAAACCTATGGAACCTAACATAGACATATAATGTAAAGCATAATGAATATATGTAATAACTTGTGACATAACGTGGGAACAAAAGTGAGAATCCTTGTTATGGCTAGTCGTGGTGATTCTTTCAGAATATAATTTTCTATGATGCCCATTTTATTTAGATATGCTTGCTGAGCCTTGCAACTTATTTTGTTTTTAACATCATTCCAGGTTAAGGAAGAGGAAGTTCAAGATCAAGTTTAATAGTATCATATCCTTGTAGACAACTAAGTGTATGGGCTCTCCCAATCGAAAAGATCCCTGGAGATTAGTGTAGAGAAGGGCACAGATGATGTATATGTAAAACCCCTTACAATGTGTAATTTTAATCAATTTGTTTCCGTTGTTGTAAATAAAAATTGAGGTGAAAATCTATGTCATTACAATGATGGTTGGCCAAACCTTTTTAGATTCTAATATTTATTATATTTTAATAATTAAATAAATAAAGATAGAGTTTGGGTTGAGCTTAATCACGCTTTAGGCCCAATCGAAGGAGTTAGGGCCAATAAGCCCAAAAATGATTTTTTAATCAAATTATCATTTTAGCCTATTAACATAATCAAGGTTAATTTTATTAAACTCAATTATATTAATTCAAAAATTTAAGTCCAAAAAATTCAGAAAGAACAATACAAACCTTTGAAGATATGCTACGAGCATGCGTACTTGACTTGTTTTGGGCATGGGAATAACACTTGCCTTTGGTAGAATTTGTGTATAATAATTGCTACCATAGTAGCATCAGCATGGCACCTTATGAGGCACTATATGGACGAAAATGTAGAACGCCCTTCTGTTGGACGAAGATAGGGGACCGACAACTGTTGGGACTCGAAACAGTAAAAAAGACAAATGAAAGGATCAAGGTCATCCAAGAACAGATTAAAACGGCTCAAAACAGACAAAAGTCATACGTAGACAACTGACGAAGGGATTTGGAATTTAAAAAAAGCGACAAAGTATATTTAAAAGTTGTACCCACTCAACTGATGGTTCAAAGTAAAAAACAAGGGAAATTAAGTCCTCATTACGTCGGGCCATATGAAGTGCTGGAACGGGTTGGATCGGTTGCGTATTGACTGGTACTACCCCGAACCTTATCTAACATTCATGATGTTTTCCATGTATCCCAATTACGAAGACATGAGCGAGATCCATCTCAAAAAATCTCCGAGGACGTTGTTGAACTATGGGAGGATCTTACCTACCCTGAAGAGTCTATCGAGATTCTAGATAGAAGGGAACAAGTTTTAAGGAACAAGACGATCTCACTTATGAAAGTGCTATGAAGGCACCATAATTACGAAGAAGCCACATGGGAAAAAGAGGACGAGATGCGTAGACAACATTCATATCTTTTTGAGACCATGGAAGTGTAAGAAATTTTGGGACGAAATTTTGTTTTTGGGGGGTTGAATGTAATACCCAAGACTTTTGTACGCCCTAGTCATTTAATAAATAGGAAATGTCCCAAGAAATCGCGAGAGTTCGGGATTAAAACCACTACTTTAAGAAGAATCGGGTAAAAACGTAATTTCTCTAACTATAAAAAAAAAACGTTTAGGGAGGTGTTAAATGGTATAAGGAACTTCTTTTAAGGAATTCAAGGATTAAAATAAGAAACTACGTGAATGATTAAAATCTCAAAATTTTAGGGGGGCAAAGTGTAAAAATACCAAATTTTGAGCCAAAGTGCAATTATTAAAAACCTTTAACAAAACTCGCTAGAGTAACCAAACGGGCCAACCGCTAGCTAGAGTGGCCATCATAAACCCTCAAGAATAGGCTTGAGGTGAAAGAAGGAGATTGGCTCATTTCTCCTATAAACTTGAGTTTTGGATAGGGATAAAGGAAACTTAAGAGATTAAGGTGAGATCGAGCAGTTTTGAGGGGATAATCCTGTTCTTAGAAGGGTGAGTAGTATTCTGGAAGCAAGAGAGTGTGATTTGACTAAGAAATAAGAGAGAAAAAGGATTGTCGGAGCTACAAGAGCACTCATCGAAAACTAGGCGTGGGTTACCTGAAGCAACACGGTAAGTCAAATTTTAAGTTATAATCATGTAAAGGAAAGTAAGAGGGAGGTGTAGGATCAAACATGGAGCAAAATGGAGGTAAAATGAGTGAGAAAAATGCAAAAAACTGAGGGCTAGTTGCTATCGCGTCAGACTCTGCTGAGGAAGACAATCGACCCATGCAACGCACGTGCCAGATCTGCTGCGCGTACATGCGCGTGGGGGCTTTTTTCGACGGTGTGTGAGGGCGCGTGCAAGCTCCATTTTACCTGAAATTTTTCAAAAAAATGTATTTAATTATTATCTATAATCCCATGTAAAAATATTTAATATTTGGTTTCCGAAAATGTGGTTTATGCAGAAAACGCAACAAGTTGCCGTGAACAGTAACCGAGACAAATTGCTGAAGTGAGTGACTCCTACTTTGTGAACCCCCACATCCCTCGCATGTCGTATTTACATTTGGGTGACTTGCATGCCATTTATTTATCTTTATTTTGCATTTTATATACTTGAGCATGCATCACCACATTCATGGATAATGACTTGAGATGGGCTGCATCATATATGTGGTTTTGGACCACACCATTCCAAGTCAGGAATGACTATGGCTTTATGATGATATGATAGGCAGCGGGGGTGATTGCAACTCCTTGGCATCACTACCGTTGGATTACTTTACGACATTTTGCATAATACATATGCACGTACTATAATAATGAGTTATCTCACATAGATATATGTATATAATTTGGGTGTTTATGTCCCTGAAATATTCAACGTTCCAAGCGCAACAAATATTATAGGTACCTTAAGTTCAAGTAAGGACAAAGGAAAAACAACAATTTAGCACTATATTTAGTAGCTTTTGTAAAAATAGCTATTTAAATTAAACTTCTAAAATACTATATTATAAACTTCTAATTGGGTGTTTGTGAGATTTAATCTTTATAAGAAAATTAAGGAATTTAAATGTGGTAATTTGTAAATAATTAGTATATTTGTGGTTCACGTTCAATTTCCCAAAGGAAGCATTATTAAATCCCAAGTCACTTTATCTATTTGAAAAAAATAATAAAAACAAGTAAGAATGGCTTTTATCATTTTCTATTAAAAAGATTAGTCTCTAGGAAGTTCATTTCCATAAGAATATAAGGGAAATAATGAAAATTAATTTATGAGTACAGTCACGTATTCCAAACTATTCTTGTGGTCATTAATATAAGAGACCTATGGTTTATATCTTTGTACATTGGGTTTCTCATTTTTTAAACACCAGATATATGATCATGTGAACTTGAATTGTCCTTATTTTAAAGGAGGTTTCTTTACGAGAATTTAATTTGGACACTTGAATATAAGTTATGGAATCCAAAGTACATGACAATAATGAATCTTGAAAGTTCTCAATTTGAGTCATTCCTTTCATACGTGTGAAACAAAGATTTATTAAAGAAGATAATGTTCTCAGCTCATTTCAAAGAAAAAAAAAAAAGTGAAGATAAAAATGGATATACAAAATTAATTAACGTCTCCTTTATTTTAAATTTTTGAACTTAATTATATTTAGAGCATACGGGGCATTACACTACTAATCATAAAATTATTGTATAAAAGAATAATATACAGATGCAATATACTTAAACCAACAAAGTTAAATGGTAAGAGATTAGAGTGGTATAAAATATCTGGTGAAACTAAGAGGCTGAGTTGAAGAGAAAAAAGCTGACTGATGCCTATTCTCTGAAGTGCTTTTAGGGGTTATTATGTCCATTTCTCATAAGTTTTCCTTATATGATACTATTAACCATTTCTAAGTTATAAATTGAACATCTTGTGAGTTCATTTGGAGATATGGGCTGTTTAGCTGGGAACTTAACTGACTACATCCAATTTGTTTCTTACCCACTTATCAGAAGAGGACAATTGACCCTCAGCTTTTTTTTGTGCTGATTATAAGCAATAAAGCACACGGTTTTGCAACCCAAAAATCCAAAAAAAGCAAGCCACACTTAGTTGATTGTCTCCTGCTCGGTGATTATAAAGTTTAAACAATCCCAATGCCAAATCATGGCCCTACCACATTTCCATGTGACTTAGGTTTTATGGACTGCATAGTCTCTTTCCTAAGAAGGCATGCATGTAGGGATCTGCCCATCTGGAGAAGTAGGCGTCATATTTAGTACAATTGATTAATACTTATCAAACTCATGTCTCCAATAAGGTCAAATCAACTCAAAGTTGTTATCTTAGCTTTTGATTCAAATTTCTAAATGATAGACAATGATGTCGACTAGATAAAATAAATGAAATTTCAAACAAAATTTCATCGTCATACTCTTTGTTCCATTGAAAAAGTTCCATATAACATTTGTACAATGTGGAGCTTCTGAAAATTTCTATATAAAAAAAAAAACTAATTGTTCTTAATGCCATCATACAAGATGAATTTTGTGAACAACAATTATTAATTGGAATTGTTAAAATAAAAATTAAGAAAAGAACTGTATTGTCTAAATGGGGCTTATCATATGAAGCACCAAATTTGGGGTTTGCCCCTTGGGATTGTTTTCTTAGGTTATAACAAGCCAATCAACAAACTGTGATGCATTATGCAAAAGATAGCTTTAAACTTGCATATGCTTTATAACCTTGGGATAAAAAGAGAGCGAGTAGTTGACAGGCTATCAGATTATTTGGCATTTGCCTTGATGCATTTCTCTACTATACTTTTCCTTTCTTTCGTTTTGTGTCACCACATCTAAAACTGCTCCCCATTCCTTGATAACCCCACTAGCTTATGTGCAACAAAGTTTTTATTTTTCTTATATTGAGCATTTTAGTGTCATCATCTAGTTCCAAGTATTGGCAAGTAGGCCTTAATATAATAGGCTAACAACTTCTTTGAAAAATAGGACTTATTTTCTTTTTAAAGAAAATTCAAAGTGTCGCCAATGACTCCAGGATCTGCTAAGAAAAACAAACCTCTTTATCTTGATGTGTGTGCCAAGAGCTGCTCAAGATTTTCTTGGTGAAAAAATGCACAAGTCTTCTTGTATGCTGTAGTAGTCCATTGAATGTTGTTTCCTAGATCAAGATTTATTCCTATTTGCCATCACAAATAGCAAAAGCATCACTAAAGAAAAATGTGCATTGTTTGTGATAGGATAATTGACAACACAAAGTAGTGTTGCTAAAGAAAAAACCAACCTTTTGATTATGGTCAATAAAACAGTACCACCCCTTAGAGTCAACAAAATTGCTAATGCAAAGAGTTTCTCTAAGTTTGTACATGGAAAAGTGTCATCTGTCATGGATGCAGATAATGAAAATTATCTCTCTAACCAAAGCCAAGCCTTCAGGAAAGTTTGATTTTTAGACTCACAATTTCAGTACCTCAAAGTCCAAATGATTAGGGAGAGAATAAGAGAAGAAGAACTTGCATGAAGGAAATGACGTACAAATACGATTAGAGACTTACCTTCAAAATTAAAATAAGGAGAAAAGAGAACTTGCCTTTATGAAGAACAACTAAATAGAAGAGTTTGCCTAAATGTTGAAAAATCTACCCCACTTGTAGCTCTAATCTAAATAGAAGAAAAAAAAAATGAATAAAAATATGGAAGGAAGAAGAGTATATATATATATATATATATTCATTTGTCTTTTACCTTTTCTCATTCCTACTACCCTCATTAAATCCATTTTAGTCATTTAACCATTCCACTCATATTTAATTTAAAAACACAAAATACTTGTACTCCCTCATTCCTTGCTAAAACTTAAAACTACATTTAACTTTATACTAAATAAATGCCCATTTTTCAACTTATATTTAAACCCAATAAATTCCACCAACTCTCAATTATTCCTTTCATTTACAAAGATAATAAATTTAGCATTTTTCCATTGATTACTCAAGGCCACGGTTCACCTCAAATAAATATATATTTTTTACTATATTATGTTTTCAAAAATTCGGGCCATTACAATGAATCACTACAAAAAAGGGGTATTTTGCGACAGTTTGTTTAACAATTTGCTGTGGTTTTAAAAAATTTTCGCAAAATTTAAAAAATTAAATTTTACAAAAATTTTAGAAAAATTATCGTAAAATTTAGAAAATAATTTAATAATTTAAAAATTTAATTGAATGAACTTTGCAGCGATTAATAACTATCGCAAAATTTATTAATTTAATAATTAAAAAATTAAATTTTGCGACGATTTTGAAGAACTACCACTAAAATTTAGAAAATAATCAAATATTTATATTAAAAAATATATAAAATTTTGATAATTTATAATTTTTTTTAAAAAATATGTTAACTCTTCTTTTTTATTTTTAATTAATTAATTAATTAATTTTTAATTTATTCTTTTATTATTTTTATTTTATTATAAAAAAATTAATTTAATTAACTCGAGCCTCTCCCTACGCTGTCGCTCACCCTTGTGGTCAGTGGCTCACTCTCCGTCACTTGCTGTCTCTCTTTCTCTCTCCATTGCTTGCTTTGCATCATTTAGGTATTTTTTTTTTTGATATTTAGTAATAAAATATATTTTTTCATTCCAAGTCTGTTTATTCACACTCCATTACACATAACGTGATTGAGTATTTATCGAGTCTGTTGATTTATCTAATACCACACACAATATAGTTGAGTGTTCTTCAATTTCTCGAGTTTATTGATTGATGCAACATTACAAGCATGGTTGAATTTAGAAAGAAGGAAGGGTGTCTTTTGACATTTTCAAACCTAACCAAACAAAAGTAAGAAAAAGAAAAAGATTTTCTCTTTATCTCTCTTGCTAACAATTGTATTCTAATTTTATTTATATTTAATTTTTGTGAATATATTTCTATAAGTTTCAATAATATCAAAACTCAAGATACTTGCATGAATTATATGAAGAAGCTATAATTTTATTATTAAACATTTCTCAAATTCTTACATTCTTTATATGCTACACTCCCTAAGATCCCTAAATTTATATCAATTTTAAATATTTAATAAAATTATAAATCTCTATTGAATGACAGGTATTATAAATCTAATATTTATCACTTATTAAAATTTTTATGAGACATGCTTGATTAATTTGATACATCTTTTTGGGTGATTTGATTTTTGATTTAATTTTGAATATTATAATTCAATTGTTAACTGAATAGACAAAAAAAGAAAAAAACTAAAATTTATAATTATTTTCAAAAATACCATCAAATTATAAGCTACTTACAAAATTATCATTAAAATAAACAAAAATTGATGTCTAATAACAATAATTATATTTATTAATTAAAATGTCTTAAATTCTTATCAAACTTTTTAAATATGGATATTTTGAACAGAATTCAGTTACTTGGGTTAAATTAATTTTTAAAATTTTAATTCAGTTTAATTTACGCTTAATTATAAAAAAAAAATAAATTACACTCAGCAATAAAAATCGATTATAATTACACCCCATTAACTAAATTTTAGTTTTAAGGTAATTAAACTATAATTCATTATATAATTAATCAAAATATATAAAGCATGAACAAAAACTTAAAAAGCCTCACCAACACAGAACGAAGAACGAAGAACGAAGAACGAAAGAAGGGCCTTTTGCTGCATCTCGCCGTCGCCCTATCCGCTCTCGCCGCTTGCTGGCTCTCACCGCTCGCTGCATCTCACCGTCGCCGCATCTCGTCGTCGCGCCGCTCTCTGCCTCTTGCTCGCTGCATCTCGCCGCTCTCTGCCTCTCTTTGTCGCCGCATCTTGCCGTCGCTGCATCTCGCCAGGTACCTCAAATGAAATAGTCGATTTAATCGATTAGGTTTTGGTTTCATATTGGTTTCGCCGTCGCCCCATTTTGGTTTCGTATTGTTTAGGTAATTTAATCGATTAGGTTTTGTTTGTTTGTTTGATTAATCAGAAAATTCCTTAATTGGTTCGTTGTTATTTCTGTTTTGTGATTAGGGATAAAAATATTAGGGTTTAGGTTGAATGATGAAATCAGTGTGTGTCTTGTCTAACATTAATAATTGCCCAATCTGCTTTGAGTATTTCTATTTGAGTGGATATCTCTCTAATTCTTGTGCATACAAGTTGGTTCTGAAGCTAGATTATCTGATTGACAGGCAGTTGTATTACTGATCTATATTTTAGAATAGTAGATGAGGTTTTGAGTATTTTCTGCTTAAATCTAAGATATGAATTTCTATATGCACTGTGTTGGATGACTGAGACTTGGAACTGGATTTCATGGACTGTGGCTTCTATATATTCCCATTGGGCTTGCATCATCTGCTACTCTTTTAGCTATTTCACTTCTTTATGATCAAAAGATATATGAAAACCCGACTCTTCGCCTTTGGGCACTCTTCTAGTATTATGTTTAAAGTGGCTGAAAGCAACCCTAAATGCACAAGGCAAGCGTTACAGATAAGGCTAGATGAAAGAAAGAATTTAAAGAAAGAAGATAAAGGCATGGCTTTGTATGTGGACTTGTAACTGTTTGTTAGAAAGTGGGCTAATTTATAAGTTAAGAATGGCTTTCTTGTGGGAGTAGTTGGGGCAACCGTGCAAGTACTTATTATTCTTAAATTTTGTTATGTTTTTATAAATTTGTTAGAATTTTTTTTTTGAGTTTTATAAATGTGCATCACTTACTTCCCTTATTAGTAAATTTCTATTAATCTTTTCTATTTCTCACTATTATTCACTATTATTATAGAAAAATAAAAATAAAAACATACGGTAGCCAACAATGGTATTGCCAGTGACCATCTCTAGCCACCTACTCCAGGTTCAATTGAAGAACCCACGGTCCTAGTTCTTCAACCTAGATTTGGTCTTATCTAGGTTCAACCTAGATACTTGGTTTTTCAACGTTTTTTCTTAGGCCCCCCAGAAAAATAAATTAAAAAATAAAATTATGAGCTTCGTTAAAACTCATAATTAAATGAACGCCACCATTTCAAATCTAAATTATATTTTTTCTCTCATTTTATTGGTTCACCAAAAATTTTAGCCCCATTAATTAAACTAAAGTGGTTCACCCATTATTCGTATAACTTTATTTTTTTTAATCAAATAGTGATATTTAAGATAAAATTATAGGATGAAACAGTAAAATATCCATTTTACCCTTCTAATCAGATTCCTTGTTTTTTTTTCTACCTATAAAAGTTATGTCTTACAAACATCATTACAAGAATTTGAGAGTTTTACTCACACATAAATTATCCACTCATGATGATAATACGTGTGGGTGATTAAATTAGACAAACTTGTTACATTATCCATATTTATTATGTGTGGGTAAATTGATATACCTACATTTATTTTGACGAAAAAATTTCCTCCACTTTTAGAGGTTGGTGGGATATTTTTTGGTAAAATTTTGGCTGATGTGGCATTTTTTGGATTATATTGCCAACACATATTAATAAATATTACTCGTGTGGGTAATTGTTTATAAAATTATCTACACATAATTACAAATGTTATATATGTATGGGTATCCACGTATTAGTTGATGTGACATTTTTTTGGATTATACTGTCTACACATATTAATAAATGTCATGCATGTGGGTAATTATTTATAAACTTATCCACACATAATTATAAATGTTATATATGTGTGGGTATCCACGTATCTATGATTTTATAGTTAAATTACAAAACTATGTCGTTTTAATTTTATAATTTAAAATAATTTATTTTTTTATTTTATATATAAATATAAATAATAAACCTAAAACTAAATCCCTACACTAAAATTCTCCCATCCCTAAAATTAAATCCCTACTTGGTTTCTAATTTCTAAAATCCATTTTTTGCTTATCTATTCATTTTTAAAATATCTAAAACTAAATCTTAACATATATACGGTACCATTAATCTTATAAAAAGTTCCTATAGGAACAAAGATAAAATTGTGAAGCTCTAGACTTTTTTCTGTCTTTTACAACGTTTTTCATGCCGGTTAGTTTTCAGATCTATCTCGATCTCTTTTAATCATGTTTATATGATCCCATCCCATCTCTTCTTTTATCTTATCTTCTTTCTCTTTTCTTTGATTTTTTTTTGTGTTTAAGGTTATATTTATATTTTTTTTTATTATTGAATCTATTTTCGTTAATCCTAACCAGAAAAATTTATTATGATTTAACTAACACTATTATAAGTAATTCTTAATATAATTCTGTAAATGCATGAATATAATTATTAAGTTATTATAATTAAGCATCAATTATTTATTGATAATAAAATATATTAAAAATTATGAACATATTAAAAGGAATACAATATATTAAATTAATTTATTATAATTATTAAATTTATTATATAATTAAAATTTTTAATAAATATTAATTTGATGTAATAATTTAAATTATTTTAATATTAGATGATTATCATAAATTATAATTTAAATTATTTAATAATTATCATAATTTAAATTATTTTATTAGTTATCATAATATTAAATTAAATTATTTTATTTTTATTAATTAAATAATTATTAATATTATTTTAATAAATTATTTTATTTTTATTTAATAATTAAATATCTTAAAAAATTAAAAAAAACTAAAATGTTGGCAGGAGAAGCCCTCATCTTTCTTGACAAATCCCTAATCACATATTGCTCTAAACACTTCATTGTTAACTCCTTGCCTTCCCCCTCTCACCATAGGAAAATTTACAAAACTAGGACCCTTGGTATTAAAATTTGCAAAAATAGGACACTTTAAAAATCTTTGCAAAACTAGGACTTTTGAACTTTTACTGGACAAATATGCCATCGCTTTTAATAACCTATCTTATGGTCTTCTTTTCTGTCGCTCACATTCTGACTCGGCCACTGTTAACCTCTCACGCTCGTCTTTCTTTATCTCCATCTGACTGTTGTTGCTTCTTCAAAGCCATTGTTGTTGTTGTTATTCACTTGCCAAAGTGTTGTTGCTTCTTCATCAAACGTCTTATTCGCGCCCATTGTTGTTATTCCTTAAGTGTTGTTGCATTCGCACATCAATCGGCTTCTATCGATCTAGGTATTTAGTTATTTTCCAATCTTCGAGAAGATAGTTTATCCTCTTTTCCAAAGTTATGAGTGAAAAATTATGCATTTTGCTAGTTTGGACATGTATCGATTGATATATCGACAATTTACGTCATGATATATTTCAACTGATATATGTTTAAACACAAAAACATGAAAATGATGTATCGATTTTATTATCGGTTGAGGTCTTATGTTAACTGATATATATTAACCGATATGACCTCTCACAATCGACATTTAGAAACTGATATACCTTAGGAAAACCAATATGTTTTAAATTTCTTTTAATTTAGAAATTGTTTCAATGTATGTTATAGGAATGAAAGCTTGAAGAACTGGCTTTGTTGTTGTGATGTATGGAGGTTATTGTGATGTATGGAGGTTAGTGGCAATATGATGTTGATGCGAAAGAATATAAATACGTGACCGAAGAATGTGAGTCGGTATTACCTGTGGAACTAGATTGCACATTTGACCAACTGGTAAGTTCCCTATACAGTAAGTTCAATGTTAGTATGGCTGAGAAGTCAGTTGTGCTGAAGTACAAGTATAAGCACTTGGTTCTATCCGCACTTCCATTGGAGATACGTAATGATATAGATATTGAGTGCTTTCTATTGGAATGCTCTTGGATAGAGTGCAGAAGCCCATTGTGTGTTGATTTTGTGGACAAATTATTACCGCAGACACAACCTAAGGAAGTGGTTGTAGAGAATTCTCCCATGACACGCTTGGGCAGCGATAATCCAACATCGTTGAAAGACAAGGTTAATTGCGATGATGCTTTGTATGGAAATGGTTATGAAGATGTTAAACGGGATGATGCTGGATATGGTGTTGAAGATGTTAATTGGGATGATGCTGGACATGGGGTTGAAGATGTATTCAATGGTGATGATGTTGAAAAATTGTACATTATTAATGTAGACTCACGGGATTGTGCTGAGCAACCTACTTTTCTCCCATCTTCGAGATTATCAAGGGTCAGTGCTGGAACATCGTCGGCTGTGTCAGATGTTGAGTTGAACGAAATTTTTTCGTCAAAATTAGAATTGCATTAACGGATGAGTTTGTTGGTTTTGAAGAATAATTACGAATACAAAGTGGTCAAGTCAACTAAGAAGGTACTTTACATGAAATGTAAACACGGTGATTGTAAATGGCGGTTGAGGGCAGCCACGCTTGGCACTTCTTTTGGTTGGACAGTTAGGAAATATGTAAATACTCATTCATGTTCATCTTTAATAATGCGCCGCGATCATTGTCAGGCGAAGAGTAGAATAATTGGTTCTTTAAAAATCAGTTTCGAGGATGTTAAGTGTATTTATAAGCCTAAGAATATTGTCCACGATATTCACAAGGACTTTGGGGTCAACATAAGTTATGAAAAGGCATGGAGATCGCGGGAAAAGGCTTTGGACATGATCAGGGGGGTGCGGAGGAATCATTCCAGTTGCTTCCATCTTATCTGTACATGTTGAAGTTGAATAACTCCGGGACTATTGCAAAATTCGAGAGTGACAGTGGAAACAGATTCAAGTACCTTTTTATGGCCATTGGTGCATGCCTTGCCGGATTTCGTAGCAAGATGTGGCCTATCATTGCAGTCGACACTTGTTTCCTTAAGGGAAAGTATCTTAGTAGTTTATTTGTTGCCACGTGCAAAGACGGTAACAATCATGTTTATCTTATAGCGTGGGGAGTCAGAGATTCTGAGAATGATGCGTCATGGGAATGGTTCTTCAATAAATTGTGCCCTGCATTTGGTGATGATATACTTGATTTGGTATTTGTGTCTGATCGGCATAAGAGCATCCATAAGGCGGTCACGACTGTGTTCCCTAACTCATTGCACGTTGCATGTATATATCATATTGGCAAAAACATAAAAGCTTAATTCAAAAAGTAAAATGTGCATGCTCTTTTCTACAAGGCTGCGAAGGTATATCGACAATCAGAATTTAATGAATACTTTATTGAGCTCGAGCGATGTGCTCCAGCCATTGGTGCTTATCTTAGAGAGGTTGGTTTTAGTCGTTTGGCACATGTATATTCGGATGGTAAGAGGTTTGATATAATAACCACAAACATTGCGAAATGCCTCAATGCAGCTCTAGTGGATGCCCGTAAATTACCGATTCAATATTTGATGGAGTATATTAAGAATATGCTGCAACAATGGTTTTATGAGAGACGGGGTGATGCTAGTAAAATGGGTGGATATATAACAGCTTGGGCTAAGAGAGAAATAGCCAAAAGATTGGCATTATCCTAGTATTGGCGTCCATAACCGATTGATATGTATAGATTCAATGTTCGTGATAGTCACTTGGGGGGTATTGTCGACTTGAAGGCGAAAACTTGCACTTGTAGAGTGTTTGATTTCGACAAATTGCCATGTGATCATGCCCTGACTACTGCACGTTCACGCAATATTGACCCATACACGTTGTGCTTCTCATACTACCAAACAGAAGTTCTGCTGTGTGCCTATGTCGATCCGATAATGCCCGTGGGCAGCCAAGTCGACTGGACCGTGTCGGCAGGAATTTTGTCTATTAAATTGCTACCGTCGGCAAGTAGACGCAAACGTGGAAGACGTCAGATTTGTCGAATTCCTTCAGCCGGTGAAGAGAAGAGGAGGGTAAAATATAGTCGTTGTGGCCTAATTGATCACAATCGCCAAACTTACTCTAATCCAATAACTTTGTTGTCATAAACGTTTAACATAAATTCAGTAATTAAACATGTAAAAGGCCAATCTTTTAATAAAAATAACAATGTAACATATACCATTGTAGTATTAAATAGGTTAATACATATCGGTTAATACAACAATGTAACAAATACCATTGTAGTATTTGTCGAATTCCTTGTCTTATGGAATTGATATTGGTTAATACATATTGGTTACTTAACCGATGTGTGTTAGCCGATGAAAAATCAAGAAGAGGATATTGGAAAAAGGGTATCGGTTTTAAACCGATGAAACATAACCGATGTTTCTGTAAAAATATTATCCACATAATACATTGCAAACCAATGATAACACATATAAAGGATGTCTTACAGGTCGCCAAACTTGCTGTAATCCAATAATTTTAAAAATTAAGAAATTAGTTATGGGGTAAACAATATCGGTTAATTCATATCGATTAAATAACTGATGTGTGTTAACCGATTAATACTGAGGAAGTCGACCTCGATCAAATGGTATCGGTTTATATCTGATGAATTAGAACCGATATAATTATAAAGGACACCTGTAACCAATACAAATTCCTTTAATATTAAGATATCAAACTAATTCAATTTATGGATGCATATTAACAGTTAAAAAATATATATTGGTACGATAAAATTTACAATATTACTGAGATTATATGTACATTACAATAGTTTAGTTTTTCTCTCTTCTTGGGATCTTTGGGAGCTTCTTCATATTCTTGATCAAGCTCGGCTGCAAAATCCAGTACATCCGATACTGCAAAAGCATAAAGCTCCACAGCTATATGAGATCTGTAAAGTTCAACATTCTTCTGGGTCATCTCGTTTATTGAGACATTGTGGGTCATGAATTTCATCCATTCGAGAACAAATATCCCACAATCACCACCCCTGCCAATTGTAAGCAAATAACATTTATAGCCATTATAATAAAAAAACTCCAAATAAACAAATATAAAATAACCTTAATCTTACTCAATTTGCTGAGGACCTTTTTGAATCTTGAAGTCTCATTTAGGCTTCAACTTAATTCCAGGTGTTAAGACGTCGTAATTACAATCTTTTAAAAACTTTGGAATCATATGTACAAGATACTCGATCTTAGTTTTGTAGTTTTTTTGGTGTGGTTGAGGTATATACATGAATACATTGAATCGCGAAATCCAGCGCTACCAAAACTTAATGTTTATCATCTACATCTGCAGGGCATAACACAACCTCAACATTTAAGAATCCGTAGGTATTTGTTGTCTCTCCCCAAAAATATTGGCAAGGAATACCATGCTCCGTGAGGTTTTCTCACTTTCCTGTCTTCAATTGATCTCACGCACTCTTCAATAATTGTTGTGTGCGGTCAAAATCACAAATGATTAGTTATTTTGAGAAGAAGTAAATTCTAGTCCAAATAATATATATGGTTACGACACTTACACTAAATGTGCTTGGAACCAATGCTAATTTTGTATTGGTTGTTTTTGATTGTTTCATTCTTTTATTCAACATGTACACGTAGCTATCCATGTGTTGCAAATATTTAAACAAAAAGATCATAAACAAACATATATATATATATATACGTCGGTTCTAAATATCGGTTCGTAACTTTCATACCAAATCGATTCATGACAATGTATATATATCGGCTATATATATTAGTTTAAGATCGATATAGGAAACAGACTAATTAATATATGACCAATAAAGTGTAACCGACGTATCTATACAGCAAATGATATATGTAGGTAAATAAGTCTCGGCTCTTAACAGATAATTATAACCCGATGTCATACACAATAGAACATATATAGTTAGATAATGACATACATCAGATCAGAGCCATTGGTCTTTTTTTGATAGGATCTCAAAAAATTCCTTATCCATATAACAACAGGAAGCTTTGATAACTGCTGTTGTATTTGGATCGTTGAGAAATTTATGTAAGTCCTCCACCCAATCACTGCTTGGAGCACCTGTGGGTTTGGGATTCAGCTTTGGGAGTTTGGAGGTGAATGATATTACTCCCGAGTCCTCCTCCTTATTTCCCTCGGAGGGATTCATAATTGATTCAATAGCTTTTCTTTTGTGCCCCATCTGCACATCCGACCTTTGGAATGTCTCCTTAATAGGAGTATGTGCTTTTATTTCATGTCATGACGGATTTATTGATTCTGTTTGTGTCTCCACTATCAATTTCTCAACCACACCCACAGCCTCAGCAACATCGCCTTCCGTCGTCTCCTCCTCCCCGTCCTCCTCCTCCACCAAAACCTCACCTTCAACATCTTTCCTTTCCCCATCCCCCTCCACCTCACGGTCATTCCTCTCGTTCTCCCCCTCAGTTACCGGTGGCTTGATTGACAATAGCTAGCAGATGAAAGTAAACATATTCTTCATGTCGGTGTTCTCTTCCTTATCTCGGTTCAACATGTGCCTAAGTGCACTGAGCTTGTTTTTCACTTCCCTTAGCTCGTTTCTCACTTCACCGAGCTTGTTGCTCACTTCCTTCATTTCCTCCCGAATTTCTTTCATTAAACCATCTAAATAGTTCTTTATATCTTTTTTTTTCTTTCGGTTTAACACTCATTTCTCCCTGGTTTATTGAGTCAACCTCCATTACATTTGTACTCCCTCCGACTACTTCACTTTTATTTACTTCTTCTTCTTCTTCTAATACACCATATGCCTTAATAAAATAATATTCTCTCATTTTATGATCTGTTGGCACAATGGGGATAACTTCCCTATCATCAAATAAACGCCCCTGCAAAATTTGTTTTTGGTTGATTTTTGTATGTAAAAGTATCAATTTCTTCATCCTTGGAGTTTGAGGGTCTGATTCAATTATTTTAATAATTTTGAGCTTAACCAAATGTGACATGATCTCAAATAAAAAAATCTGCATATGATATAAAATTTAGAAAATAAGTATTAAATAATGTGTTTTCAACTGCTTTATAATATAAAAATTAGAATAAGACGTACGGTTACATATATTGGTTCTAATAAGACATGTCGGTTAATATAATCGGTTAGATACTGATATGGTATAATCAATACGATGATCCACCGATATCGATCAACTAAGTGATATTATATAACCGATATCATATTCACATCAGTTTTTCCATATTGATGATCCATCGAAATATACTTGTAAGGTAATTGGGAAACCTTTAATGTTGTATGTCTTGTTATCGTTCTTTTGTCTAAACCCATTCAAGATGCCTCGTTTGACACTATCTGTGGTAGAGATAAATGAGTCGTTTACCCAGGGGAACCTGTTAACCTCTGGCCCATCAGAGGTCAGGTGAAAATATTTGATATCCAACTTTGTACCATGGGATTTGAAATTGATTTCATTTATAATCATCAGATATGACATAGAGAGACGATCTTCATCAGAACACTACTCCTTACCTCTAGCAATATCCCGCATATAAATCTGTCTTAACTTGGCCCCTGAAACCCCTTTCTTTATGTTACAGTCAGGGAAGAATTTGGCAAACAGTGCAGGAGTCCTCTCCACGTTAATTTTCCTTTTTGATGCTTCGATATTTCCAAACTTCAACCTCGTGATCAGAGTAAACTCCTTCCTCCCAAATTTTACATAATTTCCATATATTTTGAAGCACAAGGAGCCTTCCTCGTCATTGTTTGTTATCTTCAGCAGCTTTAACAGTAGATTGTGGACTAACTGAATGCTCTATGTTAGTCCCTCTACTCCATATACGAGCTGTCCAAAACAAGATGCCTTAAACTATTCCTCAAGGTCAGACTTATGCCTTAGTGTCGCCCTAATGCCTTTAACTGTCTCCTTAAAATGATCAAGTCCAGTAATCCTCGCGTAAAAAAACTCTTTGATTTTCAAGTTATCATCTAACCTCTATAGAAAAAAATAAAAAATAATATTAAGTTAACAAACAATACAATCTTTATCAGTTACAAGGAACCGGTCAAGTATATAATATAACCAATATCGGTTATCCCATATCTATACGGAGTAAACGCTACACCCTAACCATCGGTTACCCCATATCGGTGGTGTATATATATGCCACTGATGTATGTTAACCTATCAGCCTATATTATGTACGTCGATTTATAACATATTTTCGCCGAACATGATGCCCATAAACCATTACCCCTTCTTCATCTAGCCACAGGAAAATGCTAACACATCTGCTGATATTATAAATACGTCGGTTTATAACATATATTTTCTAGATTCAGTTCATCTTGTCAAACCCGAACTCAATGGTATTTAGTCATATCAAATTATTCGCTACCAATATCGTCAAAACATAAGCAAACAAAGGAAATAGTCCAAAATCAAACCTGATGAACCGTCTTCTTCGCGCTCTTGTTCTTGGCCGGCTTCGACTGCTTCTCGATTGAGCTAGCCATCCTATCAATAATATAGAGGAATAAGAACGTGAATCAAATTAGGAATAACGATCTAATAAAGGAAAATGCGGTCAAACAACGCAATTATAATAAAGACAGAAAGTGAAGCGAAGAGATGCAAATGAAACGGTACGACTGTTCATCAGGCGGGAATGGCCTTTTTTGTCCAATAAAAACTGGGTAGTTCAAATGGTATCCGTTACATTACAACCGATATCACTTTATGCATGTTTGGGATGAGATTTTGATCTTATCGGACTTTATTGTGGTATGAACCGATTCCATTAATGAAACAATATGGAATCGGACTTCATATTTCGATAAAATGAGATAGGATAACACATCTCCTGTTGACAGACTATTCAGACTTCACCATTGTTTCATGAATATTCGATCGGACTTGATTCCCTGATAAAATCCGAATGAAGGTCGGATTAGTACTTTTGGACTTAATACGACTTTATAGTCTGAATTAGTACTATCAGACATAATACGAGTTAATTGTCCGATCTCCATCTATCGGACTTAATACCATGATATAGTCCTAATGGACCACATGAAGGTCGATGGATTACTAATAATATTTGTAATTTTGAGTTTTTAATTCATTTTTTAGTTTTTTATTTTGGTAGTCTATTTTTAAAATATTGAAAATGCGTTATCTTTGTCAATTTGAAAAACTGTTGCTGAAAACAGAAAACTATAAAACACTCTATTTCTTAAATTTTTACAACAATTTTTTAATGACATTGTACATAATGTGAATATAAATGATAAGATTGCATCATTAAAAAACACGTTTACTTTAGAATTTTCATAAATATTATTTTATAATATTTTATTTAATTCATTTAATTATGAAATGATAAAATTAACTTTTTATCATAATTTCATTTTCTGGAAGTAATTAATGGTAGATTTCTTATTATATATGTGATTATATTTTATATTAAAATTATCTACTGGTTTCTTGACTACAACATCACATATCTCAACAACCCATCATCACACTTGATTGTATAAAAATGTCAAAAAAACCTTGCTTGTCTGTAACCTTGTATTTTGTGTAAGTAGCATTTTTGCCTCATTTATAGACATTCACTCTTAAAAACACATGCATTGTGGGAAAATGGGGAGCTTTTGCTGTAATAAAATGTCACCCCAAAATGATCATGACATTCATATACAATAATTTTGAATTGAAAGATACATTGTGCAATGTACATGTTACATAACTCCCATTGTAACATGGCGTGGTTTAGAAATCATCGGATCAGTCTTGCTGTAGTAAAATTCGTTGAAGGCGGCAGAGTCGCATAGGAGATATAAGATGTGGGAGCAAGTTGACTTCCCGCATCACTTCAATTAGATAAGTCTTGATGCAGCGAATTGGCTTGAAGGAGGAGATGCCATCAAGCTCCAGATCATGCCAGAAAGGACGGTCACCATTCATGGCGTCCTGCCTCGCATGATCTGGAGCTTGATGGCATCTCCTTGTACAAGACAATTCGTTACAGCAGGACTTATCTAATTAAAGTGATGCTAGAAGTTAGCTTGCTCCCGCGACTCTGGATAGATGCTTGAAGGCAATGATCAATCTAGATTGTTTGCAGAAAATTTGCATATTACAAAGTTACAACACAATTACATTTTTTCAAATAGACATATCACACATACATAGCAGTAAAATATACATAGTAGAGAAGAACTTATAAGCATAAATAACTAATTCATAATGAAATTAAATTGTGTTTAATTCTAGTGAGGAACATATCATTACAGTGATGAATAATTGAAATCAAATCAAATTAATTGGAACCAAACAAAAATGTGCCCTTAAACCTGACCTTCTCATGCTCCCCCAACCATTTGCAAATTACAGCAAATTAAGTAGTCATTCCACAACCACCGCAACAAATGATATACAAAATTGTTTCCATATTACAGATGTTTGCATTAGAACACATAATGCTATTATGTTCGTACAAAATATTATATGGCAGTAGACCAATTACAAATGGCTCAATAATCCATTTGGTTTTGCACAAAATAGTTTAAACATGATAACTGATTAAATGAAAATTTAAGAACAGTTTACTTTGTAAAACGTTATACCCACATGATCTGAAGTTTGATGGCATCTCCTTCTTTAAAGCCATTTGTTACAGAAGGTTTCCCCTGGATCTGGTTGCCTTTGGTCACAATTGCTGCAGCCAGCGGTCGCCAGCAACCACCTCCGTCCAGACATTCCCACGATCTGAGCCTACCATAACAAATGCAAAGCCATCCAAGTTAACATACAAAATAATGTGTCAGGTTTACCAGCTCTGATTTCTTCATTTTTATTATAAATGAACAACGCACATACAGTCCCTTCGACTACCATGGGCAGGGGTTTTCGACCATCATAGGCGCCCACTCGAAACCCTTATTCCCATAGACCAACATACTCCAACACCAACAAGACCCAACGACAGAATCTTCATATATGTAATGTATAAACTGTCGTCCATACCCAACCCCGCGTATATATGAAAATATATCATGCATGAATGCTAAATCGTATTACGTACCTATTCTTCGGGTGATTCAACCGTGAAAATACGTTGGGATTGAAGATCAAACGATTGGAATTCTCAAAATATTTGATTTACCGAAACTGTCTAGGAAGAGAGAACGCAATCGGTCATAGGGCCTATCATACTTGTTCACTGACATATATTGCATCTGGGTTCATTGGTTTATAACGTCGGTTAGGAATCTATATATTGGGTTAATGAAGAGATAGGGCGGAGGAATGGCGAAGTCGTGAGAGAGACGGCAACATCGATTTAATAGTTTTAACAAATAAGAGGGAGTTACCATTTATATTATAAAGCTGTAGTGGCTGAACCAATAATAAAATGTATACCAGACGTCTGTACACTAGTTAATGCGGGCACATTTCACGTAAAGATATTCGTACTCATCAGATCTCAGTCGAGTCAAATCGATGTGTTGTGGCACCACCTGATTGGATGTGTTGGGAGGTAATCACGTGCCATGGTCTCATTTGCCTCGGGATGGGTCCACGATTTGACCGAAGTTATAGGTCCAATCACATCGGTTATGTAAACGATGTATGTAAACCGAGGATAATACATGCCTATGAAATCGGTGGAGGTTATTAATCGATTAAACCCAACTGACGTTGATGAATACTTGTTTGTTTGATCGACATTTAAACCGATTCAAATTGATTGAAATTACATCGTTCAAGACATATCGATTCATAACCGATGTGCTGAAAATCGGTCACACTTGTAATTCTCCACTAAACACAATCGATATTAATTAAAACCGTCTTCTTATTGAAAACAATACATTTTCTGAACTTCGGAATGTGAAAGGGTTTTGACATTGTATATAAAGACCCTCATCTTCTCTAGGGCATGCTCGCCGTCGCACTTTCTCTTCCTAGACAACTTCTGTAAATCAAAAAATCCTATAATTACAACCGTTTGATCTTAAATCTGAACGTATATTCACTGTCGAAACACCCGAATAACAGGTAGGTAAGCCTAAAGATTTTTTCAGTGACAGATTTAACATGCATGGATGATATCTATGTTGGTCTTTGGGGATAAGAGTTTCGGGTGGTCGCTTATGATGGTCGGGAACCCCTGACCAAACTTAGTTGGAGGCACTGTGTGTGTGTTAAGAAATCAGACTCGGTAAACTGGACGGAGGTGGTTGCTGGCGATCGCTGGCAGCGGCAGTTGTGGCTAGCGGCGGTTGCCAGATCCAGGAGGTGCCTTCTGCTGAAATGGCTTTAACGAAGGAGGAGATGCCATTAAGTTTCAGATCATATTGGTATAACGTTTTTAGCAAGAAAACTGTGTTATAAAATTTCATTAAATCAGTAGTCACCAATTAAACTGTTTTGTACAAAGCTACTTGATTCATCAATAGAAACCGCTACCATTTCGCCGAGGTCCACCGCCCTAACTGGTTTTAATCGGTTAATACACATCGGTTATTTAACTGATATGAATTACCCGATATGAACCGATATCCTTTCACTGATTTCCACTTTCTCAGTTTTCATCGATTAACACACATTGGTTATGTAACTGATATGTATTCATCAATATTGAATGCAATTAAACCCAAATTTATTGTAAATTAGTTGTTTATGCTTATAAGTTCTTCTCTGCTATGTATATTTTAATTCCCCAGTAATGCTATGCATGTGTTTTATGTCTGTTTTAAAAAATGTAATTGTGTTATAACTTTGTACTATGCAAATTTTCTGCAGATAATCCACGTTAGTTTATGCAGTTAACATACTCTAACATTAGGCAATGGTCTTGAGAGGAACCTTGCATTGCCATTGCATACCTTACCAAGTGGAAATACTCCTCCAGGTTTTATAGGGTTTGCAGTTAACATGATAAACCTCGGCTTCCAATCATATCTATACAAGCACTGCAGTGTGACCTTCACAGATGGAGGACAGTAGGTAGATTCGTTGATGAGATATAAGGTGTGAGAGCAAGTTCACTTCTACAATGACTTAGATAAGCCTTGTTGCATCGAATTGCCTTGAAAAATGAGATGCCATCAAACTCCAGATCATGTGAGGTAGTACTCCATGAATGGTGACTGTTCTTCCTGGCATGATCTCTAGCTTGATGGCATCTCATTTTTCAATGCAATTTGCTGCAGAAAGGCTTATCTAAGGCATGCTGGAAGTCAACTTACCCTCAGTTATGTAACATGTATATTGCACAATGTATCGTTCAATTAAAAAATATTGTATATGATTCTCATGATAATTTTGGGGTGAAATTCTATTATAGCAAAAGACAACATCAAACAATGCATGTGTTTACAAGAGCGAATGTCTATAAATGATGATTGCTTCATTCATAATAGCTTCACATTTCGAAACATGGAGTGTGATAAATGGAATATGCTAAGAACATAGATATAATAGTATTCATACTCTTGAGTGATAATATATATTATACATAGAAATTTATTTTTTAAATTTTAAAAAATATATAATGGGTAATTCAGATCAGTAAAAATAACTAATGTGTAAGTGTGTGATTACAATTGTTCTTGTATATTCACAACTTACAATATTTAACTACCTTGGACTACGATGATAATATTACCCATGCAAATGTATTTATTAAACAACATTAAATCAACTTTGTTAAGAACAATAATCAGGAACGCCATTCCCTCCCCCGCCCCCTCAAAACACAACCAAAGTTTTCATAGTGGTTTGACTGATTGACGATAATGACCGGGTTTAATTGAACATTTAAACCAGATGTCCTCTAAAATAAACTCGGGATGCGAATGCCCGGGGTCATCGGCTTGAACCGTGCCATGGTCAACTTCCCTTCTTGTAGACTTCCTTCCTGGCATTATATCGCGATTATGCCCGTGAGTCGAATATTCTGGGTTTAATTGGCATATAAATCCTGCTGCCGTTTAGTACCCGACAACCTACGAGCTTTATTTCCTGATAACACCCGGTAGTAAATTCAATGGGGATAATAATTTGATAAAGCCCAATATTCGGGTTTAGTCACGCGATGAAGGCCAGATCTGGTGGAGTTGTCTTCATGGTTCGACGATCACCACACTCATAACCATTTTACACAACTATGTATATACAACATAGATATTTCAACATAACATATATATTACATATTAGCATTATATACATATTATATGTGAGCAAAATACATATACCAACTACACTTAAATGTATATGCAAATACATATTAATTTTACTAATAACATATACATTCAACTATTAACTACATTGCTATGTCTATACAAAAACATCGCAAACTTCTGGCGGAGAGTAGTCATATCACCCATGGTGCGATTGCTCACCCATTGGTCCCCGGTGTGCTCCAAGATGTCCATAACGTACTTCATAACATACACTCCGCAATAGTGCCTGTAGTAGAAAAATTCAAATTCAGTAACACATTTAATGACAATAATATTAAATTAAATCCATAATAAATTAATTTAATGTAAATAACTTAAGTACCTGTCGGTTTGCTGCGGCACCTGCACCTTCCCGGATCAAGAATCTCCAACGCCCATTTTTTGTATGCAGGCGCAGCTTTGGATAGATGCTTATAATATCCACTACGCACCAAGAGAATGGGGAGAAGACTGACCAATGCTTGCATGGCCGTCATCTTGGACTTCCTGCTATTTGCTGACTTCGCAAATGAGTCGTATATAACAACTTTCAGGCAAATATTCGCAAGGGCCCAATGACCATTATTTATATTGCATGGGAGCAACACCTGCATATAATATAATGTTAGATTTTGTAAGGCAGTAACTCCATAAATAAGCTAAAATAACACATACGAAGTCCACTGTTCACCACGGGCGTTCATCATCATCAGTCTAGCCTTGGACAATATTTAGCCAACTGTCTGGGACAACCGCCTTACCAGGCACGAATCACTTCTCGGCATATGTATTGTTCCAGTGTAATACCATAAGTACCTGGATGGAATATATGATCATGGACAAAATATATATCCAACAAAGAAGTAATCTAAGATTTCTGTATAGCACTCACAAATAGTGAAGACGACATCAGTGCGTAATTGGTGTTATACACACCACTAGACTGCGTCTTCATTATTTGTCGGAGGCAACACATATAACTGTCGATGTGCGTCGCCTCTACCCAGTTAGGCGATTCTACTATGCACCGAAGGTCATTGGGTATTAGATGGACAATGTACCCTGTGTTCCACCTACAACAACGAATTAAGAGTTAGACTGCGCATATGTAAATAGAATTAGCAAGTAAAAAATGCTTAAGCCTTTGAATACTCATGCAATTTCTTTATCTGACTGTATGTAATCACCGTAGCCCTCGGGGGGTTAGGATTATCCTCATCATGTGGGTCCAAGTGGCGATGCGCTACTTTATTTACTATCTGCATGACCACCTTGGCAGCATTAGTGCATGATAGATTTTGAGGGACTTCATCACATGTCCCCTTTAGCTCTAGGTGGTGTTTTGCAACATAAGCCGTATTATCCATCACACTGACTGCCCCTCTGTCCAGCTGAGGAACAGGAACATCCTCCACTATCCCAACCATTGTCCCAACCGATTTGGACTACAACACTGTATCCGCATCAAATGCATTGTCGGTCCTGTCCACCGCGGCAACATCCCTTATCCGCTTAAGTTTGGTGGGATCAGTGTATTGTGACCGACGACACTGCAATTGCAATTGTATAATCACTAACCCTTACAATAAGGTATTGCAGACTGAAATGTAATACGTATTCAAAGTGAAGTTCGAGCATACTCTGCCTAGTGATGTTTGGTAATTCACTTCATCGCCAACTGGAGGTGTATGTTGACCATCTGGTTCCTCATCATAACCACCGTCCATGTCAGTTGGGGAATGCACTACAGGCAGGACGCGTAGATGGGTAAGCAGTGATGCTTGCCCCATTTCCATTTGCCTCAACGTCCACTCTACATGGCCCAACCTCCTCTCAGTGAGCGTCATGCGTGAGCTCATTAGATGATTTTCTGGTCCAAACGTGTGCTCATCTGGCTGAGTTCACCGTTCATGAACCGCAACATCTCCAGCGTCAGATTCAGCTTATCGGTGATCTGTAAAAAGCAATGCCAAATTTTAGATGTGTACATATACAACGTGAACAATTTATCATATATCAAATTTACATCACATGAACAATTTTATTAGCAATATCATACCTATTCTTCGTACTGTCCGCGGTGCATAGTAGGAGAGAGTCTTGTCTCCGCCCTACATGTTGACATCGTATCTGTACGAGGAGCACCATCAGCCGTATCCACCTACTCCTCTCTTCTCCTACCTGGTCGATCGGACCGCATCCTTCAGATTATGGTCAATCCCTCCGTCGCCTAATTTGTATACGTCCACACCAACCGAGTACAGAGGGTTAAAGGACCTCTAGAAGTCAGTGTTTCGCTCTGCATCAGTTGGCTCGAGCGTCGCACTCGTACCCCGAACCTACGACATGATTTTATCATTTATTCAGTTTACTAAAAATATTCAAAAAGTAACTCAATTTAATTTGAGGTTTTGAACATACATTCCTAAGGCTTTCTATGTAGTTAATTTTATGTGGCCTTATTTTAGAGCATCGCTTTTGACATCTAGGAATGGAGACCGGAACGGATAGTCTGATGGCCATTTATTCTCCACCCATTGGAATATTTTGATCAACCATCATTGTATAAATCAAATAATTTCAATAATAAGCTGATAAAACAATTCAAGTAAAACAAAAGTATAGTTGACATCGACAAATATTACACAAATAATGTAATATTCATTGTCAACAGACCGATGTCACTATATTGAATTTAGTACATAAAACGCTCAAACAAAATCGTAAATATTGACTTTCTTGCCAAGCTTCCCACTCAACTTGCCATCTGTAATGGCCATCCAGAGGTAATGCAGGCTTTTATTGCAGATGTACGTACCCTAAGGGAATGACTGTAATGCATGTAAGTCCTCGACCATAGTCCACAGAAAGTCATCCATCAGTGCGCGTTCATCGTGGCCAAGCAACAAAATTGTCACAACAGCAATATAACTTAGCTTGAGGACATCATCTGTAGGGAGGTCATGTCTGGAATCAAGAGCTACTTTGATGTCGCTCCAATACACTTCCCGTTGCTGTGGGAAAAGCCGCGCGCGTAAACTATCCGCCTGCAGTGGTCTCGCTTCACATTGTTCTTTATCAATTACGGCAAATTAGAGTGTACTTATTAGAATGAATTCTTGCTTCCTATACCTATATGGCATGCCCCAAGCTCCAACCACATCTCATCCTCCCAGGCACTGGGAAAGGTGACCTCCCTAACCAGGACTTCTCCAACCAATTGTGGTGCAGAATACTGATCGTATAGAGGGATTTGAATAAAATGTCCTAGCGGCCCATCGGTTAATGTTTCCAAGAGGCGATAACAACCTAATGTCTCATGAGCAATTATAAGCTGGTGCAGGCCACAATGAGTTGTGAACTGCGTAGTCGGCGGGATTACCCGATTTGCGTGAACGTACATAAATTTCAACATCTGGTTGACATCCATCTGACAGTGATCGACCAAAAAAAAAAAAAAAAGGGAAAAACATTATAAAATGACAGGAACGCGATATCTTTTTAAATAATGGGGTACATGAACATGTTCTATTTACTGGGCCTAAAGTTGTTTTAAAGCCTTGAAACAGACTTAAATTGCATATTAAGCCCGTAAATGAAGGACGCTCTAGGTTTTGTCTGGAGTGGCAATGAGACACGACCTCAATGCCACGATGATGCCTGGTTGGCCTTAAATTACATATTAAGCCCGGGACCCACATTTGTGGGCTGGCCTATTTCATCGGGCTACATGGAGGCTGACCGGCCATGAATGCAGACCGTCATCATCGCCAACGGGGCTTCATCATGACGAAGCGCCGTTGACTAGAAAGTCAGCCCGCATTCCGTCCCTCATAGATAAACATAGCCAGGCCATGATACGGATTGCGTTTAAGTCTATAGCGTCTGACAAAAATAACAGAAAATAACAACATGACTCACCTCTTCACTATGGATGGTTAGGGTTCGGCGGTGACGTTAAACGCTAATACGGCGGCTGCTCGCTTGTTCTGGGGCGAATGTGGGGTTTAGGAAGAGATAGCGAGTTGGGCTTAACGAAGACAGTCACAGGGAGCGATCGGGTGAGTTAAAGGCCAGTCGGGTTTAATTAGTACGTGTGTTTTAAATTTTAGGGGTAAATTGAAAGTAGTAGGGGTATACGCAACAATATGCAATAAAGACTAATAATCAGTTATTCGTTGAATTTGAGTTTGTTTTAGTTTTCGGGAGCGGGGGATCGTAATCAACTAAATGGCAGACAATAAATAACCCCCAATTTGATGTTGGCTCTCAAGGATTCGTCGGTAAAATTAACTACCAAATTAAAAAGTATCCTTATCGGGTTTATTATGGTTATAAACTCGATACAGGTTTCTTTGGCCAATTAAGCTCGTCATTGCCGGTGAATTTAAATCAGTAATTACTTTATATTTGGTGGCCGATGATGGCGCCCATTTGCATGCCAAATTTATAATCGGGGTAAATAGGCCTATTAGGCACGAACTGAAAAATTGATATACGGGGTAAAAAGGGATATTAAGCCCGTTGATATGCCCTGTAAACACGAAGAATCACAAGAGCTAAAAAAGTCATGAGACATGGACATGAAGCCCAAAGGCCCAACGGGTTGTAGGAGATTGAGGAAATAAGCCGAAAGAGCAAGAGGTCGAGCCGAGACCAAGTGGGGAGGGCCCACTCGGTTAGGCCGAGTGGGTACAACACTGTTTTGGTGTTTTGGGTATAACTTTCTCATATGAGCTCCGATTGAGATGATTTAAATTCCTATGGAAAGATAAGAGAATTATCTACAACTTTCATGTTTTGAATTTTAAGAGATTCGAGCTGAATCAAGGTGTAAATCGGGTATAAAATTGATGCACCTGTATAATTAAGGCTTAGAGTTAAGTATTGAAGGAAGATGGATTCGAACCAAGGCAAAAGGGAAAAAGAACGCATAACCGAGTGGCCCCCCACTCGGTTGGTCAAAAGAAGACATGACTGAGTGGCCCCCCACTCGGTCATGGTCGAGTGGGCTTGGCCCAATCTCTCATCCTTTCCCTCTCGGATGGGCTGCGAGATTCTCGCCCCGATTCTCGCACGTCCTCTCTCTCTCTCCTCCGCTATAAATATGAGACCATGCCTTCATCATGAGGTACGCAACTTTGAGTGATTGAAGTATCATTTCGTATTTTCTCGAGATCTGACTTAAGCGTCGGAGGGTTTGCGCGGGGACCCCCACCCGCGTCCTAACGATGCTCTCGTTTTGTAGGCCACTCGTTACCCTCAGGTCACTCAGTCACGAAGGGCACTCGTCATCGTAAGGCCACTCGTCATCCCGAGGGCACTCGCCATCCCAAGGCCACTCGTCATCCGAGGGCACTCGTCATCCCAAGGCCACTCGTCATCCTCAAGGTCACTCGTCACCATCAAGGCCACTCGTCACCAAGGCCACTCATCATCCTCAAGGTCACTCGTCACCATTAAGGCCACTCGTCATCCTCAAGGCCACTCGTCACCATCAAGGCCACTCGTCATCCTCAAGGCCACTCGTCACCATCAAGGCCACTCGTTCACCCGAGGGCAACCGTCATCAAGGCCACTCGTTCACCCGAGGGCACCTGTCATCCGGAGGCCACTCGGTCAACAAGGCCACTCATCACCCTCAGGTCACTCGGTCAAGGTCACTCGTCACCCTCAGGTTACTCGGTCATTTTAGGCCACCAGATCACTGTTGCCCACAAGATCATTTTGGGGCCACCAGGTCATCAGCCCACAAGATCATCAGCTCATCAGACCATCAGCTCTGTCGGATTATCAGACTTGGAACTCCGTCAGATCGAATTCCTCGTCAAGATTCTCATCAGTAAAGGCACGACTCCCGAGACTCTTGCGTCTGTTCGCAATTAAAAAATAGATTGTTGTATTTTGACAACAACAATTGACGTCGTTTGTGGGAAACGCAAGACAAAAAGTCAACTTAAGAATGACAAACACCCGTGGACACCGACGAACTCTCTTTCAAGGTGTAGAAACACGCCTACCACCACGAAACTCTCAGCAACAGGGAGCGCCTCCCATTATCCCCAATTCTCACCCACAAGGAGCACCTCCTCTCGCTCATAATGCTCAACCTGAAGGAGGTGATCGCTCCGTTTCCCCCAGCCTGCAGGTGGGGGACCAATTATTGCCACCTCCACTTGACATTGGCTTAGGGCCACTTCTTAGTGATCAAGATGGGACTTCACGACAGCCACCGCGTACGGTCCGTTGGGAAGAGTATGAAGCATTGAGATAGCAACACGTTGAGGGCATGCAGGCACTTCGAGACATGGCTGGTATACTCCAAGGTGTGATGCCTGGAGGGACGTTACCCGATACTTTGAAAAAGTTTATGCCACCACTTGAGCCTCAGCCCGAGGTGGGAGCTAATTCCTATAAAGAGGCCACTCCCGATTCTCATTCCTGATCCACTCCTTGTCAAGAGGATAGATCACCACCACAAAGGAAGAATCCTCGCGCTATGCCCCGAAGAAATGAGAGCCCACGAAAGGAAAACAGGGTTAGAAGCACCCAAAGACGGAGATACCATGAAACTGGGGTTGGCACACCAACAAGACATGATAACCAAACAGTAGCAAGTATACGAGATGACATGAAAAGGGTAGTTGAAGAAGTACTTGAACGAAAGAAATTAATCCAAGTCACGGAGGAACAACAACGCAGAAAATGTCCATTTACTATAGATTTATTTGAGAAGACACTACCTAAAAAATTCAAGATGCCTCAAATCACTCCCTATTCCGGCAAGGATGATCCCATATGATCATGTTCAGAATTATGAGTCACTGATGATATTGCATGGATGGGATGACGACATAATGTGCCGAGCATTTTCCTTAACGCTATCAGGACATGCTCGAACATGGTTTAACAGCCTTCTAGAAGCCTCTATTTCATCATTTGGGCAACTTAGGACATAATTTACCAAGGCTTTTGTGATTAATAGTCGAAGAAAAAAGGATGCCACATATTTGCTCAGCATACGACAAGGGAATAAGAAATCCTTACCTCAATTTGTGGATAGATTTCGCAATGCCACTCTTGGAGTCCCTGACTTGCCGGCTCAAGTGGCAGTGTCTGCTATGCTCCAAGGGACACACCTCGCCTCTCTTCAAGAGTCACTTTCTTTAGACCCTCCAACGTCTCTAGCCGATCTGTTTGTCAGAGCAAACCGGTGTATCGTCCACACTGAAATTATGAGGAATATGGCAGGGAACGATGACAAAGAAATGAAGAGAAAGGAGTGTGAAGGGGAAGAAGACTCTATTCGACGACAGGAAAGGGTTAGAAGACCGGATGTACCTAAACCTCACTTTAATCATTATACTCGGCTTTTACAGCCCCGATCAACTATATTAGCCGCAGTAGAGGGAGAAGGACTCCTTAAACTACCTCGCAGAGTTGACCGACATATGGGGAAGAATATAGAAGAATATTGTAGATATCACAAAACCTGTGGTCATTGCATTGACCAGTGCCGAGAGTTAAGAGATCAGATTGAGATGCTAGTTCGTGAAAGACATCTTCAAAGGTACGTGCAGGTTAAAGATAGTGATCCTCGAAGAGGAGAAGATAGACAGGAAAAGCGGGTGAGATCAAATCAGAGATGTCAAGAGAGAGGAAGGGATTACAGAGAGAATCCACCTCTAGACAATGAACCAGTTCATGAGCCCATACATGTCATCTCGGGCGATGAAACTATGGCAAGGGACTCCTCCTATTCCATCCAGACAAGCCACGAAAGGACATGCCATTAGAAGAAGGCACTCAGCCACCATTAATGCCCTCAAAGAGAAAACTGGGAGTAAAATTTAGACATATTGAAGAGAGCCTATGTTAAAGATCGAGAAACTAAACATTTCGTGCTTAGAGGCAACAATAAGACCCAAAATGAAACAGTGGATGTACTCACTTATTTCAAAAAATGTAAGCATTTTCATTACACATTGCTTTGTGAAAGTCTGTTTGCTATGCTCTGCTTACAAGAAAAATAAACTCAAGCCCGTTACCCCGCTCACAGCCCGGCAACGAGGGAAAAATAAACTCAAGCCCGTTGCTCCGCTCACGGCCCGGCAACGAGGGAAAAATAAACTCAGGCCTGTTGTCCCGCTCACGGCCCAGCAACGAGAGAAAAATAAACTCAAGCCCGTTGTCTCGCTCACGGCCTAGCAACGAGAGAGAAATAAACTCAAGCCCGTTGTCCCGCTTATAGCCCGACAATGAGGTAAAAGTACATTCAAACCTGTTGTCCCGCTTATAGCCCGGCAACGAGGTAAAAATAAACTCAAGCCCATTGCCCCGCTCACGGCTCGGCAACGAGGGAAAAATAAACTCAAGCCCGTTGTCCCGCTCACGGCTTGGCAACGAGGGAAAAATAAACTCAAGCTCGTTGCCCCGCTCACGGCCTGACAACGAGGGAAAAATAAATTCAAGCCCATTGTCCCGCTTATAGCTCGGCAACGAGGTAAAATTACATTCAAGCCCGTTGTCCCGCTCACGGCCCGGCAACGAGGGAAAAATAAACTCAAGCCCGTTGTCCCGCTTATAGCCCGGCAACAAAGTAAAATTACATTCAAGCCTGTTGTCCCGCTCACGGCCCGACAACGAGGTAAAAGTACATTCAAACCCGTTGTCCCGCTTATAGCCCGACAACTAGGTAAAAATAAATTCAAGCCCGATGTCCCGCTCACGGCCCGACAACGAGGGAAAAATAAACTCAAGCCCGTTGCCCCGCTCATGGCCCAGCAACGAGGGAAAAATAAACTCAAGCCCATTATCCCGCTTATAGTCCGACAACGAGGTAAAAATTATATTCAAGCCTGTTGTCCCGCTCACAGCTTGACAACGAGGTAAAAGTACATTTAAGCCCGTATTCCTGCTTAGAGTCAGACAACGAGGTAAAGGTACATTCAAGTCCGTTGTCCCGCTTAGGGCTCGACAACGGGAGGAAAAAAAAAAAAAACAAACGCAAGCTCATGGTCCCTCTTAAGCCCAAGAACAAAGAAAAAGTAAATGCAAGCCTATTGTCCCGCGCATAATGCAATAACTGAGAGCAAAATCAAACTCAATGTTCGATGCAGAATTCGACATCTATGGAAAGCGAACTTACTAGTATATCTACCTCATACTTCTACAAAGGAATTGAAAATCACAAGAGTCCAGAAATTTAAAAGCACGATGTGAAAACAAGCTCGAGAGGATGTGTAGAAGATTAAGCAGCTAAAAGAGAAGTAGTGTTCAAAAGTTTACAGGACAAGATACTCTTTCACCCGAACCTTCCGGCTAAAAGAGTAGGGAGCAATTGATATGCCCTGTAAACATGGAGAATCACAAGACCTAAAAAAGTCATGAGACATGGACATGAAGCCCAAAGGCCCAACGGGTTGTAGGAGATCAAGGAAATAAGCCGAAGGAGCAAGAGGTCGAGCCGAGACCAAGTGGGGAGGGCCCACTCGGTTAGGCCGAGTGGGTACGACACTATTTTGGTGTTTCGGGTATAACTTTCTCATATGAGCTCCGATTGAGATAATTCAACTTCCTATGGAAAGATAAGAGAATTATCTACAACTTTCATGTTTTGAGTTTTAAGAGATTCGAGCTGAATCAAGGTGTAAATCGGGTATGAAGTTGATGCACCTATATGATTAAGGCTTAGAGTTAAGTATTGAAGGAAGATGGATTCGAACCAAGGCAAAAGGGAAAAAGAATGCATAACCGAGTGGCCCCCCACTCGGTTGGGAAAAAGAAGACATGACCGAGTGGCCCCCCACTCGGTCATGGGGAGCCTAATTTCCCCTTACTTTTCATGACGCACTCGGTTATGCCGAGTGGGTACGACACTGCTATGGTTTTTCAGCCATAAATTTTTCATACGAGCTCCGATTGAGCTGATTCAAAGTCCTATGGAAAGGTAAGAAAATTATCTACAACTTTTGTGTTTTAAGTTTTAAGAGATTCGATCCTAATCAAGCAGTAAATCGAACATGAAGTTGAGGTGCGAGAACCACTCAAAACCGAGCGAAGGAAAAGAGCAAAAGAAGGCATGATCGGGTGGCCCCCCACCTTATCATGACCGAGTGGCCCCCTACCCGATCATGACCGAGTGGCCCCCCACTCGGTCATGGTCGAGTGGGCTTGGCCCAATCTCTCATCTTTTCCCTCTCGGATGGGTCGCGAGATTCTCGCCTCGATTCTCGCACGTCCCCTCTCTCTCTCTCCTCCGCTATAAATATGAAACCATGCCTTCATCACGAGGTACGCAACTTTGAGTTATTGAAGTATCATTTCGTATTTTCTCGAGATCTGACTTAAGCATCAGAGGGTTTGTGCGGGGACCCACACTCGGGTCCTTACGGTGCTCTCGTTTTGTAGGCCACTCGTCACCCTCAAGTCACTCGGTCATGAAGGCCACTCGTCATCGTAAGGCCACTCGTCATCCCGAGGGCGCTCGTCATCCCAAGGCCACTCGTCATCCCGAGGGCACTAGTCATCCCAAGGCCACTTGTCTTCCTCAAGGTCACTCGTCACCATCACGGCCACTCGTCACCAAGGCCACTCGTCATCCTCAAGGTCACTCATCACCAAGGCCACTCGTCATCGTCAAGGCCACTCGTCAACAAGGCCACTCGTCACCATCAAGGCCACTCGTCATCCTCAAGGTCACTCGTCACCATCAAGGCCATTTGTTCACCCGAGGGCACCTGTCATCCCGAGGCCACTCGATCAACAAGGCCACTCATCACCCTCAGGTCACTCGGTCAAGGTCACTCGTCACCCTCAGGTCACTTGGTCATTTTAGGCCATCAGATCACTTTTGGCCACAAGATCATTTTGGGGCCACCAGATCATCAGCCCATAAGATCATCAGCTCATCAGACCATCAGCTCTGTCGGATTATTAGACTTCGAACTCTGTCAGATCCTATTCCTCATCAAGATTCTCATCAGTGAAGACACGACTCCCGAGACTCTTGCGTCTGTCCGCAATTAAAAAATAGATTGTTGTATTTTGACAACAACAATTGGCGCCGTCTGTGGGAAACGCAAGACAAAAAGTCAACTTAAGAATGACAAACACCCGTGGACACCGACGAACTCTCTTTCAAGGCGTAGAAACACGCCTACCACCACGAAACTCTTAGCAACAGGGAGCGCCTCCCATTATCCCCAATTCTCACCCACAAGGAGCACCTCATTCCGCTCATAATGCTCAACCCGAAGGAGGTGATCGCTCCGTTTCCCCCAGCCTGCAGGTGGGGAACCAATTAGTCCCTCCTCCACTTAACATTGGCTTAGGGCCACTTCCTACTGATCAAGATGGGACTTCACGACAGCCACCGCGTACGGTCCCTTGGTTAGAGTATGAAGCATTGAGACAGCAACACGTTGAGGGCATGTAGGCACTTCGAGACATGGCTGGTATAATCCAAGGTGTGATGCCTGGAGGGACGTTGCCCGATATTTTGAAAAGGTTTATGCCACCACCTGAGCCTCAGCCCGAGGTGGGAGCTAATTCTTATCAAGAGGCTACTCCCGATTCTCATTCCCGATCCACTCCTCGTCGGGAGGATAGATCACCACCATCAAGGAAGAATCCTTGTGCAATGCCTCGAAGAAAGGAGAGCCCACGAAAGGAAAATAGGGTGAGAAGCGCCCAAAGACGGAGATACCATGAAACTAGGGTCGGCACGCCAACAAGACATGATAACCAAACAATAGCAAGTATACGAGATGACATGAAAGGGTAGTTGAAGAAGTACTTGAACGAAAGAAATTAATCCAAGCCACGGAGGAACAACAACGTAGAAAATGTCTATTTACTATAGATTTATTAGAGAAGACACTGCCCAAAAAATTCAAGATGCCTCAAATAACTCTCTATTCCGGCAAGGATTATCCCATATGATCATCCTCAGAATTATGAGTCACTGATGATATTGCATGGATGAGATGATGACATAATGTGCCTAGCATTTGTCTTAACGCTATCAGGACATGCTCGAACATGGTTTAACAGCCTTCCAGAAGCCTCTATTTCATCATTTGGGCAACTTATGACAGAATTTACCAAGGCTTTTGTAATTAACAGTCGAAGAAAAAAGCATGCCACATATTTGCTTAGCATACGACAAGGGAATAAGGAATCCTTACCTCAATTTGTGGATAGATTTCGCAATGCCACTCTTGAAGTCCCTGACTTGCCGGCTCAAGTGGCAGTGTCTGTGATGCTCCAAGGGACATGCCTCGCCTCTCTTCAAGAATCACTTTCTTTAGACCCTCCAATGTCCCTGGCCGATCTATTTGTCAGAGCAAATCGGTATATCCTCCACACTGAAATGATGAGGAATATGGCGGGGAATGAAGACAAAGAAAGGAAGAGAAAGGAGTGTGAAGGGGAAGAAGACTCTATTCGACGACAGGAAAGGGTTAGAAGACCGGATGTACCTAAAGCTCACTTTAATAATTATACTCGGCTTTTACAGCCTCGATCAACTATATTAGCCCCAATAGAGGGAGAAGGACTCCTTAAACTACCCTGCAGAGTTGACCGACCTATGGGGAAGAATAGAGAAGAATATTGTAGATATCACAGAACCCGTGGTCATTGCATTGACTAGTGCCAGGATTTAAGAGATTAGATTGAGATGCTAGTTCGTGAAGGACATCTTCAAAGGTATGTACAGGTCAAAGATAGTGATCCTCGAAGAGGAGAAGATAGACAGGAAAAGCGGGGGAGATCAAATCAGAGATGTCAAGATAGAGGAAGGGATTACGGAGAGAATCCACCTCTAGACAATGAACCAGTTCATGAGCCCATACATGTCATCTCGGGCGATGAAACTATGGCAAGGGACTCCTCCTATTCCATCCAGACAAGCCACGAAAGGACATGCCCTTAGAAGAAGGCAGTCAGCCACCATTAATGCCCTCAAAGAGAAAACTGAGAGCAAAATTCAGACACATTGAAGAGAGCCTATGTTAAAGATCGAGAAACTAAACATTTCGTGCTCAGAGGCAACAATAAGACCCAAAATGAAACAGTGGATGTACTCACTTATTTCAAAAAATGTAAGCATTTTCATTACACATTGCTTTGTGAAAGTCTGTTTGCTATGCTCTGCTTACAGGAAATATAAACTCAAGCCCGTTACCCCGCTCACAGCCCGGCAACGAGGGAAAAGTAAACTCAAGCCAGTTGCCTCGCTCACGGCCCGGCAACGAGGGAAAAATAAACTCAAGCCCGTTGCCCCGCTCACGGCCTGGCAACGAGGGAAAAATAAACTCAAACCCGTTGTCTCGCTTATAGTTCGACAACGAGGTAAAAGTACATTCAAACCCGTTGTCCCGCTTATAGCCCGGCAACGAGGTAAAAATAAACTCAAGTCTGTTGCCCCGCTCACGGCCCGGCAACGAGGGAAAAATAAACTCAAGCCCGTTGTCCCGCTCACGGCTTCGGAACGAGGAAAAAATAAACTCAAGCCTGTTGCCCCGCTCACGGCCTGACAACGAGGGAAAAATAAATTCAAGCCCATTGTCCCGCTTATAGCCCGGCAACGAGGTAAAATTACATTCAAGGCCGTTGTCTCGCTCACGGCTCGGCAACGAGGGAAAAATAAACTCAAGCTCGTTCTCTCGCTTAGAGCCTGACAACGAGGTAAAATTACATTCAAGCTTGTTGTCCCGCTCATGGCCCGACAACGAGGTAAAAATAAATTCAAGCCCGTTGTCCCGCTCATGGCCTGACAACGAGGGAAAAATAAACTCAAGCCCGTTGCCTCGCTCATGGCCCGGCAACGAGGGAAAAATAAACTCAAGCCCGTTGTCCCGCTTAAAGCCCGGCAACGAGGTAAAATTACATTCAAGCCTGTTGTCTTGCTCACGACCTGACAACGAGATAAAAGTACATTCAAACCCGTTGTCCCGCTTATAGCCTGGCAATGAGGTAAAAATACGTTCAAACCTGTTGTCCCGCTCATGGCCCGACAATGAGGTAAAAGTACATTTAAGCCCGTTGTCCCGCTTATAACCCGACAACGAGGTAAAGGTACATTCAAGCTCGTTGTCCCGCTTATGGCCCGACAACGGGAGAAAAAAAAAAAAAAAAACAAACGCAAGCTCATGGTCCCGCTTAAAGCCCAAGAATAAAGAAAAAGTAAATGCAAGCCTATTTTCCCGCGCATAATGCAATAATTGAGAGCAAAATCAAACTCAATGTTTGATGCAGAATTCGACATCTATGGAAAGCGAATTTACTAGTATATCTACCTCATACTTCTGCAAAGGAATTGAAAATCACAAGAGCCCAGAAATTTAGAAGCACGATGTGCAAACAAGCTCGAGAGGATGTTTAGAAGATTAAGCAGCTAAAAGAGAAGTAGTGTTCAAAAGTTTACAAGACAAGATACTCTTTCAAGGCCTAACGGGTTGTAAGAGATCAAGGAAATAAGCCGAAGGAGCAAGAGGTTGAGTCGAGACCAAGTGGGGAGGGCCCACTTGGTTAGGACGAGTGGGTACGACATTGTTATGGTGTTTCGGGTATAACTTTCTCATATGAGCTCCGATTGAGATGATTCAAATTCCTATGGAAAGATAAGAGAATTATCTACAACTTTCATGTTTTACATTTTAAGAGATTCGAGCTGAATCAAGGTGTAAATCAGGTATGAAGTTGAAGCACCTGTATGATTAAGGCTTAGAGTTAAGTATTGAAGGAAGATGGATTCGAACCAAGGCAAAAGGGAAAAAGAATGCATAACCGAATGGCCCCCCACTCGGTTGGGTAAAAGAAGACATGACCGAGTGGCCCCCACTTGGTTATGGGGAGGCTAATTTCCCTTTACTTTTCATGACCCACTCGGTTATGCCGAGTGGGTACAACACTGCTATGGTTTTTCAGCCATAACTTTCTCATACGAGCTTCGATTGAGCTGATTCAAAGTCCTATGGAAATCTAAGAGAATTATCTACAACTTTTTTGTTTTAAGTTTTAAGAGATTCGATCCTAATCAAGCAGTAAATCGAACATGAAGTTGAGGTACGGGAACCACTCAAAACCGAGCCAAGGAAAAGAGCAAAAGAAGGCATGATCGGGTGGCCCCCCACCCGATCATGACCGAGTGGCCCCCCACTCGGTCATGGTCGTGTGGGCTTGGCCCAATCTCTCCTCCTTTTCCTCTCGGATGGGCCGCTAGATTCTCGCCCCGATTCTCGTACGTCCTCTCTCTCTCTCCTCCGCTATAAATTTGAGACCATGCCTTCATCACGAGGTACGCAACTTTGAGTGATTTAAGTATCATTTCGTATTTTTTCGAGATCTAACTTAAGCATCGGAGGGTTTGCGTGGGGACCCCCACCCGCGTCCTAACGATGCTCTCGTTTTGTAGGCCACTCGTCACCCTCAGGTCACTCGGTCACGAAGGCCACTCGTCATCGTAAGGCCACTCATCATCCCGAGGGCACTCGTCATCCCAAGGCCACTCATCACCATCAAGGCCACTCGTCACCATCAAGGCCACTCGTCATCCTCAAGGTCACTCGTCACCATCAAGTCCACTCGTCACCAAGGCCACTCGTCATCCTCAAGGTCACTCGTCACCATCAAGGCCACTCGTTCACCCGAGGGCACCTGTCATCCCGAGGCCACTCGGTCAACAAGGCCACTCATCACCCTCAGGTCACTCGGTCAAGGTCACTCGTCACCCTCAGGTCACTCGGTCAATTTAGGCCATCAGATCACAAAACCTCCACTTGTCAAAACCTCCACTTGTCAATCAAAATAATATCGGGTTTGAATATGAGGTATTTGCAACTTATTAGAAGTTTGAGAATCATATCTACCATATACTGAAACTTATTTTTCATAGTTTACAGGTTTGGTTGAGGTGTAAACACGAACAATCTGAGATTGCAATTCTATCTTTACCAAAATCCAATGTTTATCATCTATATTTGCGGGGCATAGCACGCTGTCCACGTTCAAAACTCCGATGGAAGTAAGTGCATCTCCACAATACATTTGCACAGGTAAATCTTCTCCGAAAGGCTCCCAACTAGTTTTCTGAAATTCCAACCACGAACCTTGCAATGATTGCTGTATGTGGTCAAAATAACAAAGTGTTCATAATGTTAAACACAATTAATTCCATGAAATAATTTAGACATATATTAATTGCGTTGGAACTTATAGCAAATGTGCTTGGCACCAATGATAATTTATCATTGGTTGTCCGTGATTCTTTCATTCTTTTATTAATCATGTATACGTAGTTATCAATGTGCTATAATGATTCAAATAAATTTGAATAAGAATTATTAAATTAATAATGCAATAGGAAAATGATACATAAAATTGAAAAATATTGGTTCGCTATATCGGGTAAGAGTCGATATACAAAACCGATAGGATAGAATGAATAATATGTCGGTTATCTATATCGGTCCTTAACTGATATCATGTTTACGTAGCTATCCATGTTCTTCAATATTTTAAATATTAAATCAAAACTGACATACGCAACCAATACACGTATGTTAACAATATCGGTTACCTATATCGAGTAAGACCCGATATATGGATTCGATATGATAGTTTGAATTACTTAAATCAGATAGGAGCCAACTGTCTGATGTGGACAGGATCTCAGAATATGCCTTGTCCATATCACAAGAGCTAGCTCTAATAATGATTGAATTTTTTAAAAAATCTTGGTACTTCTAATGCAAATCCCCGTTAGGAGCACCTTGGGGATTTAGCTTCGAAAGGACAGAGATGAATGTTTGTGCTCCTCCATCGCCTTCACCGGGGGGCTTTACTATTGATTCAATGACTATTTTTCTTTGCTTGCGCCGTTTTGTGCGTCTCCTTTTGAATGTCTCCTTAACAGGAATTATTGCTTATATTAATTCTAATGACATATTTGTTGAGTCGGAGGCCTTTGTCACCTTTTGCACCTCCACCTCCCCATCCTTGTTCTCCTTGACATCTATCGTCTTCACCAGCCTCTTCACCTCCTTCTCCTTCATATCCACCTCCCCTTCCTTATCATCTGTCGTCTCCACCGCCCCCTCCTTCTTATCCTCTGTCCTTTCCGCCTCCCCCTTCTTATCCTCTATCCTCTCCCCCTCGACCTCGTCATGGTGCTCATATATCATATCCACCTTCACGCTTACCTCCCGCTTGGTTGAATGACTCCATCTCCACAACATTGTCACATCTTCCTTCACCTCCAACTTCATTTTCTTTGTCTTCTTCTTCTTAATCCTTTTCCTCTGATTCTTCTTCTTCTTCTACCAAAACACAATGTGAGTTCTTGTAATAATCTTTACCCATCTCCTCCTCTGTTGGCACAATAAGGGTAACATACCCTTTATTCTTCTCATCGAAAATTTCTAACTCCAAAATCTGGTCTTGGGTGAATTTTGAATCATAAAGTCGCCATTTCTTTATTCTTAGAGATTGAAGACCCTCTTGATTTCTTTCCATAAGTTGGAGGTTAACCAAATGTGGCATGACCTCAAACAGAAAAATCTGTATAAAGAAACAAAAAATATATTAGATGTCTTGTAATGTTTTAAATTATACATATCGGTTCATAGAAACCGTGTCGGTTAAATAAAACGGTTTTATACCGATATGATATAACCGATATAATTGCCAATTATCTGATTCTCCACCGACATATAACAAACTTTACAAATCGGTTCAGAAAACATGTCGGTTAAAATATTCGCTTGAGTACCGATATAATTCCCAATGAACCTATGCTCCACCGATAATATATAATAAACTGTACATATTAGTTCACATAACAAATGTCGGTGAAAATAAATGGATAAATACTGATATGATAAAATCGATATACTTCGCAATGTACACCGATATATATTAACCAAGGTAATTATTAAAAAATTATACTTGTAATGTAATTGGGAAATCTCCCATATCATATGTCTTCATCTTCTGGTGCTTTTGATTAAACACATTCAAATGCGATTTCTGGCACCATCTATGGTACAAATAAAGGAGTCGTTTGCCTAAGGGAAACTATTGGCCTCTTCCCAATGGGAGGCCAGGTGAAAGTATCTTATATCCACATTCGTTGAACGAGACTTGAAATTGATTTCATTGGTGATCATCAGATATGACAAAGAGAGAAGATCTTCATCAGAACGTTTAACCTTGCGATAGCAATGTCCTTCCTGAATAACTCTCTCAACCTGGCTCTTGAAACACCTTTCATCGGGTCACAATCGGGGAAAAACTTGGTAAACAATTTAGGAGTTCCCACCATCTTGATTTTTCTCTTTACTGATTTGCTGTTGCCAAACTTCAACCCAGTTATCAGAACAAACTCCTCCTTACCAAATTTTACATCCTTCTCACATATTCTGAAGCATAGGGAGCCTTCTTCGTCATTGTTTTCCCTTTTCAACAGTCTTAACAATAGACTGTGGACTGATTGATTGCTCCATATTACTCCATTCAAATCGTATACTAGGTGGCGAAAAGCAAAATTCTTAAACTGTTCCTCTAATTCAAGTTTCTTCTTCAGTGCCTTCCTAATTAAATCAACAGTGGCATCAAAATAATCAAGTCTAGTTATTCTGGCGTTGAAAAACTTATTGATCTCCAATTTAACATCTAATATCTGTAGTAAACAGAGAAAACAATAATAATTAAAGAAACATATTGGATTCTTACATCTAATTTGTTAACAAAACATGTCGGTTAAAACTGATATGTTAACAAATCAGCATTTCACAGTAGCCCCATGTCGACATACGTCGGTGGAGTATTTCAAAATATGACGAAATAAAGAAATATTGTTATAACATTCTTTCTCGTCTTCTTCTCGCTCCTGTTATTCACTTTCTTCTCCACCTTCTCGCTTGTGTTCTTATCAAACGACACATGTGAGCGAGCCATTTTCAATAATAAAGACCTGAGATTACAGTAATGAGGAAATCACAATGAGAATACAGAGCAGGTAGACATCTACACAAATGAACGAAGCCAACATGGAAAAGGGAAAGTGAAAGTACATGTGGTGGACGAGAAGGGCATTGTTGTCCAAAGGATAAAGATTTTAAGCGAAAAAAAAAACAACAAAAATATAAAATAGGTCTCATTGCATTATTAAGAGTAATTTTAAGCTATAAGATATTCGTGATTTGTGAGGTTGCACAACTTTTGGTTTGTTTAAAGGATATAGGAAAAACATATCGGTGATAACCGATATAACATAACCGATACTATTCTGGTTGTGTTGTATCGGTTATAAAACCGATGTAACATAAGCGATCGATAACATCTACATGTGGTGGGTGGGATGAAAGGTCATATCGGTGCAGACATTGGGAACTACAAAAGAAATTTTTTAAACAGAAAAACACGTCTCATTGCATTATTAATAGTATTTTTTCGGGATAAAATAATAGTTATTTTCATTTTGGTTGCACGACTTTTAGTTTGTTTAAAGGATATCGGAAAAACATCTTGGCTATAAACCGATTTTCAGCTATGTTATATCGGTTCTTGGTTACAGAACCGATATAACATAATACGAAAAGGCGGGCAACCGAACCGTTGCAAATCACGGTAAAAAATCGTTCGAGGATTACACAACATATTCAAACCAGTTAGGGAAGTGTAAGGAATTGAGGCATGTGGTCGAGGATATTAACTCAGGGTTCTCTGAGGGAGTAGAGACTAAAGGGAAGTGTTAGGAATTGAGCCAGGTTATGTCGGTTGTATACATAATCGATATTATTTGGATCGGTGCATAAATATTTTAAACGCATCGGTGTATACATATCGGTTAATTCTGCACCAATATTGAAATATTTAATCACCCAAAAACAATGTTGAAGGCATTAAGATGACACTGAAGTAGATATCGGTTTCATATATCGGTTAACATATTGAGATTTCATTCGTTATATAATGTATATTGGTCACTATGCATCGGTTTACATTAAAAAACGATGATGAATCGATATGGTTTAACCGACATCCTTCGTACATGTTATTATCGATTAACTACCCAATGTCTCCAAGTGATATTAAAATGGTTCACCTCCCAATGTCTCCAAGAGTTACCTATTCAAACACATCGGATACAAATCGATAAGTTTAATTGACATCCTTCGTACATGTTACTATCGGTGCGAATATCAAGAGTTCGGGAGGACGACAAATATGGTTTGTGTTGCCTCTATATGTAAGCAAATGTATAAACAGGTCTCATTGCATTATTAATAGTAAATTTAAGAGATAAGATATTAGTTATATTTGAAGTTGCACCACTGTTGGTTTGTTTAAAGGATATCTTGAAAACATATTGGTTATAAACCAATATAACATAATACCAAAAGTCAGCAAACTGAATTGTCGCAAAACGTATGGGTGTGTATCCGATACGTTTGACCCATATAGTGGAATAAATGAGCTAGTATCGGTTACGTTAGATAAGATAAAAATTGATATTATAGTTATCAGTGAATAAACGTAACCGAATTCTAGTATAATTTGTGTTTCTTGTTTTCATGTCGGTTCAATTCGATAAAATTACCATGTGCTAGCTGATATCATAATATAGTTGGAATGGTATAGGGTATATTTGACCGATATCATCATGTGGTCATTTTATGTTTATAAGTGAATAACCGATATTCGTAACCAAATTTTTGTATATTTTAGTGTACCAATTTATATTTATATGTGCATAATCGTAACCGATATGTGGTTGAATTTGTTGTTATGGTGTTTTCATGTCGGTTTCAAACCGATATATTATATTCTATATATTGGTATTTTAATTCCATACTAGAGAAATATAACCGACAATGACAAAAAAGAAATAACAAAGAGAAATGACAAAATGACTGGGAAATAATAACATTTACATTATTGTAATCAACAAATGAATTTACAATCATTTGATAGAGGTTGATGTAATACATCAAATTTAAATCGATATCAATTAACCGACGTATCCTTACCCAACCGATTCTACTACAATAGCAACAGATGAGATAAAATACGAGATTGCCAACTTCACTTGCCAACAGGATGCAGGAAAATCTGAGCATGATTAACTAAATAACTTAGCATGTTATCTCTATATCGGTATTATTGTATCGCTTGCTAACTTCATATCTCTATGTCTCCTTACCGATATGACTACACCGATATTATTTTCCAATCATTTTGTACGATCGACATAACCTGGCTCAATTCTTGACACTTTTCTTGAGTGTCTACTCCCTCAGAGAATCTTGAGTCAATATCCTCGATCACATGGCTCAATTCCTTTACTACCCTAACTAGTTTGAATATGTCGTGTAATCCTCACACAATGTATGCAAACCAGTTAGGGAAGTGTAAGGAATTGAGCCATGTGGTCGAGGTCTCTGAGGGATAAGACACTTAAGGGAAGTATCAAGATATGAGTGAGGTTATGTCGGTTGTTTTTTAAGGTCAGCAGTGCATTGGCAACATACCTGGAATTTGAACTAGCAATAGGACGCGATACAATCCAATATCTGAACACCCTAAGGAAAGTGATATCTATTGCTGGCTTTGGTCTGAGATTTTTACAAATATTGAGAATGCAAAGCGTGCGTACCAAGAGAAGTGCAAAACAAAAGGCAAACCCACTGATCAATGGGTTTGCCTTTGTTTTGCACTTCTCTTGGAGGACCCTCGTATGCTGCTGCTACGGCTGCTTTCTGAATCTAATCTATACAGTATATATATAGCGTAGGAGTAGTGGGTGGACAGCCCGTATGTTTGATCGATATTATAGTGGAATAAATGAGATAGTAAAGAAGGGATACCAAAAGTTGGGCAACCGAACGGTGGGTTTCGTAAATTAGAAAAAAAAACACATCGTTCCGTAAATTAAACAAAATATCGGTTAACATAAAATTATGACCGATATCAGTATTCCGATATTTCATTCGTTATATAATGTATATCGGTCACTATGTATCGGTTGACATAAAATTAAAATCGATACAATCACACTGATACATGGAGTCGGTACATAAGATCGGTGTGGCTACCATGATATCGGTTCCATTAGGTAATACACCGATTTGGTTAGACGACATATTGGTTACTTGAAATAATTGGTACACAGATATGATTTAACCGATCTTGAAATATTTAAGAGATCTTAAAATGGTTGAACTCTCCAATGTCTCCAAGAGTTATCGATTCAAATGTATCAGATACAAATCGATAAGTTTAACCGACATCCTTCGTACATGTTACTATTGGTGCGAATATCTCGGTAACTTAACCGATAACTCTTGAAGACGTTGTCCTTTGCCCTTCCCACTGATATTTAAATGGTTAATGACAAAAAATAAAATATTTGTCATTTGCACTTCCCAATGTCAGAACTGATAGGAAATGACTACTCTATAAATAGGGCTCTCATCACGTTTGACAAGAACACAAGCGAGAGTTCGGGAAGACGACAAATAAGGTTAGTGTTTACTTTGTATGTAAGCCTAATGTTTTTCTCCAGGTTTGCTTTGGAGATCCACCTTGAAGACGTTGTGTTGAATGCCTTAGGAGGAGATCCTCCAACAGAATGTTAATGACGGTATTCCCAATGAACTAAAGCAAAAGCCACGGAAACAGATTGCTTTTCTCGGGCTTCTCAGATGCTACAGCAGGTTCATTAACAAACAGTGAGTGATTAACATTCCTCGAGCTTCTCACTGTTTAGTCACGCGATGAAGGTCGGATCTGGTGGAGTCGTCTTCATGGTTCGACGATCACCACACTCTTAACCATTTTACACAATTATGTATATACAACATAGATATTTCAACATAACATATATATTACATATTACATGTGAGAAAAATACATATACCAACTACACTTAAATGTCTATGCAAATACATATAAATTTTACTAATAACATATACATTCAACTATTAACTACACTGCTATGTCTATACAAAAACATCGTAGACGTCTGGCGGAGAGTAGTCATATCACCCATGGTGTGATTGCTCACCCGTTGGTCCTCGGTGTGCTGCAAGATGTCCATTACGTACTTCATAACGTACACTCCGCAGCCGTGCCTGTAGTAGAAAAATTCAAATTCAGTAAAACATTCAATGACAACAATATTAAATTGAATCCATAATAAATTAATTTAATGTAAATAACTTAAGTACTTGTCGGGTTGCTGCGGCACCAGCACCTTCTCCGGATTAAGAATCTCCAACGCCCATTTTTTGTATGCAGGCACAGCTTTTGATAGATGCTCATAATATCCACTGCGCACCAGGAGAATGGGCAGGAGGCTGACCAATGCCTGCATGGCCGTCACCCTGGACTTCCTGCTATTTGTTGACTTCGCAAGGGAGTCGTATACAACAACTTTCCCCTCATTCTGACAAATATTCGCAAGGACCTAGTGACCATTATTTATACTGAATGGGAGCAACAACTGCATATAATATAATGTTAGATTTTGTAAGGCAGTAGCTCCATAAATAAGTTAAAATAACACATACGAAGTCCATTGTTCACCACGGGAGTTCATCATCATCAGTCTGGTCTTAGACAAAATTCAGCCAATTGTCTGGGACAATCGCCTTACAAGGCACGAATCGCTTCCTGGCATATGTATTGTTCCAGTGCAATACCATAAGTACCTAGATGGAATATATGATCATGGACAAAATATATATCCAACAAAGAAGTAACCTAAGATTTCTATATAGCACTCACAAATAGTGAAGACGACATCAGTGCGTAATTGGTGTCATACACACCACTAGCCTGCGTCTTCATTATTCGTTGGAGATAACACATATAACTGTCGATGTGCACCGCCTCTACCCAGATGGCGATTCTGCTATGCACCGAAGGTCATTCGGTATTAGATGGATAAAATACCCTGTGTCCCACCTACAACAACAACGAATTAAGAGTTAGACTGCGCATATGTAAATAGAATTAACAAGAAAAAAATGCTTAAGCCTTTGAATACTCACGCAATCTCTTTATCTGACCGTATCTAATCACCGTAGCCCTCGGCGAGGGGGGAGGGAGGGTTAGGATTATCCTCATCATGTGGGTCCGGGTGGCGATGCGCTACTTCAGCTACTATCTGCATGACAATCTCGACAGCATCAGTGGGTGATAGATTCTGAGGGACTTCATCACCTGTCCCTTCTAGCTCCAGGTGGTGTTCTGCAACATGAGCCGCATTATCAATCACATTGACTCCCCCTCTGTCCGGTTGAGGAACAGGAACATCCTCCACTATCCCAACCGATTTGGACTGCAACACTATATCCGCATCAAATGCATCATCAATCCTGTCCATCGCGACAACATCCCTTATCCGCTTAAGTCTGGTGGGATCGGTGTATTGTGGCTGACGACACTACAATTGCAACTGTATAATCACTAACCCTTACCAATAAGGTATTGCAGATTGAAATGTAATACGTATTCAAAGTGAAGTTCGAGCATACTCTGCCTAGTGATGTCTGATAATCCACTTCATCGCCAACTGGAGGTGTATGTTGACTATCTGGTTCGTCATCATAACCACTGTCCACGTCAGTTGGGGAATGCACTACAGGCGGGACGCGTAGATGGGTAAGCAGTGATGCTTGCCCCATTTCCACTTGCCTCAACCTCCACTCCACATGGCCCAACCTCCTTTTAGTGAGCGTCATGCGTGAGCTCATTAGACCAATTTCTCGGTCCAAACGTGTGCTCATCTGGCCGAGTTCACCGTTCATGGATCGCAACATCTCCAGCGTCAGATTCAGCTTATCGGTGATCTGCAAAAGGCAATGCTAACTATTAGATGTGTACATATACATTATGAACAATTTATCATATATCAAAGTTACATCACACGAACAATTTTATTAGCAATATCATACCTCTTCTTTGTGCTGTTTGCGGTGCGTAGTAGGAGGGAGTCCTGTCTTCGCCCTACACGTTGATATCATATCTGTACGAGGAGCACCATCAGCCGTATCCGCCTCCTCCTCCTCCTCTCCCACCTGGTCGGATCAGACCGCATCCTCTAGATTAGGGTCAATCCCTCTGCCGCCTAATTTGTATACGTCCACACCAATCTAGTACAGAGGGTTAAAGGACGTCCAGAAGTTAGTATTCCGCTCTGCATCGGTTAGCTCGAGCGTCGCACTCGTACCCCGAACCTACAACATGATTTTATCATTTATTTAGTTTACTAAAAATATTCAAAAAGTAACTCAATTTAATTTGAGGTTTCGAACATACATTCTTAAGGCCTTCTACGTAGTTGATTTTATGTGGCATTTTTTTAGAGCACCACTTCCGATATCTGGGAATGGAGACCGTAATAGATAGTTTGATGGCCCACTTATTCTCCACCCATGAGAATGTTTCGATCAACCACCACTGTATAAATCAAATAATTTCAATAATAAGTCGATAAAACAATTCAAGTAAAACAAAAGTGTAGTTGGAATTGACAAATATTACACAAATAATGTAATGTTCATTGTCGACAGATCGATGTCACCATACTGAATTTAGTACTTGAAACACCTAAACAAAATTGTAAATATTGACTTTCTTGCCAAGCTTCCCACTTAGCTTGCCATCTACAATGGCCATCCGGAGGTAATGCAGGCTCTTACTGTAGATGTACGTACCCCAAAGGAACGACTGTAATGCATGTAAGTCCTTCGCCATAGTCCACAGAAAGTCATCCACCAGTGCGCGTTCATCGTCACCAAGCAACAAAATTGTCACAACAACAATATAACTTAGCTTGAGGACATCATCTGCATGGAGGTTATGTTTGGAATCAAGAGCTACTTTGATGTCGTGCCAATACACCTCCCGTTGCTGTGGGAAATGCTGCGCATGTAAACTATCTGCCTGTAGCGGCCTCGCTTCACATTGTTCTTTATCAATTACGGCAAATCAGAGTCTACTTATTAGAATGAATTCTTGCTTCCTGTACCTATATGGCACGCTCCCAAGCTCCAACCACATCTTATCCTCCTGGGCTCCGGGAAAGGTGACCTCCATAACCAGGACTTCTTCAACTAATTGTGGTGCAGAATATTGATCGTGTAGAGGGATATGAATAAAATGTCCTAGCGGCCCGTCGGTGAATGTTTCCAAGAGGCGGTAACGGCCTAATATCTCACGAACAATTGTAAGCTGATGCAGGCCACAGTGAGTTGTGAATCACGTAGTCGGCGGGATTACCCGATTAGCGTGAACGTACGTAAATTTCAACATCTGGTTGACATCCATCTGACAGTGATCGACAAAAAAAAAAAAAAAAAAAGGGAAAAACTGTTTCAACTCTTGGGTAGAACTCATCCTCAAAAGCTAACTGTTAAGGGGAGGGTGCCCAAGAGATTATAAACTCCACATCAAAAGCTTGAACTTCCAATGTGGGACAAGTCTAATACCTTGCAATAGACCATAACAAAAACATTATAAAATAACAGGAACGCGATATCTTTTTAAATAATGGGGTACATGAGTATGTTTTATTTACCTGGCCTAAAGTTGTTTTAAAGCCTTGAAACGGGCTTAAATTACATATTAAGCCCGTAAATGAAGAACGATCTAGGTTTTGTCCGGAGTGGCGAGGAGGCATGGCCTCAATGCCATGATGACGCCCGGTTGGCCTTAAATTACATATTAAGCCCGGGACCCACGTTCGCGGGTTGGCCACCTTTATCGGGCTACAAGGAGGCTAACTGGCCACGAATGTAGACGGTCATCATCGCCAATGGGGCTTCATCACGACGAAGTGCCGTCGGCTAGAAAGTCGGCCTGCATTTCATCCCTCATCGATAGACATAGCCAGGCCATGATACAGATTGCGTTTAAGTCCATAGCATCTGACAAAAATAACAGAAAAGAACAACATGACTCACCTCTTCACTGTGGGTGGTTAGGGTTTGGCGGTGACCTTAAACGCTAATACGGTAGCTGCTCGCTTGTTTTGGGGTGGATGTGGGGTTTAGGAAGAGATAGCGAGTTGGGCTTAACGAAGACAGTCATAGGGAGTGATCGGGTGAGTTAAGGGCAAATCGGGTTTAACTAGTATGGGTGTTTTAAATTTCAGGGGTAAATTGAAAGTAGCCGGGGTATACATAACAGTATGCAATAAAGACTAATAATTAGTTATTCATTGAATTTGTGTTTGTTTTAGTTTTCGGGAGCGGGGGATCGTAATCAACTAAGAGGTAGGCAATAAATAACCCCCAATTTCATGTTGGCTCTCAAGTATTCGTCAGTAAAATTAACAACCAAATTAAAAAGTATACCTATCTGGTTTATTATAGCTATAAACCCGATACGAGTTTCTTCGGCCAATTAAGCTCATCCATACTGGTGAATTTAAATCAGTAATTACTTTATATTTGGTGGCCGATGATGCTGCCCATTTGCATGCCGAATTTATAATCGGGGTAAATAGGCCTATTAGGCACGGAATGGAAAATTGATGTACAGGGTAAAAAGGGATATTAAGGCCGTAAAATGAACTTACGGGCTTCATACACATATTAGGCGCGGTGGGGTAAATTTATAGAAAACAATCGATATACTTTTCTCCGCTTGTTAAAGGGTTTGAGATTGTATATAAAGACGATTAAAATCCAATGCATCATTGTTATTGATTATCACAACATTTATATTAGTACCTGTTTCACTGTTACTACAATAATAATATAAATAACCTCAAATAAAAAATAATTTAAATTTTTTTCGTCTCTTCCTAGTACATTTGAGAGTTTCTTTCTCTTTCTTTATATGGGCAACTTCTTTATATTTATCTAATTTGGTAGCCCTTTGGGCTGCATAATCCTTTGCATCCATGATTGCAAAAGAATAAAGCTCCACAGTCATTTGTTTTTTGAAATGTGCAGCTCGTTCCTAGGTCATCTTCTGTATTGAGATACCGTGGGCCATGAATTCCATCTATTTGAGCACAAAAATCCCACAATCACCACTCCGGTCAATTTTAACACCAATAAACAATCACCATCCATTAATAGGACTAACACCAAAAACACTAACTACAAATTTTAAAAAAATAATACTAACCCGGTTTGCTTCGGACCTTCTTCAACACAAAACCTCTACTTGTCAATCAAAATAATATCGGGTTTAAATATGGGGTATTTGCAACTTATTAGAAGTTTGGGAATTATATCTACCATATACTGGAACTTATTTTCATAGTCTACAGGTTTGGTTGAGGTGTAAACACGAACAATCTGAGATTGCAATTCTATCTTTACCAAAACCCAATGTTTATCATCTATATTTGCGGGGCATAGCACGCTGTCCACGTTGAAAAAGCCGTTGGAAGCAAGTGCATCTCCCCAATACATTTGCACAGGAAAATCTGAATCTCCAAAAGGCTCACAACTACCTTTCTGAAATTCCAACCACAAACCTTGCAATGATTGTTGTATGTGGTCAAAATCACAAAGTGTTCATAATGTTAAACACATTTAATTCTACGAAATAATTTAGACATATATTAATTGCGTCGGAACTTAGAGCAAATGTGTTTGGCACCAATGATAATTTATCATTGGTTGTCCGTGATTCTTTCATTCTTTTATTAATCATGTATACGTAGCTATTAATGTGCTGCAATGATTCAAAGAAACTTGAATAAGAATTATTAAATTAATAATGCAATAGGAAAATGCTACTAATGTGCTGCAATGATTCAAAAAAACTTGAATAAGAATTATTAAATTAATAATGCAGTAGGAAAATGCATAGAGACGTTGATGACCTGAGACTCAGCTTCCAAAAGAACTGCAACACGAGACTAGTGTTAGAAGGCTCACAGTAAGGATTTCCTGTAGAGACCCTCCAACGATCAAGTCACTATGTAGGAAAGAAGAACTCGCGGAAAAAAACATGAGGACTTTGGAAAGGGAAAATTGAAGAATCAAGATAGGTTACTAGATGTTTTAATCCCGCAAATCGGGTTATGTCTTGCCTTTTATAGGAGTCCATATCTCGATAATTGATTGGGACACGTGTGCAACAGTCTCGTTTGCCTCTCAAAGAGGATTCTTTGAGGAGTATCTCCGAGAGAGAGTCCTCTCAGAGAGTCTCTCTGAGAGGGCTTATCGGTAGCTACCAACAGGCCTTCGCGAGTCCCTCTCTGAGAGATCTTTTAGAGAGATAGGGTACAACAATTTTCCCTCACTCTCTACTTGTACCTTTAGGTGAATGCGGAGAGTAGATCCTCTCCGAAAGATTTGCCTTCCCACGTTACACCGCTTCGGCTTCCCGAGGGTCTTCTTATAAATATGCCTTTGCTGCACCAACTTTTCCACACTTACCGTATCCACCGAGACTTTTCCCTCTGAGAGATTCCTTCCTCTCTCTGAAAGACTTTAGGTCATCATCTGAAAGGTTTACTCTTTTCGAAAGATTTTTCTTTTTCTCCAATCTATCTCCTTGGTCCTCCAAAAGATTCTCCCTTCCTCCAAAATGAGTTAGTTATTTTTGAGCCACCTTAGATTCTTTCCAAAGTAACCTTTCTCTTCGAGAGAGTTATCCTTCCCAATAGGATAGTTTCTCCTCGAGATAACTCTTATTGAGAGGACACTTTCTTAGAAAAAATTGGCTTTCTTTCATTCCTAGCCTTAGCCAATTCTTTCTGACTTATTTCCCCCTATTTCTTCCTTAGGATCATGGCTAGCGCCAAAATTTATCATAGGGAGACCAATGAGAACAAGGTTGTTCAAGCTTATCTTAAGGGCATGCCTTCCCGTATGTCAAAGGATGATGTCGCCCTTCTCCGCAGTAACCATAAGATACTGTCCGGATGTCAAACTAGGGTCCCCCAATAAGCCAAAAATTGTGTGGCTAACGCGGAGGAGGGTTGGATGAGTATTTTTGAGTCCAGCTTTGCCTTCCTCTTCATGACTTCGGTCTTAGGTTCCTCCAAGTGAGTGGCTTAGCCCCGACCAAGCTGCATCCTAATGGCTGGGCCCAACTAGTCGCCTTTTTTGTGCATTGTCAAGAGAAAGAGGTAGTCCCTTCCATTGAACTCCTATTTTTCTTTTCCTACCTTTCTACCTTCGTTTGGTGAGGAATCAATACCATCTATACACTCTGCATCACCCTTGCCTGGAGGATTGTATCTTCTACGACTCCCCCGTTAAGTCCGATTCTTTTGATACCTAGTGGTTTTTGTTCCAACTACCAAACGACATGTGGAACGCTCTTCGTAAATGGGTTACTAACGCTATGAGGGTGGTGAAACCGCGCTGCAGCAGGGTTACCGCTAGTGAGTTTCGGGAATAATACCATGAGGAGCATCACGCTCTTCTTCTAGGTGGGCCGTCGCATCTGTACGACTACCTTACAATCGATAGGTTAATGAGGGCCGAGTGGATCCAACGGCTTGCCGAATTGTCCCATCACCGGGTTCCTAAGGCAATATCATATCGTCGGCCTATTGCCCACGTGATCGTAGAAGAATGGGACATCCCTCTACAAGAGTAGCATTCCCTTGAAGGTGTGGATCCACTTGACTGCTTTTTTATTTTCGCTCTTCCTTTTCTCTTAATCTTGATTTCTTAGCATTTGAGTGCACAGTTCCTTATCACTTTTGTAATACCCCATATTTTTGTAAGGCTGCCACGTATTTTAAGTAAGTTTAAAATATCGAAAAATATGCTTAAGATGGTAACAAGTGACCGAATCAGTCGTAGGAAGTGCCATGGAGCTTAGATACCTAAGGACAAAGGTATATTTTTGACAAGCGTCTCGAGGCGAGATTTATGACGCTGAAAGAAATTAAATCAGAAACGGTTTTTCGGTTAAGCTAAGTTGTAGCCTAAAATAGCCGAATGATGGTAAGGGGTTCCGAAAAATCATATATATCAAGTAATTTTGAGTTATTAAATTCGAGATTTTAAGTATCTCGATAAATTTGATCTTTGAGGGTGTAATTGTAATTAGAGAATTATCCAAACGAAATAAGGATAAAATTAAGAGCTTATGTGGTAAAATATTGAAGTTAAGAACTTGAAATAAGGGCCAAAGTGTTATTTGAAAGAAGTTTGGGATTTTAACTTGGATTTCAAAAGTTGGATTAATTCTAGTTTTGGATTTCAAAAGCCATTTAAATATGTCTTTGAGTCTTTGGAGTCCATGGCTAAAATTGTGACAAGTGGCATGATATGAGTGGTTGGAGAAATCTATAAAAAGGCACCATGGATTGTTCTCAAACCATTCCAAGCAAGCTTGAGAGTTGAAGCACTCTAAGAGGAGGAGCTTGTTCTAGAGAGAGAGTAGGAAGTTTGAGAAGAGGGCGGGAAGGAATCGAAGGAGAAGCCGAGGAGAACGAGCCTCATCGGAGTTGCGGGTCTTCACCGGATTTCACCAAAATTAGTCAGCAAAAAAGTGAGGTAAGTTCGATTTTGTTTTGATAATCCTGTAGAGGGGAAAGAGAGGGTCGCGTAGGTTCAAACGAGGGTCGAATCGGAGTTAAAACGAGGGAGATATGGCCGAAATACGAAAACGACGCGTTGCTGTTCGGAATCTGGTGCCTGCGCGTGAGTTACACGCGCCGGATAATGGCTGCGCGTGAGGGCGCGTGTCCAGTCTTCTTGGCGCTCGTGAGGGCGCGTGAAAGGTCTTTTTTACATGAATTTCTCCAGTTATGCCCCTAATTTAATATCCTTAAATCCTATGTAAAAATATTTAAGGTTAGATTTACCAAAACGTGTGTTTTCTGCAGAAACCTAGGCCATTTGCTGTGAAATTATACCGTTGAAGAGATAAACCAACAACGTGAGACTCCGTGAGACTCCTATATTCCAAATCCTATTTTTATTCTCTTATGAGAGACTCCTATTGCATGAGACGTGTTTTGTGAAGTTCGTGTACATAAACTCTTATTGTTCTCTTACGTGAAATCATGTTGCATATATAAACTGAATTTTCCTGAAAATATATGCTATTGGCTTTTTAACTGTTGCATTTATAAAATTCGTGTGGCCATACTGTTGTACCTATTTGTTGTGGACCGAGGGCAAAAGTCGGAGATCCCCCGAGAGGCGCTATGCGTGCGCTATTTAGAAAGCTCTCGTGGGGAAGACCGTGAGTCTAAGGCACAACGGATGTGGTGCTTGCATGAGTTCTATGAAGTTGGGCCGAAGTGACATGGTTAGGGACCTCCCGAGAGGCGCTATGCGTGCGCCATTGAGAAAACTCTCGTTGGAGGAGACTAACGTGTTCACGAGGCACTTCGGAGTAGTTCTACTTGTCTTCTCATACATTTTATATCTAATCATGCATCGATATAAACTGTTATTTTTGGAGTTTCTCACTAGAAGATTCATCTTCTAATTGGACTATGTCCCTGGAATATTCAAACGTTCCAGGTTCGACGAGTAGCTCTAAGGGAAAGGAGGTAGCTGAAGAATATGTTTAATTTACTACCTGTAACATGTTTAGTATACTTTTGTTTATGTGCGAGCTTATGTAATTTTGGATATGCTTAAGATGTTTAGTTATCATTTGCTAGAGACCATGTGTATTAATACATTTTGTAGACATCTTGAAGAACTTTATGATAAATAAAATGTTATGGTTTTGAACCATATCAGGTTCGATCTAGCTTCCGCATTTGAGATTTTAATGCCTGTCTTAGCTATTTGATTATTGGGTTTGTTAAGCTGAGAAGGTAAAAATTAGGGTTTTTGGGATATTGTGTGGTGTATGACAGCTATTGTGATATGAAAATTTTTATAATCCCGAAATCCTAAGTTATAACACGCTCAAGAAATTTGGGGTGTTACAGTTGGTATCAGAGCTTAAGTTTATTGGAAGACTTAAGTGACTTTGATATAGTTGATATTAGAGCGGAATGTTATTTGGAGACTTAGGAGAAGTTTAACCTAGAGACTTAAGAGGATCCGATATTAATAGAACCAGTTAGTAGGAACCCCAAGTGAAGGCTTAGGGGAAAGAGAGTAACGGTTCATAAGACGAAACCCCTATTTGGAGATTCGGGGATTGACGGCTGAAGTTTTAAAGGTTATGGATTTAAGTGTGGTGTAGTGAAAGTGCATGTCTAGGAAACTTCTGGCTAAGGAAAGACTTGGTATTTAAGTGTGTCCGTTTTTGACCCACCTCTCTTTCTTGGGAGCTTACCTGGTGTACTATTCACATGCAAACACTATTCCAGTATACGGTTATTATTTGCAATGAATAATGGAAGCCTGATGAACGTTAGGACCCGATAGTGTGGTTCAAATGTAAGGTTGACTTGGTAACCATGATTATGGATCCGAGAAATTTGGAGACTGTTGATTTGAGGTCATTAGTCGAAGTCATTGCAAGAAATGATGAGATAACTGGTGGTTATCAAGGATAAGTGAATCATGAATGGTTAGTCTGATCTGACATAACCTAGCTGATGAGTTAGGATTGAATAATAAGTATTTTTGAGGATCAATTATTGTCTCGGAAATGAGATGTGTGGATCAGGGATCTAACGGATTGGGTCAAGTGAGAGGTCGAAGATGGCCAAGTGATGACGTGTGAGTTGTGTCAATTGATAAGGCGACCTAGTCAACAGAGGTTGTGACTACGGTTCAATGTGCCGAATAGACCTGTGGAATCAAGAAAAGTTGTCAGTGGTCAACCCGACGAGAAGAATTTGAAAACACCATGATAAATGGTGGATTGAGGGCCATGGTTGCAAGGGAATCGAGCTTTTGAAAGACGATTGGAACTAGATATCGTGATCTGATTCGAGATTTTCAGAAATAAATCGGTTTGAGATTCTTGAGGAATTTCTTGAAAGAATTGATTGAGGATCTAAGGATTCGAGATGAAACTTTAGAGTTTCAGGAAGAAATCCAACAAGGATTTGAGTATCGTGGGTGATGTAAAGAACTACCTACTCTAGCTGGCAATGTAGTTGTGGATTGTCGTCTTAAAGATTATACGAATCTTTGACGTGATTGAGAGAATAAAGTAATGGAAGATGTGCCAAGATGACGGGTCGTAGTAGGAGAAGCTGCAAACCTAAATTGATTGGAGATCCAAGATTTTGATTTTGGAGAATGGAAACTCCCGTATGGCTAGACGATTAGTCTAAGTAGCCCTGGTAGGCAAATGGGGAGATGTATAGCTGAGTGATGCCAGCGAGTTATGAGCCTGCTAAGATATGGTACAGGCACTTGCGGTTGATGAAAAACCGTAAGAAAATTGGGAGATACCAGGGTGTATTCTCGATAGATTTATCGATAGATAAGTCTGAATTTGCTGTTAATAGCTTGAGGTTATCAGGTGATTAGCCATGAGTGGGCTTAAAGATTTTTGGGGATTGTAAACTCAAGGCGAGCCTAAGGGAAGGTTTGCATTATTTTGTTAGAACCTGATAGATGATCAGAAAGTTATACGTGGCTAGATGTGCGAAGCCACTCTGAATCTTGGGATTTAGGCCAAGAATTTTGAGCAGTCTAGTAGGTTCGAGGATTTGAAAAATGTTGAGAGCATGCAATGGAGGCACGCCTTAGAGTTGACTTCCAATAGGCTAAAGGGCGACCCTAGCTTTGTGGTCACCCATGCGAGAATCTTGGCCGTGTGATGGAGTGACAGAGGTGCGATGACCTGCCCAAAAGTCCGGTCAGCCCAAGGTAGTTGAGGGAAGAGGTTTTTGATAATGCCTCGGATTTTGGAATTGAGGTAAGGTTACCCTGAGAAAGCGACTCAAGGGGTCGGGTTATGTAAGTTTGGTGCCAACTTAGTTGATGAAATGGCCAAGATGAAGTCTTAAGCCTTGTAGAGGTTTCAAGTTGGAAATTTTAATTGTCCATGATTTGGGACATGATGAGTTGATGTCCTTGGGATGATAGTATATCCGTGTAAGGAAGACACGCGATGATCAAAATTCTGGGTATGATCTGTGAGAAGAGACATGTGGATAGGTTATGCCATAGGCAACCGCATGGGACCCAAATCCTTATCGAGATAGCTGAAAGGCAGATCTTCGAAATATTTATGTAATGGTTTGAGGCGTGTAGCTCAAGACCATAGTGAGATTTCGTTGACAGTAGAAGCTGAACCTATGGGTTGTTTGATGGTGATTTTGACACCTATGGGAAGGAATATGGAGTTCTCAGGGATGTGTGACCCAAGGATCCATGAGGTTTGGAGTTACGCCTGGTACGGGAAGTAGTGTCAGAAGTGATAGAGGAAGGGACCAGAACTTTGTGATAGGATCCCTAAGCTATCTATGAAAAGATTGGAAGTATGTTGAAATTGGCAGACTGTTGTCAGAGATTCGTGAAGAGAATTTCTAGAGTAGTTATATCCATGTTAGGACTCGTGAGGAGAGTCCAGTGAAAATGGTCTGACGGATGCAGTGAGAGCTTGTGATAGCTCAAAGGATTGGGTTGCGTGTTGATGCAACATAACCTTGTGATCGTGTGTGGATCACGTTGAGGCACAAGGTAAGCTACCCGATGTGTGACTTGGTGCTGGCAATTGGGGTATGTGCTCTTGAGGTTATAGAAGCACTACTGATGCGGTAAGATGCTTGAGGTGTTCACGGACCACAAAAGTCTGAGGTATGTGTTCTCACAGAAAGAGCTGAACATGAGGCAGCGACTGTGGATGGAGCTCCTGAAGGACTACGACTGCACTTTTTGTATCACCCGGGGCATGCCAATGAGGTGACTGGGTTGATGGCCCAGGGGTGGCCGCTGTTGAGGCTTTTGAGCCTGATGTTGGTGAGTGTAGTGCCGAAGGGTTCGTCCGTCTTGATAGCTGACCTGGCGGTTCGGCTGGATCTGGAGACCAAGATACGAGAGACTAGTGGGGGAGATCGGTGTATACATCTATGGATAGATGAGTGTGGCCAGCCCAGGGGTTCTGATTTTTGAGATGTGAGATGACATTCTCAAGTTTCGGGGTAGTATGTGCGTGCCTAAAGTTTGGGAGGAGCACCTACCATTGGTTGAGTTCATGTTACCACGACAGCATTGGAATGGTTTCTTGTGTGGTTTGTGGTGGAATAACACTATCGATTGCCCGATATACCAAAACTATCGACCGTTGGACCCTTAGTCGAGTAGTCCCTATGGTTGAACCGAGTGGGTGGGGCAGTCCATACCCAGGCTGGGAATGTCCGGACCACTGGAGGTGAGGAAGCCTCTACCAGTAGGTGCGTTGGATTTCCTTAGGGGAGGAGCGATCCCACGTCGGGCCGACGAGGGGGATACTAGATGTATGGGTGTTAACTGTCGACTGTTGAGGTATGGTTGTTGGTCGTTCTTGTTTGCTCACTACCGAAAAAGTTAGAATGAATATTTGGGATTTTGTGGACTATGAGATATGTCCAAACTGTGACATGGCTTATTTTGATCTATGGAGATTGCGTGTATGAGCCAATTTTGAGGACGAAATTCTTTTAAGGGGGGTAGATTGTAATACCCCATATTTTTGTAAGGCTGCCACGTATTTTAAGTGAGTTTAAAATACCGAAAAATATGCTTAAGATGGTAACAAGTGACCGAATCAGTCGTAAGGAGTGCCCTGGAGCTTAGATACCTAAGGACAAAGGTATATTTTTGACAAGCGTCTCGAGGCGAGATTTATGATGCTGAAAGAAATTAAATCAGAAACGATTTTTCGGTTAAGCTAAGTTGTAGCCTAAAATAGCCGAATGATGGTAAGGGGTTCCGAAAAATCGTATATATCAAGTAATTTTGAGTTATTAAATTCGAGATTTTAAGTATCTCGATAAATTTGATCTTTGAGGGTGTAATTGGAATTAGAGAATTATCCAAACGAAATAAGGATAAAATTAAGAGCTTATGTGGTAAAATATTAAAGTTAAGAACTTGAAATAAGGGCCAAAGTGTTATTTGAAAGAAGTTTGGGATTTTAGCTTCGATTTCAAAAGTTAGATTAATTCTAGTTTTGGATTTCAAAAGCCATTTAAATATGTCTTTGAGTCTTTGGAGTCCATGGCTAAAATTGTGACAAGTGGCATGATATGAGTGGTTGGAGAAATCTATAAAAAGGCACCATGGATTGTTCTCAAACCATTCCAAGCAAGCTTGAGAGTTGAAGCACTCTAAGAGGAGGAGCTTGTTCTAGAGAGAGAGTAGGAAGTTCGAGAAGAGGGCGGGAAGGAATCGAAGGAGAAGCCGAGGAGAACGAGCCTCATCGGAGTTGCGGGTCTTCACCGGATTTCACCAAAATCAGTCAGTAAAAAAGTGAGGTAAGTTCGATTTTTTTTGATAATCCTGTAGAGGGGAAAGAGAGGGTCGCGTAGGTTCAAACGAGAGTCGAATCGGAGTTAAAACGAGGGAGATATGGCCGAAATACGAAAACGACACGTTGCTGTTCGGAATCTGGTGCCTGCGCGTGAGTTACACGCGCCGGATAATGGCTGCGCGTGAGGGCGTGTGTCCAGTCTTCTTGGCGTGCGTGAGGGCGCGTGAAAGGTCCCTTTTACATGAATTTTTCCAGTTATGCCCCTAATTTAATATCCTTAGACCCTATGTAAAAATATTTAAGGTTAGATTTACCAAAACGTGTGTTTTCTGCAGAAACCTAGGCCATTTGCTGTGAAATTATACCGTTGAAGAGATAAACCAACAACGTGAGACTCCGTGAGACTCCTATATTCCAAATCCTATTTTTATTCTCTTATGAGAGACTCCTATTACATGAGACGTGTTTTGTGAAGTTCGTGTACGTAAACTCTTATTGTTCTCTTACGTGAAATCATGTTGCATATATAAACTGAATTTTCCTGAAAATATATGCTATTGGCTTTTTAACTGTTGCATTTATAAAATTCGTGTGGCCATACTGTTGTACCTATTTGTTGTGGACCGAGGGCAAAGTCGGAGATCCCCCGAGAGGCGCTATGCGTGCGCCATTGAGAAAGCGCTCGTGGGGAAGACCGTGAGTCTTAGGCACAACGGATGTGGTGCTTGCATGAGTTCTATGAAGTTGGGCCGAAGTGACATGGTTAGGGACCTCCCGAGAGGCGCTATGCGTGCGCCATTGAGAAAGCTCTCGTTGGAGGAGGCTAACGTGTTCACGAGGCACTTCGGAGTAGTTCTACTTGTCTTCTCATACATTTTATATCTAATCATGCATCGATATAAACTGTTATTTTTGGAGTTTCTCACTAGAAGATTCATCTTCTAATTGGACTATGTCCCTGGAATATTCAAACGTTCCAGGTTCGACGAGTAGCTCTAAGGGAAAGGAGGTAGCTGAAGAATATGTTTAATTTACTACCTGTAACATGTTTAGTATACTTTTGTTTCTGTGCTAGCTTATGTAATTTTGGATATGCTTAAGATGTTTAGTTATCATTTGCTAGAGACCATGTGTATTAATACATTTTGTAGACATCTTGAAGAACTTTATGATAAATAAAATGTTATGGTTTTGAACCATATCAGGTTCGATCTAGCTTCCACATTTGAGATTTTAATTCCTGTCTTAGCTATTTGATTATTGGGTTTGTTAAGCTGAGAAGGTAAAAATTAGGGTTTTTGGGATATTGTGTGGTGTATGACAGCTATTGTGATATGAAAATTTTTATAATCCCGAAATCCTAAGTTATAACACGCTCAAAAAATTTGGGGTGTTACAACTTTGTTTAACTTCCTTATCTTTATTCAAACTCTCATTATTTCTTTTTCTTTGTGTGCAGTGATGAGGCGAATGGCATTAGGATCTTAGAGGAGGGTAGGCGTCATAGTTGCCTCTGAGGGCCCATCCCATGAGCTGGAAACCCCATGCACCCAACCAATATAAGAGGTAGGGGAGATAATGGCCACACCACAGTAGACGAAGAAGATGAGGAGCAGGCATGAAACACAAGGGGATGCTGCTACGTTCCGCCCCTCACCGACCTCACCATCCCAAAGGAAGGGGACTTTCCTGCTACCAATTGTGGACTCATTGACAAACCTCTTCCCCAGCTTTTCGCATCTTCTGCTTGGGTTTCGTTAGGGGAGTTGAGCAGAGTAGGTCACAGGGGAATCACCCTAAGATGTAGAGGGCCTGCAACGGCAAAAGTGGGGACGAGCCTCAATCCCCTTGGTGCAGCGGATGTTGAGGTGTCTTTTAGGTTGGATCAAATAGCCATTGGCACTGTTCAAGGACAAGGCCATGGCATCTATAGGCGGGCCGTGATTAATCCCCAACGCTTGGGCTGTTGAGTTTTAAACATTGAGGATCCTCAACGGAGCCTCAACGCTATCTTGTTAGAGATGTCTCCTTCCATCGAGAAGGCGTACGATCTGGGCTGAGGGCATTGGGCGCGAGGCAAGCCTTTTCAAATTTAGTCGGGAGTCCTGGAGATTGACACATTTGACACGCCTAATGTTGTGACCCATCTGTTGTACTCTACCATTCTTCCTTGCGACGAGGGGCTATATTTTCGCAATTCTCCTGAGGACATGAACAACTTCAAGCATTACTGTGGTATGGATATGGGGTTTGATCCCAATGGAACTTCTATGAAAAATTCAATTTCTCGATGAGGGGGTAGCTCGAATAGTTCTTCGGGGAACACATCAGGAAATTCTTTTACTATGGCCACCTCACTGAACTCAACTCTCTTATTTTTTGTTTGTACACAAGCCAAATATCCATAAGCCTCTTTCTCTAGCACCTTAACAGCCTTGAGGGCTATTATCCATTAGCTCTTTATAGTGCTATTTTGCCCTCGAAACCTTTCCCAAGTCCCATAAACATCTTGTACTTCAACTATTTTTTCTTAGCATTAAATTCTATCATTATATTTGGACAGAAAATCTATTCCTAAGATTATGTCTAAATCTTGTATTTTTAGTGACGTAAGTTCAATTTCAAATGCACTATTTCCCAACATGATTTTCCCATCCTTATAACTCAAGCAGGTTTTCACTTATTTTCCCAAAGGGGTAGCTACTATCATTGGGCAGCCTAGCACAATTAGTGCCAATCCTAGGCAACGTGCCAATGTATATGATATGAATAAATGGGTAGACCCCAGGTTGATTAACAATTGTACTAGTGTATTAAGGAAAATCATTGTACCTTATATGATTGTTGGGTTAGCATTGGCATCTTCCCTTATCAAGTTGAACACTCGACCCTATCACGGATCCTGACCCTTCTTGTTTGTCCTGGATTGGTTAACCTCCCTTCTTTGCCGGTAGTCTCTAGAGAGATGACTGGTATGTTGGCAATGAAAGCACCTTGGCCCCTTTGGATAATCTTGTTCCATGTAGTCGCCTTTTCAACAAGTATAGCACCCTTGACTTACAACCTGGTTCCCACTTTGGCAAGGTTTATTGGGGTGAAATTTCTGACATTTAGGACAATTGCCTTTAGGGTTAAAATTTCTTCCTCAAACCCCCAAGTCATGTTTCTTTCCAAATCTCCTATCCTCAGGTTCTTGAAATTCTGCTTTTAAGGTGTCCATTTAGTGGAGGTTGCTTTCTACAGTCAAGGCTTGCAGGACTACCTTTGAATAGGTGCGTGCCCCTATTGAGCTTAATGCCTATTGGATCTTTAATTTCAGTCCACCTAGGAATTTTTGAGCTTTTCCGCCCTTGTCCAAATTGTAGATGGACATATATTTCATTAGCCGAGTGAAACTATCTTCATATTGGGCAATGATCATGTTCCCAGTTTGCTTTAAGTTCATAAATTCCTAGCCTTTCTCCATTTTCTTACATAAGGGAAAGTACTTGGTATTAAAGATTTCTTTAAATTGTGCCTATTCAACATTTGGCGTACCTTGTTCCATCGGGTCTTTTAGGGTTCTTTGCATAGTCCTTCACCAATGGTCTACCTTGTCCCGAAGCATGAAGGGGGCACAGTTAATTTTTCCCCCCTCGACGTAGTTGATAAAATCAAAGATTTTCTCAACTTGTTCCAACCAATATTCGCTTTCACTTGGGTTAGCTCTTTCCTTGCCTCGAAAAATAAGCGAATTTAATTGCTAAAATTTGTTAATGATATCAGGAGTTCAAGGGGTAGCCTGACCTATTGGTTGCATCCCTTGCATAAAAGTTAACATATTTTCCATGACTTGCTCTATCCAGTCCATGAGGGTTCCATCCTCCCGGCTTCTTCCTTTAAATGAATGTTCTCGAGGACTTTCTGATGTTTCCTCGTGAGAGTGTTGTGATTCCTCCTCTTGGATGTTACTCCTATGATGGTTTGGGGTGAGTAGCTCAAATCTTTGGGAGCATCAGGTATTCACTATTTGAACTATCCGTATTTAAAATTCTAAGATGAATGTTTACAACATAGCAGTAAAATGGTCTCAAAATATCTTGTTGTTGCTAAAAATACAACAATAGAAACTTTTTTAGAGTGAGAGAAACTGTCGTCTGAAGCCATATAAGATGTCAATGTCTAAAAGTACAACTATTGAAAGAGATCTCTTGGAGATAGGGCTTCCCAATAGAAGTGAGTTATGGAAAGGCTGGGTTGGGGATGAGACATCTCTAGGAGAGAGGTAGGCCTCTTGGAGAGGTAGTGTTTATCGGAGAGGGACAACTAGCCAGGAGCCCGGATTTAGTAGGAGGCTCTTAGAAGGGGTCTGATACACCCCTCAGAGAGGAATCGATTGGCTTTCGGAAAGAAAGAAAGGTCCTTTTCGGGAAGTGTTTCAAAGGGCCTCAGAGAGAACTGGGATTCTCTCGGAGGGACATTGATGATCGGGGCTTGGGTTCCGGAAGAATTGCAGCACGAGATAGATATTAGGAGGGTTGAGAGAAGGATTTTCAATAAAGACCCTTCGACAATCAAGTCAATATGGGGAGAAAAGAAAGGTTACCGGAAAGAAATGTAAAGGGCTTTGGAAAGAGAAGTTTGAGAGAATCAAGATTCAGTTATGAAATGTTTCGATATTACCAATCGTGCTATGTCTTGACTTTTATAGAAGTCTAGGTCCCAATGATTAGTTGGGACATGTGTATAACGTCTTACTAGCCTCTTAGAAAGGCTGCAAGAAAAGGCTTCCCGAGAGAGAAGCCTCTCAGAGAGGCTCCTTCGAGGAGCTTTCGGAGAGTGCCTGTCGGAAGCCACTAAAGGGTCCCCATAGCCTTCTCCCCGAGAGCTCCATGGAGAGAGAGCGAGGGGTACAACATATCCACAATTAACTTGATAAACCATAACCCAAAGATCCTATTTTCTGACTCCTTATGGGTCCGACTAACCGTTAATCCTAGGTCGTTGTCACCCAAATGTTCAATTGCTTATATCCTCAAAATTGGTATAAGAATTCCATGAACTAGACCTTTCTCAATTTCATAAACTCAAATTCAAAATTCTTCAAAATTCCACGATTCTTGCAAAATGGAGAACTCTCCCAAATTCCACTAATCTTTCCCTATTCTGTAAAACAATTAGGCATCTTCAACAATTATCACCTAGACTCCTCAAGCTTTCCAAATTTATCAGATTCCTACAAAATAGTTGTTAATACAAAATTCTAACGATCCATATGTGGAGGTAAAATCTAATTAATCTCTCGAGATCTCAAACCCGTCAAATTGTTAATAATGAGTTCTAACAAACCATATATGTAGATGTCTCTAAAGTCGAGGTTTCGCCCAGGGGTTCATCAAATAATTAAAATACTTACTCATACCATACCTCATCCTAATTTCTTGTCAAATTCATTAACAATTGTCTACATCTCTCAGATTGCCATATGACCTATCCTACTATCAAAATATCGAAGATTAGTGACATCAAACATATATCATAAACATCTCATACCACTACTTTATCCTCATTTGTACACATATACACATGTATATAACAAACATCCCAGTCCTTACTCTCGTAAAATCAAAATCATTTTTCTTTAGTTTCGGATCCTAATGGGGGTGTAAAGGCTCATTCCTTGGGTCTTTCTATGGGTCCTACCATGCCTTTGAGTATGTCCCCAATGTTTAGATTTGCCTCAACCTGGAGTAGATGGGTGGTAAAAGCTATAAGATCATCGTAAGCTCCTTGATTGAGAAGCTGATTGTCAATATCCTGCCATTTTAGGGTCACTAAGGAAATCAGATATGCTATCTGAAGAGTTCCAATGTAGGGAACCATCATGTGGGGTGGAAATTACTGCAAGATAGGGGTTGCTAAATCCAAAAAATCTCCTAATGTGTCCCATGGGTGCATGTATCGTCCTTCTAGTAGTGCTATCCACCATCCCATTATAGCATGCTGATTTTGGTTCTCTAATATATCTTAATTCATCCTGCCATAGGCCAAAATATCCTCAAGGTTAGTCAAATCAATACTTAACTGAAGGCTATATATTCTAGCTCTAATACTAACTATAATGGCCCATTCCTAAATATTACAACGTTACTAAGTACATACGGGTGTTAGGGAAATCCTTATCAACGAAAGTGAATGATTGAACCTGAAAGCTAAAAGTTAGGATTTCCACTATATTTCTTTTGTACAAGCTCAATAATAACCCACACCCATACTTATACCCCTTAAGTTTTAGTATCATAGTAGTTGCTCATAGTACAATGTTTGGGATACACATAAATACAATGTTTCCTTAGAAAGATTAAGCTACACGTTAGCCAGATCTTTTCCCTTCCCTTTACTTGATCATGGGATACCTGGCATGTTTGAATATGCAGATGTGAGATATGAAACATCTCAGTGAGTGATTCAAAATGAAAGTTCGTGCGTGTATATGTAGTATGCCATATGTCATCAAACCCTTCTCTGGGGTAGTGAGGCAGCGATATTGCAATCATCCTGCTGATCATCATGTCCAAACACCTTACCCTTCCACGGGTTACGCGATCCTCTCGATCACTCATGATGAACCTGGCGTCAACTTGCCACAAAATGTCGTGATGCATGATAACAACAAAAACGAGATGCGTGATATAGAAGCCACAAGCCACACAAATGAAGTACAGATGTCCAGGATGGGTTAACACATGCGAGAACTACTCACCTCGTTGTTTTACCTTCAGGAGTATTGTTCACACTTGTCGGTTTTGGATTTCCCCTCACGTGCCTCTGGAAGCTTCCCCATGCAGACTCACAAGCAACCCTTTTTGGTGCGTGTTCTGCATGTGCTAGTCATCTTTTTCAGCTACGACATTTGCGATTTCGACTAGCCTCTAATTTTTGGCTTTTTGTCTTTCATTTAAACTTTGATTCACTCCTCATTTGTCCCTGTGGCTACCTCACTTTTTGTTCCACACGAATATAACCTTAGACTAACCTTTTGTGGCCGTTTTCTAGCAGCTTCAACCTAGTTTCCGTCGAAGCTCAAAAATCCAACGAAACTTGTTTCTCCCTCGTTTCTTGATGTAATTCGCTCCTTTTTCCTCCGAAATCTTCTCCTTACTCCCAAGAATCTATTCCTCACCTTTAATCTTCTCAAACAAACCTAAATTTAGCTCAGAAGTAACTAGTATGCTTTGAGTGTTAATCCATGGCCTTTTATAGACTTCTCTGGCCAATCACCTTTTTGCACTCGCCATACCACCTATCAGTTTTGATATGTGTGCCTCACGATTAATTTTAAATGTTGGTTTGGCTAGTTAGTTTCTCTGGTGAGTTCGTTACAAGTTTTAAAAATTACACTTCGGTTCAAAACTTTATACCTTTGCACTTTGACCCCTATACTATTTAGGACTTTGGCTATTCACGTGGTTCCTTATTTTGATCCCAAATGCCCTTAAAAAGAGGCTTCTTGCATCATTTATTGACCCCTAAAAAGATTACCAATATTTTTGAGAAATTACACTTTTTTCCAATCATTTTTGAAATTATATTTTTACCCCTGAACTTTCCTAATTCCTTTGACATATCCTACTTCCTCAAATGCATGAGTCTCATAAAAATTTTGGGTATTGCAAATTCTTTTCTTGTGGTACAACAATTTCAAGGTACTTATGAAACTAGAGACCCTACGCTTACTCACGCCTTTAACCATCATTCAGATGTATTATGCAAACTAGTAGTGGTAAAGGACACTTCCGGGTACCTGATCAACATGGAAGTTCTGTAAAGGCTGAGCATAGTTGAAAGCGAAAAGGGAGAAATGGTGTAGGTTATTGAAACAACCAACGACTAGAGATCATCCATTATAAAATACATTCTCACTAAGGAGCTTCACACTGACTCTAAAGAGGCCAGGACATTGAAAGCCCGAGCAGCCCACTTTGTAATCATAAACGATACTTTGTACAAGCATGCCTTCTCTATGACAACTTTCAAAACTCGGTAGGATCACTATGAGTTTTTATGGATCTAATTAATCGAGTTTTCTATGAGTACTTGGATTAGTTTGTCATTGTCCTTATTGATGATATCTTAGTGTACTCTTGAAGTAAAGAAGAGCACGAAAAACATTTAAGGGTGGTTTTTGTAGCACCCCATCTCCTAGAGCTGTCGGGGAAGAGGTGCTACTATAAAAGAAATAAAATAAACACTTACAATAAATCTGAAAATCTGAAGTCATTAAAAATTTTCTAAACTGATCACATCATAACTGAAAAACATCTCAAACTGTACTGTAACAAAATTATGAATTGTCATAAACTAAAACAAAAATCACTAGTCCTCGAGGGACATACATCTAACTGACAATACTAACTAAAGAAATCCCTCAACTAAAAATATAAAATACTCTCATAAATCTTTAGATTTTTGAACGGCTCCCCGTACACACGTTACTACCTGACACTGCTAGGCCCAACGTCTGAAACTCTCCCGCTAGGGCCTGAAATGGTGAAAAATACAAGGTGATCCACAAGGCTCGGGATGTAATAACATAAAATAAAACTATAATCAAGAAATATCGATACTCATCAATCATTAATTGTTCTTGTATTAAGCGATTAATAGTTGCTGTATGTTTGCACATATATGATAAATATCAATGCACATAAACTATATAATGTAGGTAAGCAACTTCGGCCCTTAGGTCCACATAATCTTAAAAACATACTTGCCTGATTTGAAGCCTGCAACCATGGAAACTATAAGCACAAACTGTGGGACTTGTGGCCCTAGTCCCCTGGTTATCACTAGGTGAACGATAACTAAAATTGAACTATAACTGTGGGCCTTGCGCCCCTAAACTAAATCTGAAATTGAACTATGGGCCTTGTGCCCCTGAACTGAAACTAAAACTTATGGGATTCCCATGGACTAAGCCGCCTCGCACACATAATGCTATGCAATGCACATATACATGCTCTCACACATTATGTAGTGCTCCACATAATATCATGCTCCATGCTCATACTAGGATGTATGCACATAATATCATAACAATATTAGGCATAACGTATAATCATCATCATTCATATTGGAATGCAATAATTTTATGATTTAAGATTTATAGTTTAGACATGCTAAGTTTATCACAATCTAATATGAGATATCAATATTTATGAATATTGAACCTTGCATTCAAATAAGGTCTTGCATTTGGATATATGGTTAAGCTTATTTAAATCTGGGGGAAAATTGTTCTAAGGTATTCGGACATCATGGATAGGTATTCGGATGCTTTAAGGATGTAATACCCAGGAAATTATTTGAGGTTATAAACGGTATTTAATGAAGGGCATAAATGGAATTTGCAAAAAAAATGAGGTTATAGGGTACACTAACGCAGCTTTAGGCTACATAATTAGACAAAGGGAGTACCCCAGACCCTAGATAGCCAAGAGAAATGGAATAGTAAGGACGAGTGATTCGAGTTATGATTTTTGGTGATGAAAGAAGTGGGATCGAGAATAATTTTTGATAGAGCTGTCGACCGGGCTGAGAAAATCGAATCGACGTAGGAGATATCCAAAAAGTCAATGGAGCATGTCAAAGACCTATATTTTATGTATAGAACAACCTTTAAGTGATTTCGGGTTGAAACGAATGGATTTGAGGTCAAATCGATCAACAGGGCCTAAGTGCAATTTTCAAATTTTACCCGAGGGAGGTCAAAACGGTAAATTTTTGAAATTTTCAAGGATGAAATGAATAGTACAAAGTTTGAGGGCCTTCGTGGTATAGTTGAATTCATCAAGGGTATTATGGAAAGGGTGGAAATGTCATTAGAAGAAAGTAGGGGGTCAGAGTGTAATAAAACAAAAATCTAGCAGTGTCAACGCAAAGTAGAAAATGGTTGCCGCCTTCCACTGCACGTGGAGGCCATTTCTGGCAATGGGACGACTGAGAGTGGCCCGGGGAAGGTGGTATCCAGGGCTAGGAAGCTTGGGGGCCAAGCCATGGCCTCTGATTGGTTGCAAGTTGGCCGAAAATTGCTTATAAATAGAGAGGGTTTCCACGAGACTTAGCATAGAAATTGGTCGTGTTTTGGTACGATTTTGGGAGCTTTGATAAAGGGCTTTTGATCCTTGCATCAAGGATAAGAGATTGGGAGTGTTTTGAAGAATTTTGGTAAGAGTTTGAACGTCATTTGAAGCTCGGTCGAGAGTTGGAGGCGGACCACCACCGCCGACCTGCAACTTGCCTTTCGAGGCACTTTCTGGTGGCCTTTCGGCCGGAAACCGATGGGGTTGAGATCGAATTCAAGTGGGCTTCAAAAGGGTGTCTTCATTTTGGTCATCGGAGCACCCATCGTCGGCCGGAAAGTTAGAGAAAATTGTGGCGCGTGAGGACGCGTGACAAGGGGCAATTTAGTAATTTCAATTCCAATATTTTTGTTGATTTATTTTATGATTTATCATGTGGAAAAATTGGGAGAAATAGTTGAGGAAATAATTATTTTGGAATTATCGAGGTGAAAATTAAATATGATGTTAAGGAAAATAGAGAAAATTATGGAAAAATTAAGGAAAATAGATTTTAATGCTTAATTAAATATGATGTTTTAGGAGTGTCATGGCTCGAGGTTGAGTACGAGTACGAGTATCTGTGTTTTGGCATGCAAAATGAGGTTGTGCACGAGGATCGAGGCAATCCAAAAACGTTCAGGTGAGTGGTTTGATCTTAGTCTTACCTTATTTTAAAAGTATGTTGGATGTGTATAATGGGTTCAGGTGAGCATTTTTACCTTCCCGAATTGAGGTTACGCATGATTTGGACCAGTTTTTGTGAGCGATTTTACCCTCCAAAGCTCGAGATGTTATGCTTATGCGTTTTACTTATGTAATTTTGGCATCATTTTCATATTGAACCTGTGGTATATTGCATCAACTATTTTTACTTATAAAAGAGTTGGTGCATGGTGTGTGATTTTCATATCATCGGGGTATTGATATTCGTGTCAGTGTTGTGTCCGTGTGGGACGGGATGGGGTTTTCTTGAGAATGGGGCAAGGTTAATCCTGGTGATCGGGTGACACGGTAGGGCACTCGGGGTTGGTGATCGAGTGACATGGTAGGGCACTCGAGGATTAAGTATGCCACGACAAGGTCAACCCAACGGTGTGTGGAACGGTGTTTCCATGGGAGGTTGAGTATGTCAGGGAGATTTTTGAAGTTAGACGTGTTTTGTATGTTGTCGTTTATCTGAGTATGCCATGCTCGTGTGTCTTTCATGCATTGTATAAATTGTTTCATGCCGTCACTTAGATGTTTCTCATCTGACTTGGGTTATGCCCCTGGAACATTCAATGCTCCAACCAGGGACTGCTGCGAGGGCAAGGACATGGGCGGTTGAAGGTCAATGGTGCTTAGATTGATAGTCGTTGTAACCTTCTGGAAGTTTTAGTATGTATTTCATCTTGTGTATAAATAGTTGTTTGATAACACATTATCGTTTGGGTATTTGTATTACGTATTTTGTTGAGGAAATACTATGTAAGAGCCACGATGTTTGATGTTAATATATCTACTGCGTTGTATTATGTTTCGTTTAGTTTAAGATTACTGATCTTGTTAGTTAAATGGTTAAGACTGGGGTTCTCGGGGTTTGTATCTGCATGTGAAGATTGTTCTTGTGATATCACGCGTGTTGAACTTGGAAAAAGAAAAAAAGAAATCCTAGGAATACCCTTATAGTAACACGCCTGGTGAGGCGGGGTGTTACAATTGGTATCAAAGCCCTAGGTTAAAACCCTAGGATGGTTAGGCTAGGTTGTTGAACTTAGCATGGTTAGAACTGTTGAACGAGAACTTAGAATAGGATTATGGATTCTAAGAGACATTCGGAACCTAGATGAAATGAGTATGGGAACTCTAGGAAAGTAAGACTTGTGGTGTTTAACTTGAATATACTTTCAGGGACAAAAGGAGACGAACAAGTTCTATTCACATCTTTTTGGAAATTAGGAAGCCAGTAATGAGGGTCATCGAAATGATATAGATATATGGTTAACAAAGTGTTGAGAGAATGAATGTTTTGGTACAACTTGAAGCATAGTATAAATCTCTTTGGAAGAATTTTAGTAAATCGTTATAGTACTTCCCGAATAGGACATGTTAGCCTGATGAGATAAGTGAAATGGCTGAGGTTATTAGGAGAACTTATCAAATAACTTGGGAGAGTAAGAATGGCTTGAAGCCAATGAAAACCTGACAGTTGAGTTAGATACTCCAACTAGAGATTTAAGAGGAAACAGATTCAAATAGAGCCAACTAATGAAAATCCCAAAAGAGACTTAGGGGAAAAGAAACTGGTAGATTATAAAGACAAAATCCCTGCTTGGAGACTTGGGGATTTTTGATTGAAGATTTTGAGGTTATTAATTGGAGAATACAAGACCTTGCTAAGTGATAAAACGTTGGATTGAGAGTAAGCATCCAACGATGTGATTCGAATGTAAGGTTGGTACGGTAGCCTTAACTAAGGATCCCTGAGGTTAGGAAATTGTAAATTGGAGATCATTAGTCAAAATCCTTTTCACTAAATGTTGGGATATCTTGTGGTTATTAAGAATGAGCGAATTATGAATGGTTCGATATAAGGATCCTAAGGAACGACCTGAAGTAAGAAACCCAGGATGATTCGATAAAAGCTTCTGAAAATAGAATTTGAGGATTTTAGGAATCCGAAATTGTTGATGGGGATAGTGAGATAGAGAAATCGGAATTGATGACAGAGGAAATAAGGAAATATTACCTTAAGAAAATGACTCATAGGAACGAGTCATATGTGTATGGTTTCATAAGTTATTCAAGGACAAAGAGAGTCAAGGTGTAGATTTTAGTCTTATGGAAGTTTTGGGAAATGATAGAAGAAAGAACTATATCGAGGATATTAGTTTAGGATCAGACGAGGAAAACGAATTAGAATTAATTGAGGATCAAATTCCTGTTTCAGAGTTTTAGAAGTTTTCTTGGTGGCAACTGGAGATTTAGGCAACAGATTTTGGGTGGCAATGAGAATTTCTCGTTCGATTAAAATTTTGGAGTATGATCTAAACTTATTTCCCTTACATGTGGTCACTACTAGTCAAAGAGGGAATGACTATAAGTTGGCTATAGTTAGGGTCGTGTTACGACTGGAAAGTATTAAGATATCAAACGGGAAGTTTACATATTTTGAAGATTAGAATTTTCCCTTTGGTTGGAAATTTTGAAAGAGTCTTTTGGCATATAGAGAATTTGCAGAGTGAAACCTTATTTGATGATTTTAGGGATTATAAATAATATAGGAATCAATGATAAACTAGAGCGTTGTGATTTAGGTCGAATCTTGGAGATTAGAAAGATTTTGGGATAAGAGAATTTCAAGTTTGACTTTGATAGTCTATAGATACTGTATAGACTTGGAGATAAAATGATATCTCAACCTGAGGATAAATAATTACATCTAAAGTGGAAATGACCCTAGTCGACTTAGAAAGTTTCAACTTAGGGAAAAATAATTAGCAAGGTGTGTGAAATTACGCACTCAAAGGGTTGTATGGATGACAAGTCTTTATAAACCACATATTTAGCACGATGATTGTCAAGGACCGAGGGGTAATCATAAAAGTCTTGGCTTGAGTTTTAAGGCACCAAAGCAATGAGATAGGATTTGCTAAAGCTTGGTAGAGCTCGTAAAGATATCTTGAGGCATGATTAGATCTTAACAAGTTGAAGTTGATCCTAAAAGATTCAAAAAGAGAAATAGGATTGATGATTCATAAAGTGAGATGACAAGTTGAAAGTCAATCGCGAAATAGGATGTCAGAACATATACAAGAGGGAAAATCTTTTGGAACTAGATAGACGAAACACATGATTGAAACACAAGGAGTATAATTTTCTGATACGATAGTAGTGCTAGATGGATTTCAAGTAATTATGGTGGAAATGACTATTGCACCCATGATGGTAGCAACAAGGAAGTGAGGTTCCATGATAAGTTGGAAACAAAAGGAGATTAGATTGTAAAAGGAAATTCGAGGCATTGGGAATGGTTAAGACAAGGGTGCACCACTCAATTGAATGATATTTTGGGAATCCAAGAAATTAAGGATTTGGACTAGTATTAACCAAACCACTGTAGCTCTCGGAGGTGGAATGAGGAATTCTAACGTGATGATAACACCATTGGTGTTCGGCCTGTAAAAACGGATCTAAGCCTAGGGACCAAGGCAGAGGACTGGTGGTTGGCTCACTGTTTGGGGTGTGATACCCATGAGTCGGAGCAACACAATAAACTGTGGAGACGGTCAGGTGCCAAAGTTTGGGCAACACTAAGGATATTATGTATGGTTTAGAGTCTAAGTTCCAAGTGACCGGAGCGTCGTGGCAGGATCCCTAATCATTATGGAAAGGGGTAAAAGCTTGGAAGGTGACCTAAACGAGATAATCGCTATGTGGATTACGATAATCAGAAGAGAATCAGAAGAAGGAAATGTAATCTCGAGTGACAAAATAATGTTTGGCAAGCTGTTAACGGAGATTTGTGAAGGATTCTTTTAGGATAATTGCATCCACGACAGAAATTCGTGAAGTTAAGGTTACTAAGAAGTGAGGAGTGCGCTCGGGAAATTCGGGAGTTGTGGTGAAACAGTAATTGTGTTCATAGGTCGAGGTAGGTTCCAACCAGGAATGGAACGATCCTTGATATAGGCGTGTGTTATGAACTTGCTTAGAAAAATGTGTTTCTCGGATGTGGCATCTGGAAGAAATTTAACTCTAGTTATTGACCTAACTTTTAGTTTCATGTGCCTATTAGTACGCACCCCAGGAATTGTAGGCAATTGACTCCGATTTAGCTGTTTGAATCTTACCTTAGTGATACAAAAAGGTTGGAACAATAGTAGATATATTTTGGTACTCTCAAAGAACATAAATTGATCTTTAGAATGGGACGAAGTTAACATAAATATATGGCAAGTTATAAGTCGATAAGTAAACAAAAGTGTTTTTTTTCCTTTCGAGAGACGTGTTATGATTTGAGAAAACATATAATGAGTTGTTATAAAGGAAGACATGAATTTCTAGTTCAACCACGAAAATTTTATTTGGGTTGTAAGACAATAGGCTAAGCTATTAAAGTTGTGCTAGGTATTGTCAAAAACTCGGAGAGAATCGAAAACTATCCAGTAAGGTTTTTTATTTAAGGAGTTGTGTGAAAACTAGATCACCTAAGACGGACGAGATTATATCCACTCCTAGAATCGAGGATAATAGGGAACTTGTTTGAGTCAATAGAGAGATTGTTTCTCATGTGAGAAATATATGGAAAGCATCGATTAGGTGAGTTGGAGCGTTTGGCAATTCTAAGGTGAGGTACCACGAATAACGAACGGATCTAAGTTTTCGAAGTGATAGTATGATTATGAAATATTGTGGTAAAAGGAAATAAGGAATTAAAACAAAATGAGGATTAATGTGTTGAGACAATTTAGGTCATGATTAATGGTCAGTGTTTGAAAGAGAAATAGTGACATGACAGGATATTAGGTTGCCATAAGAAAATTTGTGTTCTTGATAAACCTACATTGATGATTTGTGTGACAAGCTATAAAGGGCTAAGAAATTATCTCTAAAGTTAATGTGCAATCGAGGTATTGATAATTGAGAAAGGTACGCCAAGTAAGTTCAATGTTATCAATTTTTGTGCGATCATGGCAACTGAGTTAGTTCAACTTTGTATGATCACAACATATGCATTAACATAAGAGTGGGTTGGGAGAACTGCCAGTCAAATAAAATAAGTTTTGAGGACTCGATTAGAAGTGACATTAGGTTTTATAAACTATTTTTGGAATTTGAGTAGCTGCCGGTATAGAGCTACAACGAGATATTCTGGAAGATAAGAAACAAGTCTGGTAAACTCAAACCATATGGAGATGTAAGTTATGAATGATTGTTTAGGACTAGGAATGGTATTTAGGACATTGCAATCGGGAGTCATTAGCAATAGTGGCAATACAATTATCACGGACCAAATTTCGAGGATGAAATTTATTAAGAGGGGAGAATGTAATACCCAGGAAATTATTTGAGGTTATAAACAGTATTTAATGAAGGGCATAAATGGAATTTGTCGAAAAAACAGGGTTATAAGGTACACTAACGCAGTTTTAGGCGACCGAATTAGACGAAGGGAGTACCCCAAACCCTAGATAGCCAAGGGAAATGATATAGTAAGGACGAGTGATTCGATTTACGAGTTTTGGTGATGAAAGAAGTGGGGTCGGGAACAGTTTTTGGTACAGCTGTCGATTGGGTTGAGATAATCGAATCAATGTAGGAGACGTCCAGAAAGTCAACAGAGCGTGTCAAGGACCTATATTTTATGTATAGAACAACCCTTAAGCGATTTCGGGTTGAAACGAATGGATTTGAGGTCAAATCGATCAGCCGAGCCTAAGTGTAATTTTCCAATTTTGTCCGATGGAGGTCAAAATGGTAATTTTTTGAAAGTTTCAAGGACGAAATTAATAGTACAAAGTTTGAGGGCCTTCGTGGTATAGTTGAATTCATTAGGGGTATCATGGAAAGGGTGGAAATGTCATTAGAAGAAAGCAGGGGGTCAAAGTGCAATAAAACAAAAATCTAACAGTGTGAACGTAGAGGAGAAAATGGTCGCTGCCTTCCACCCCACGTGGAGGCCATTTCCGGTAATGGGACGGCCGAGGGTGGCTCGGGGAAGGTAGTATCCGGCGCTAGGAAGCCTGGGGGCCAAGCCATGGCGTCTGATTGGTTGCAAGTTGGCCAGAAATCGCTTATAAATAGCGAGGGTTTCGGCTGAGACTTAGCATAGAAATTGGTCACGTTTTGGTACGATTTTGGGGCTTTGATAAAGGGCTTTTGATCTTTGCATCAAGGAGAAGAGATTGGGAGTGTTTTGAAGAATTTTGGTGAGAGTTTGAAGGCCATTTGAAGCTCGGATGAGAGTTGGAGGCAGACCGCCATTGTCGACCTGCAACTTGCCTTTCGAGGCACTTTCCAGTGGCCTTTCGGCCTGAAACCGGTGGGGTTGTGATCGAATTCAAGTGGGCTTCAAGAGGGTGTCTTCATTTTTGTCATCGGAGCACCCGTCGTCGGTCGGAAAGTTGGAGAAGATGGTAGCGCATGGCTACACGCGCCAACTTTCACGCATAGCCATGGTGTTTGATGTTAATATATCCATTGCGTTATATTATGTTTCGTTTAGTTTAAGATTACTGATCTTGTTAGTTAAACGGGCAAGACTGGGGTTCTCGGGGTTTGTATCTACATGTGAAGATTGTTCTTGTCATATCGCATGTGTTGAACTTGAAAAAAAAAAAAAAGAAATCCCGGGAATACCCTTATAGTAACACGCCTGGCGAGGCAGGGTGTTACAAAGAACATATTTGGATGTTCATGCATGCATAAGACATGGCATTTGGATATATTATGCAAGACATTCGGATATGGCATATGGGCATTTAGATATAGCATAAGGCATTCGGATGCGCTAGGCTTATAAAACATGAGTTCTTCGGATATGATATGAGAGGTATTCAAATGTGAATGGGAAGCATCCAGATAATATATATGGGCATTCGGATATGGCTTGCCCTATCCAGATGTCACTCACAACAAACCTCTACTCATAATTAGATATCAGCCTGGCCATCCGGATATTAGAGACAACTTTGAAAAACATGCGTTTGAATGTAGGAAAACTTATTCAGATGACAGTTATGAAGCTGTGAAAAATGCTCAACATCTGCAAATACACTTATACAATCCTATCATGCTACACCATTCTGAAGAAAACTTGGGAAAACAAATCCCAACCTATATCAAGTAATCTCAAGAATGATTTAAAGATTGTATTGTCAGAATCGCTGTAAGGAAAAATACAAAACTTACCCAATCAAATGAAACTCATTGGACATATATACATATGTATATATCTATTGACTGTGTAGATCTGAGTACATAAAATTTGAAGTACACAAAGATCATTGCTCTAAACATGAAACCTATAATGAAAAAGATTACAGGGAGAGACACTTGCCTTAAACTCTCCTATGGGAATCCTTCACAGTAACTACAACTCCTTCGATTCTCTTCTTCTTGCAGCGAGAAAAAATATAAGCTATATGGGTATATATATAGATGAGAACCCTAGACGTTGACAAGTCCTATTCCTTTAATAACTTGAAGATTTCAAACTCAAAATATCATCATGCACGGATTTGATATAATGGCACCAGCACCTAAGGGGGGGTGAATTGGGTGAATAAAAATTATTTATCAGAACATTAAGTGCTTTTTGATTCAAGCTTAGTTTTTCAATGAACTGATTTAGGATAACCACACATAAAACTTGTAATAGCTCGATTATCTAAGAAAATAAGAAAAATAATTCAATAAGTAAGAGGACACACGATTTATAATGGTTCGGCCTTCCAAACCTAGTCTATTACCTTAGTTGACAACTAAGGATTTTCAAATCACTTTACTAATCAAAACCCCCCTACTTACACAAGTAGCTCCTTTAGTTCGCGAGTCAGAAGATTACAATCCCTTCTACAACTGTATGCCCTCTAGCCAAGCTAGGTAAATTGTAATGAATACAATGAAAATAAATCTAAGAGTTAAAAACTCTTAATACAAACCCTCTCTACAATAAATGCGAAGCTGTTAATGAAAGAAACAATTGAATGCAAAGCCTTGAAACGAAAAACAAGAGAGAGAACAAATTGAAAGCGTGATTACAAAGTGAATGCTCGGTAGTTGATAGTAATAAATGTTCTCTAAAAACTTCAACATGCTTCAACCACCTATATATAGTTGATGGTGGAAAAATTCAAAAATTGAGTCGTTGGGGTGGTTGGCCGAGCATTTAATGTGGCAAAAACTAGCCGTTATGATTTTTGCGAAAGAGACTTAGTCAACAGATAAAAATGGTTAGTTGATAGAATCAGGCAAAATAACAAGTTTGGTCGACAGACAAAATAAGTTGGTACACCAAGTCATAAAAACAACAGAACACTTAGTCGATCAAGATATAAATAAGCATGACACTTAGTCGACCAAGGCTACCATTCTGTCGACAAACTTCAGGAGTTAGTCGACCAAGTCAACACATAAGCACTGTTAGTTGACAAAGCTTATAGCTTAGTCGACCAAGTCAAAAACATGCATGTTGTTGGTCAACAAAGCCTATAACTTAGTCGACCAAGTCAAACTTTAAAATTAATTTTACAATATTGAGCATACTATTAGTCGACCAATTTATATTTTATCAACAGATGCATAATAATTTTGAAACCTTGTTGACTAGTTAATAGACTTGCTTTGCTTTAGGTTTTAAACATTTTGAGATATTTCAAAACAACTTAAACCAATTTAATTTGAGTTTTTGACTCAAATAAATCCTTTGGATTTAAAATAACCCAATTTCATTTCTTTTTGAGATACTTCATGAAATTGATTTTTGAAAGCATAGTATACATTTAATACATGAATTCCATATTCAATGAAAATTACATTATTTGTCATTATCAAAATTTTGATTACAAGAGTAAAATATCAAGATTATCTTCAAATCCCTCTGTTTTTCTAATTATCCTCAAATTTTCTTATCATCCTCAATTTAATATTTAAATTCTTGAATTGACCTTTCTACCTTTATATATATTTTTTTCACATAATCTAAATGCCATTTAATGCTATTCTCACATTTAAAAATGTCAAAATTATCACTTTAAATATCTACTTAGCAAAAATTCTTTTAACCTAAAAATTAAAAATATAATTAAATAATTCTCAATAAAATCCTAAGCCCTCTAACGGGTCGTTATAGTTTTAGGGATCTTGAAGGAAAATATGCTATTTGTGAAGTTCAAGAAGTGCGAATTTTGGTTGGAGTGAGTGATATTCCTTGGGCATGTAGTAACAGCTCAAGGAATAGAAGTAGACCCTAGCAAAGTAAAAGCACTTTTGAATTGGTCAAGACAAACTAATGTAAGTGAGTTTCACAGCTTTTTAGGTTTAGCTACATACTACAAGAGGTTCATCGAAGGGAGACACTATTTGTATGGGGGTAAATGCGAGATCTATATCGACCATAAGAGTCTCAAGTGCATCTTCACGTAAAAGAAGTTGAATATGAGGCAAAGGAGATTGCGGAATTAGTAAAGGATTATGATTGTAAAATCCACAACCACCCAGGCAAAGTAAATGTGGTGGCTGACACCTTGAGTAGAAAGAAATCGGGCCAAGTAGCAACTTTGACAACAAAAAAACTTTTGTGGAAAGAATTTAAGGGGTTAAGCCTCGAGATGGTTGCTATGCCATCTAGTTCCAATGCTCGAATGGTAGCACTCTCATCCAACTAACTCTCTGTGATAGGATTAAAAGTCATCAAAAGATAGACCAATCTTTTGAGTATATCAAAACTAAGATTGACATAGAGAAGTAGAAGGACTTCACAATAGCCGATGATAACACACTCTACTACCAAGGGCACTTGTGTGTGCCAAATTTTGAGGAACTAAAGCAAGAAATTCTAGAAGAGACCCACTTTACTCTTTATTTTCTACATCCTGGAAGTATAAAGATGTATTGTAACCTAAAGGTAGTGTTTTGGAGGAGGAATATGAAGGAGGACATAGTTAAATTTGTCGAGAAGTGTTTGATATATCAACAAGTGAATGCCAAACACCAACGATCGTTAGGGTTGTTGCAATCGTTGGAGGTTCCAGAGTGGAAATGGAACATGTGATGATGGCTTTTGTTATAGGTACTCATTTATTAAAACTTAATTTATCAAAATAAGGGTGAGGCATTTATACTTGCCAATGTATGAGTGTTCGTGTAACACAATTTAATTTTTTGGATGAGTCCAGATCGATTCACTGGGAGATTATTTATGAAAGAAAATGAACGTACTAGAACATTTGGGTTGAGCAAAATATGTTGGAATAAGCTAAATTCAAATTAAACTAAACTGATGTTGAAAATAAAAATGAACTAAACTGATGCTGAATATAGGTAATCTTGGGTCATGACAATTTCAGTGTCAATCCAATTATTTCCCAAATAGACGGATAAATGGTAACGTTGGTCTGAACTAAGCTTGAGGTTCTTCCATTAAATACATTCCAAGATAATGATAATTCTTGGTCTAGCAATCTCCATACATGATATGAGAGATTCTAAGTTAAGTAATTACCATAAATTGAAATGTGATTAATACGCAAAACAAGTGAATACAATTTGTTCATTTAAGTTTGGGTATGATAGCGTTTCCAATTGTAGTAACCTCCATACATGATATGGAGACTCTAAGTTAGGCTTACACTCCAATCCAAACCCAAAGATCCAATATACGAATGCTACTCAAGTTAAATCAGACTTCTGTTTATGCATTTGAAGTTCGGTTTCCTTGGGAAATCAGTAGCATTGGACACTGTCCTTGCCTTGGCCCAAGTATGGATTTGGCCACACATCTTCAAATGTTACTCAAATGATTTATCAAACAAGAAATGAAATCAAACACTGATTGTAAATACAGAAGATAAGATCACGCCATTTAATTGAAGATGAAAAGACACAGTAACTAATGTGGTATATAGATTGCAATGAATCGTAAACAACATCTCTAGTTAATGGATAAATAAGAACATCAATACAAATAGAAATAACATAGCAATGTATTGTAAACACAACCTCTAAACAACTAGAAAGGAAAGATAGAAACACGACTGAAAATAACAGGGCAATGAAATAACAGAATAGAAAACAGAATACAAACTCTTGTCTACTCCTATCTTGGTATAACTGTAAACCCTCAATTTGGATCTTTGAAAGTTCTTCAGCAAATTCCCCTCCGAATATCCCCCAAATTGTAGACGATAATGTGTATTTATAGGATCTTCTTTTTCGCAAATGGCCCATCGTTTGGTGAGAATTTATGATGGGTGCCATCATGTTCTTCTCGCAAAGTCTTTGAAATGGCCTTTAGAAGGTATCCGAATACATGGGCTTTGTATCTGGATGTTTGTGCTTGGGCTTCTCTCTTGTATTCAGATACCTTTGCATAAATCCAAATATACCTTCCCCATATCTGAATAAGCTTCCTTGGGTATCCAAATATGCTTAACTTAGGTATTCAAATATGAGTGAGCTTTAGCCTTATATCTGAATATCTTGCCTAAAATCTGGATAATGCCTACAAAACATGGATAAATGAAAATTTATCACATTTATTTAATGGGAATAAGGTGAATATATGATAGAAATAAACATGTTTAAGCCATTAATCATGTGTAGCCGGGCTTCTTGTTGATGATTCAAGCTAGAAATGGGTTCAAAGAAAAAATACCCAATCCAATAGACAATCTATTTTGATGGGATTGCTACTATAGCAATCAAGAGATGAGTAGAGCAAGAAGGAGAGCAATAGGAAGGCTTGTATGCTCTAGAAGGAGAAGAAACACTACCCAAGAGAATGGCCAAGCTCAAATGCAACTTCAACCAACCTCTTTTTTCCTTATTCCTCTTCCCTTATATATGAAGCCATAGAAACCCTAATATGCTCAATAATTAGTCAATAACCAAGGAGAGAGAAAGGGGACAAGTGGGAGGCAAGCCCATGTCATAAAGAACATATTTCATCCCTTTAATCATTCTCCCCATCGGCCTTCTTTTCCATCCAAAGAAAAAATGAGAAAATGGGTTGTGAGATTCACAACACTATGCAACAAAAACAGTCGATAGTTCTCGCTTGGCATGAATTAGTTGATAACTTTTAAGGAACTGTCGACCAATTTTCTAAAGTTTCTACAAATTGCATCTAGACCTGCCATTAGCTCTTAATGACCTTTTAATCATCTCATGATGAAATCGAGGCCCCCATTAACTCTTAACAACATGCCTGTCAACTCTTGATAATTGCTCTTATTGTTTTAATCATTCAACCCGATCCATTAACTTTTAACAATAACATCATTAACTCTTAATGATGATTACAACTTTCATTGCTTAGTCAAGCACTATACTCAGATATACGTGTGACCTTCTAGGTTCACTACTAAGTAGTAATCGAGACATGTCAACCTCTTTGACGCTAACTAAGCACTTTGGTCTACAACGAGGATCTCTCCATCTCCTCGATGTACCCTAAAAGACCCTGAGTGACAACTAGCATTATGTCAGGGCGATCATACTAGTAATGAAGTCTAACTTCCTTGAGAACCTATTTGGGCTTCCGATTATCATGTACTATAATCCCTCCGTCAACTAACATCCCGATCGAGTAAGAGTCATGGACTGATCAAACTCACTAACTCAAAAACTATGCTAAGAATCAATGTGGTTTGATTGAGATGCCCACAAGAAAATTTAAATTTAGTGACGGATTTTGTGACTGGAACATACCCATCACAAATTAGTGACGAATTTAGTGATAGACACCCATCACTAAAAAATTTAAGGTTAGTTTTATATAAAATTTAAGATTTAGTGATGGGGTTGATAACCTCATCACTAAGTTCGCAGTTTAGTGACGAGGCTGTTAGCCCCGTCACAAATTTAGTGATGGGGTTGACATCCTTGTCACTAAATTCACTATTTAGTGATAGGTTGTCAGCCCCATCACAAATTTAGTGACAGAGCTGACAACCTTGTCACTAAACTCGTTGTTTAGCGACCGGGCTATCTTTCTTCTCCTCGCATTGTTTTCTTCTTCCCCGTCTTCGTCTGCAATTTCTCTCTTCTCCTCCATCTCCCTCTGCGATTTCTCTCTTCTCACCCATCTCCCTCTATGATTTCTCTCTTCTCCCCCATCTCTCTCTACGTTGTTTTCTTCGTCCGCTGTTGCCTCTCGCCGGTGCCGCCTCTGTGCCATTACTATCGCTTTGTCAATCTTTTAGAGGTAATTTAATTCAAGGTTAGTTTTATTATTCAGCTAATAGTTATTTATATGTTAGTTTAATTTTAATAATTCTGTGTTGTTTAGTTATTTTGTGTTATCTATGTTGTTAGTTTAGTTTAGTTTAATTGTTTAAAGTTAGTTATTTTTTGTTAGTTTAATTTTAGTTATTTTGTGTTATTCTGTGTTGTTAGTTTGGTTTAGTTTAATTGTTTAAAGTTAGTTATTTTGTGTTAGTTTAATTTTAGTTATTTTGTGTAGTTTAGTTTTAGTTTAATTGTTTATATTATTTGTTACATTTAGAAATTAAAATGTAAAATTTATTTTGTTATAGTAGTCATAGTATAAATGTATCCTATTTTGTTATGTAATTATATTAATAAATATTATTTTTATTTTTATTTTTTATTTAAAACAATAAATGTTTTCAATTTCAAATGCTACGATAATTAATAAGAGAAAAACCATAGGAAACTATAATAATAATAATAATAATAATAATTAATTCTCATAAACTGGAAATAAAATTGTTAAACTGTGCCATATCTCAAGGCATACAAAGCTCCACCAACAAAATGTAAACTTAAATGAAATATCTCTCAATGTTGAAAATAAAACATATGACAATCTATAAACTAATCAACCATGACCCAGAAATCTTATAGGCATCGAGTGGCCTCCACGTACACACTGCTTGCATCCCCCACTGCTATCATTAGGAGCTACCTCGCTATGACCTGGAATGGTGAATAGTACAAGGTGAGTCACAAGACTTAGCAAGTAATAAGCAATGAATAAAAGTTTCAAGCTGAGACAAAGAAAAGTCGAACTCATCGAGACTAAATCATCTCACAACTCATAGATAACCGATCATAAATTGAGGGATAACTGATCTCAATTTGAGGGAATTAATATATTGGAATATCTTGTATGGTTGCGTAAGTTCTCATATAGATGTGGAATAAATAAACATAACTCATGCAGGTATATATGTATGCAAAATTGGCCAAGGCCCATATATATAAAGAAGAAGTCTCATACATGCTTGTTGCTAAACCTGAAACCATAAACAACAAACAAATACTCACTAGGGTCAAACACCCCTACTCCATATCTAGGAGCGAACATAAAAGAAATATCATCTCAATACTATTTCTAGGGCTATCGCTCCTCGCTACCGGTAGTGGGTAATTTCAAAGACCTATGCTCATGGGATCCCCTCATGGACTATGTCGCATAAATGTCAAATGCTCAAATACGTGCTAGCACACAATATGACATGCTCCAAGTAATCTCATGCTCAATGCTCATACAATATGAATGCATATAAACTCAAATAATCTCAAGTAAATGCATGTGTCATATTTCTCAATTGTCTCAATAATATAATTATCTTAATTGGAGTTCAGAAAGATAAATATTAAACCTTACATCTTATAAATTTGAGAATATTTTGGATGCATAAGACTTGATTAAAGATTATTTACAAGGCATAAAAATTCTCTTAAGTCTTATTGGACTTTATTTATAATAATTTTAAATTTAATTTGTAGCTTATTAGAAAGGAAAATAAAGGATAGTATTTGGCGTGAATTTTAGTTCGGTGCTACAGTAACCCGCTAGCTATAGCTCGTGCTACAGTATCTGCTTGCTACAACTTGTACTACAGTAACCCGTTAGCTACAGCTTGCTCTATAGTACCCCTAGCTATAGCTTACTCTATAGTACTCGCTACCTATAGTACCTCCCTACTTATATTTTGAAAACCTATGAAGATCCTTTGCAACCTCATATAAATCATGCCTCTAATGGCCACATTCATGGATAAATTATTGAAACAACATTAAACTCCATTGAAAAGGATTAATTCTAGATTAAAACTCTCAAAGTCAAAATCTCTCTAGCAATGAATGATATTTACATATATAAACATATATATATATATATATACGTTACAACAACTATATAAGTCAATATATATACATATATTTCAAAGCCAATCAAACTCTGAACACTACACTATTCCGAAGGAAAGATTAGGATGATCAAATCCTAATAGAGGATTGAAATCTCAATTTATAAATCAAATGATTCTTACACGGTGGCTATAACGAAGCTATGCAAATATACTATATATATACATATGAATGAACTTAACAGAGAGCTAGTAGGCATTATTGGACATGAAGAGCTCCAAAGAAAAAGTTGATTGACGAGGTTAAAGTCCATATAAAGAAACAGAAAAGAAGAAAAGGAATGAACTTGCCTCAAACAAAAAACCCAGATTCTCTGCCCTCTTCTTCTTCTTCTCCTTTCTCTCTTCTCTAATACTCACAGCCCTCCTGCCTCAAATCTTCCAGTGGCGCCCATCCCCTTTACGAAGCCATGCAATATATATATAGGCCTTGAAACCCTATACGTCCAAAGTCCCAACTCAAAAATAACTCTTAGTTTTGATTAAATTAAATCACTTAATTCATTTGATTTCTTCCTTCCATATATGCCCTTAATCAATTAATTCAATTTCTCCCAAAAATCTTTATTCTAATAAAAATCCCAGAATTCCAAATAATGATATTTTACCTTCTTAAAAATTTAAATTACTCAAAAATTATTTTCCTTGGCCAAAAATCTTCTTAATTCCCAAAAATTTAGATTCTCAAATTTCCAAATTCTCAAAAATATTTAATTTACTCAAAATTTCTTTGCCCCTCTCATGAGTCACTACAAAAACTCCACCCTTAAAAGAATTTAGTCCTCCAAATTCGTCCCTGATTGCTCGAACAAGGAGGGATAATGGCGTCGTATTTCTTCCTCTGGCTCCCAAGTCATCTCATTCTAAGAGTGTCGTTGCCATTGCACTTTAAAAAGAGGGATTGATCGATTCCTCAAGATCATCTCCTTACGCTCCAAAATACTAATAGGCATCTCCTCATAGGTCACATCCTCTCTAACCTCAAGTGTCTGATAGCCAATGACATGTTGTGGATCGAGCACATACTTTCTCAACATTGAAACATGAAACACGCTATGAACATTATTCAACTGAGGTGGTAAAGCTAGCTCGTAAGCTAAGGATCCAACTCGTCTCATAATCTCGAACGACCCAATGATGTGAGAAACCGGGCAACCGTGAAGAGTAGATTTTGCCTTGATTGATCCGTAGAGTCACAAACACGAACTCCTCCAAGTCGGTCCACACGATCGGTCGTTTCCACGAACGCCTTGAGTAATGCTAGTAACCCTAGGCACCTATGAGAGATCCAAAATTTTTCCTTGCTTTCCATCTTCTTAAATGGCCTATTTATAGAGTTTAAAAACCCTAATTGTGCCTTTGGAAAGCCCTTAAACGTTTTAGGCCCGACCCCTAATCATATTGGGTCGTATCTCTCTTTTAATTTGTGGAATGGGCTCGACCCAAGTGTATGACCCCTTAGGTCCATCATTGGGCTAGATGTAGGGCCAAATCTATTGGGCTATATGAAGGCCCAACTCATTAGAATAATTAAACTCTTTAATTAAACTTATGGGCTTCATAATTAACTCATCTCATGGACTTCTTAATTAAACTCTTTAATTAATAGTTTTAGAATTAATCATATTAATTCTAAAATCCTACATATCATGGTTAACGTCTAGCAACATGCCATGAATTCCTAGCCAACGATGAAAAAAACGGACCTTTTCGATTGCAATTACTGTACAGTAAAATCCTTTCATCAATCTATGTCCCGATTGAATTTAGGGTATGGTCTTATGACAAAACCCTAATCATTCAACAACTATGTATCCATTCCAGATTTATGACTTGGTCGATAAAATCAAAACACCTTTTGATTTCCACCTCACCTTGGCTAAGGATTTCCTCAGTCATGAAATCATCGGAATACATAGGACATCTTCTCATCTTGTCGATAAGTGATGAATCCTATTTCGACATTCACAAGTCTTCATATGTGATAAGGTTACGCCCAGTGATAATTTTTTAATGACTCCATTGGAATCCAAAAAAGAACCAAAGCGTAAACAATCAAATATAAGACTACCATGATGTCTCAAGTCTAAGGATCAATCTGCACTATTGCAACACAGAAATTCCAATTCGACAATGAACAATTACCATTAGGAATTCTGTAGCGGGTCAGTTTAGTGTACTTATTCTTATAATAAGCACCCACATTATGCACTAGTGTCCACACACCCATGTCCATGAAACAAGACATTCTCCTAATTGAGCATGCATCATATATGCTAGTCTATCTGAGTTATTAGTGTCCAATCCTAATAACTCTACGACTAGGAACATTTAAGATCAAGGCTTATAAGGAATATGTTTCATGATCGTCATCTCTATGCACGACCATATTCCACGAGCCTATCTGATCTATGGACTTTGTCAAATATGGAAATAATAAAGACAACCATCAATGACAAACAAAAAACATAATGCCTTGCAATAATAATTGATTGAAGATAAAGAGTCACAATATAAAATATGATCAATTACATGTAAATATAATTGGCTTGTGGGGCATATCTCTAACAATCTCCCACTTGCCCTAAAGCCAGTTTCCCATGTATCTTAAGCCCATCTTCTCAAGATGACGTTTAAACACTTGTTGTGACAATGGTTTTGTAAGGGGATCTGCTACATTCTCCGCTGATGCAACCTTCTCCATTTTGATGTCACCACAGCCAATTATCTCACGGATTAAATGAAATCTCCACAGTATGTGTTTGGATCTTTGATGGGACCTTGATTCCTTTGCTTGAGCAATTGCACCATTATTATCACAGTAAACTAGAACTGGATCAACAATAGTAGGAACAACTCCCAATGCTGAGATAAAATTTCTCATCCAAACTGCTTCCTTTGCAGCATCTGATGCTGCAATATATTCAGCCTCAGTGGTAGAATCTGTAGTTGTTTCTTATTTGGAACTCTTCCAACAAACTGCTCCACCATTAGGGGTGAATACATATCCAAACACTGATTTTGAGTCATCTACATCAGACTAAAAACTTGAATTCGTAAAGCATTCCAGTTTCAGTTCACCTCCTCCATACACAATGAAAGTGTCTTTTGTCCTTCTCAAGTACTTAAGAACTCCTTTCACAGCTATCCAATGCTCATCACCTGGATTAGACTGATATCTACTTGTAACACTCAGAGCATGTGCGACATCAGGTCTAGTGCACAGCATAGCATACATTAGCTACCTATGGCAGAAGCATAGGGTATAGATGCCATTCTTTTCCTCTCCTCTAGAGTCTTTGGAAACAAAGACTTGGAGAGAGAAATCCCATGGCGCATTGGAAGAAATCCTCTTTTAGATCCTTCTATGTTAAACCTTTTTAACATTTTATCTATATACAATGATTAGGACAAACCAAGCATCCTTTTTGATCTATCTCTATAGATCTTAATCCCCAAAATGTAAGATGCTTCGCTCAAATCTTTCATGGAGAAATTAGTAGATAACCACTCTTTTGTTGCTTATAACATACCTACATATTTCCCAATGAGTAGTATGTCATCAACATATAGCACCAGAAAAGTGACTGCACTCCCACTAACCTTCTTGTACACACATGGTTCATCCAAGTTTATGATGAAATCAAACAATTTGATTGTCTCATCAAAATGTATGTTCCAACTACGGGAAGCTTGTTTTAACCCATAAATGGACCTTTGAAGCTTGCAGACTTTTTACTCATTTCCATTGGATATGAATCCCTCTGGTTGTACCATATAAATATCCTCCTTAATGTCACCATTAAGGAAGGCTGTTTTCACATCCATTTGCCATATCTCATAGTCATAATATGTAGCTATGGCAAGTAAGATCCGAATGGACTTAAGCATCGCAACTGGTGAAAAAGTTTCCTCAAAATCAATACCTTGAGTTTGAGTGTAACTCTTTACCACCAAACGAGCTTTATAAGTCTCTACTTTTCCATCAACTCCAAGCTTTTGCTTGTAGATCCATTTACAACCAATAGGTACAATACCTTCAGGAGGATCCACCAAAGTCCATACTTTGTTAGAGTACATGGAATCCATTTCAGATTTCATAGCTTCTTTCCATTTTCCCGAGTCGATATTAGATATTGCCTCCTTATAGGTTCTTAGATCCTTTCCAATAGAAGGTTATCTTCATTACCCTCAACTAAGAAACCATACCTATTAGGAGGTCTTGTGATCCTTTGGGATCTACGAGGAGATTGTGTACTTTGAGGTTCAAAGTTGTTTTCTGCTTCCACCTGTGGGATAGTAGTTTGTGATTCTTGAATTTCTTCAAGATCTATCATATTGCCATTATTCCCATCTAATAGGAATTCCTTTTCTAGAAAAGTGGCATTCCTTGAAACAAACACCTTTTGTTCAAGGGGATGATAGAAATAATATCAAATTGATTCTTTTGGATATCCCACAAACTTACACTTAGTGGATCTAATATCCAACTTATCTCTCACTATTTTCTTAACATAGGTAGGACACCCCCATATTCTTAAATATTTGTAACTGGGTGTCTTACCAAACCACATCTCATATGGTGTCTTAGGTACTGATTTAGAGGGAACTCTATTCAGCAAATGGGCAGCTGTCTCAAGAGCATAACCCCAAAAGGATAAAGGAAGATCAACGAAACTCATCATGGATCTAACCATATCTAATAGGGCTCGATTCCTACGTTCAGAAACTCCATTGAGTTGTGGTGTTCCTGGTGGAGTCCACTGGGAGAGAATCCCATTCTCTTTAAGATGATCAATGAATGCAGTACTCAAGTATTCCCTCCCTCGATCAGATCGAAGGACCTTAATACTTTTTCCTGTTTGTTTTCTACTTCATTCTTGAATTCGTTGAACTTTTCAAAGGCTTCTAACTTGTGCTTCATAAGGTATACATAGCCATACCGTGAGAAATCATCGGTGAAAGTAATGAAGTATGAAAAACCACCTCTTGCACTAACATTTAGTGGCCCACAGACATCTGAATGGATCAAATCCAATAGATTAGATGCACGCTCCACTTGTCCAACAAATGGTGATTTTGTCATCTTTCCTTTAAGACACGATTCACAAGTTGGAAGTGACTGTAAGTCAAACAAGTTCAATAACCCATTTTTAACCAACTCATTTATCCTGTCTTTGGAAATATGACCTAATCTCATATGCCACATGTAAGCATAATTTTGATCATCAGCCTTTCTTTTGTTACTTTATAGTAGACAAATCATGGAATCATTAGTTTAAATAGTATACAAATTATTTGATAATGCACCAGTACCATATAAGAAACCATTTTTGAAAATAGAACAAACTCCATTAGAAATTGAAAAATTAAAACCTTCTTTGTCCAAAACAAGAATAGAAATAATGTTCTTAATAATGTCTGGCACATAAAAACAATCATTTAAAACTAATTTTATTCCAGATTCTAAAACTAAATAAACTGTCCCTATGGCTATAGTAGTAACTCTTGCTCCATTCCCAAGCCTTAGAGAAGCCTCATCTTTATTTAGCTTCCTGCTTGTTGTCATCAACTACAAATCATTGCAAATATGACTACCACATCCGGCATCTAATACCCAAGAAGCATCATTAACTAAAAGGTTAATTTCAACAAAGTACATACCTGAATCAGAACACTTCTGTTTCAGTTCTGCAAGATAAGTCTTGTAATTCCTTTTCCAGTGCTCAATCTTTCCACAATGGAAGCAATTTCCTTTCTCTGATTGACTTGGCTTTGCTTTCTTGACACCACCCTTAGGCTTTGTCTTCCCCTTTTGAGAACTCTTCTCTTTACCTTTTGACTAATTCTTCTTTGGTTTTGAGGAATGTGAGGAACCAATGAGCATGATAGATTTATCCTTTTTCATTGTCATTTCAGCAGTTTTCAACATGTTAAGCAGTTCAGAAAAAGTAGTCACAAGCTTATACATATTGAAATTCATGACAAAATGATCAAATGAATCAAGAAGAGATTGTAAGATCAAATCTACATATAGATCATTATCCATAACAACATCCAAAGATGCAAGCTTTTCAATGAGGTCTATCATTCTCAATACATGAGTATTGACTAATTCACCTTCAGTCATACGAGCCCTGGAAAGCTCCTTTGAGATCTGATATCTCATATACTTAGTCTGTTCACCATACAACTCTTATAGGTGCAAATGAATCTCTGTTGCATGCTTCATGTTCTCATGTTGTTTTTGCAGCTCATTGGACATCGATGCCATCATATAACAACGAGCCTGAAGATCATCATCTTTCCACTTCTGCCAAGTGGTCAGTTCCTTTGGGGTGGAAGCCTCTGAAACTTTTTCAGGTGGGGTCTTATCTATCGCATAAGTAATTTTCTCGGAATCCAAAACAATTTTGAGATTCCTTAGCCAATCCAGATAATTGGGACCTGTCAACTTGTTAGTGTCTAGAAAATTTGCAAGTGGATTCTTGGCCATTTTTTATTTCACAAATCTGCAAATATAAACATGATCATACATTTAAACACTTAATCAATTACATTACACATGATTAAGGAATTTTTGTCATAAGTGATACTCCCACTATTTTAATCAAATCTTAGCACCCTCAAAATAAGATTTGGAAAGCTTAAAACATAGGCCTTCTAGTGGGCTTGAGACCCAATTAAAAATTATCATAAACTCGAATAATATCGTAGCTCTTATAGTAATTTAAAAAAGGTAGGTAACTCTTACCAATTACATCTCATGTAACCCTCAAACTATTTTGCCTTATATTTGCATAAACTCAAATATCATTGACGCTCTTATGCAAAACATGTTAAGTCAAACTATCATTAACCACAAGTGTGATAAATAGAGATACCCCCAAAGATTATTGACGATAGTATTTCTACATATCACCTAATGTACATCGACATGCATAACATATAATATAGATTGCCATACTTAGTATGCCCCAAATGATATTGGCGATACATATCAAACCTCATATTATATGCCAATGATGGAAGGCCATGGAGAAATTAAACTCTTTTGATTTCCCCGTTAACGACTTAATATTCATACTTAAAACAATTTTAAGCGAGGGGTTTTAATATTTCATCTAGATCAAAATACATGCATTTAACACATTGCATAACTAATATATCATAAGATGCATCTCATACACAATGATACTAACATGTTATTAGCATATATCTTAAAAATAATTAAAACCATCTCATGCAATGAAGATAACAATTGAATACAAGTTAAAAGGACATGTAAACAAAATAGATTTTCAGCTTTTGCATATCTAATGGACATAACTGATCTCAATTTGAGGGAATTAATATATTGAAATATCTTGTATGGTTGCGTAAGTTCTCATATAGATGTGGAATAAATAAACATAACTCATGCAGGTATATATGTATGCAAAATTGACCAAGGCCCATATATATAAAGAAGAAGTCTCATACCTGCCTGTTGCTAAACTTGCAACCATAAACAACAAACAAATACTCACTAGGGTCAAACACCCCTACTCCATATCTAGGAGCGAACATAAAAGAAATATCATCTCAATAGTATTTCTAGGGCTACAGCCCATCACTACCAGTAGTGGGTAATCTCAAAGAACTGAGATCATGGGATCCCCTCATGGACTATGCTGCATAAATGCCAAATGCTCAAATACATGCTAACACACAATATGACATGCTCCAAGTAATCTCATGCTCAATGCTCATACAATATGAATGCACATAAACTCAAATAATCTCAAGTAAATGCATGTGTCATATTTCTCAATTGTCTCAACAATATAATTATCTTAATTGGAGTTCAGAAAGATAAATATTAAACCTTAGGTCTTATAAATTTGAGAATATTTTGGATGCATAAGACATGATTGAAGATTATTTACAAGGTATAAAAATTCTCTTAAGTCTTATTGGACTTTATTTATAATAATTTTAAATTTAATTTGTAGCTTATTAGAAAGGAAAATAAAGGGCAGTATTTGGCGTGAATTTTTGTTTGGTGCTACAGTAACCCGCTAGCTACAGCTCGCGCTATAGTAACCGCTAGCTACAGCTCTTTCTACAGTAACCCGCTAGCTATAGCTCACTCTACAGTACCCCTAGCTACAGCTCGCGCTACAATGCCTCCCTACTTATATTTTGAAAACCTACAAAGAGCCTCTACAACCTCATATTAGTCATGCCTCTAATGGCCACATTCATGGATAAATTATTGAAACAACATTATGTTGGTCCTTTGACACACAATGGCCACTCAAGGGGGGGTGAATTGAGTGATTAAAAACTTATTGAACTGATTCTTCCCTTTTTAAAACATATAAGACCCAGTAATCCTAGTGTTATGAGAATGAGAAAAGAAATAAGAAAACTTCCAAAAATACCCTTGAGGAGGTGGTAGATCCTTGATAATATTGGTGCCCTATGAGAGGGATATTTTGATAATTTGGAAAGTAAAGACCAATAAAAAGGGTATTTTGATAATTGAAAATAATTCCTATGTGGAGTTAGGGATGTAAGTGAATTAAATCTCAATTTGGTAATTATGTGGAGACATATGGGGTTAATAATTCACAAAGGGTATTTTGGTATTTTGGAATTAATTCCATAAACGAATTTAATTATAGAAAATAAGAAAAATAGTGGATATTGAATTATTTGAGAAAATAATTAATTTTTCCTAAAATGGTGAATTAATGTGGTAATGCCACATGGATGACCAAGATAAAGAATTGGAAGCCAAGTTTGTGTTATAGAGTGACACTTGGCATAATCTTGGAAATTTTTGAGAAATTATATATTAGAAATGTGGGGGCATATATATATATATATGGATTTATGAGTTGGAGAATGATTTATTTAAATCAAAAAGAAATGATTTTGGTCTTTCAAGCATTTAATGAGAGGCGTGATTATATGGATTAAAGTAAATCCAAAAGAAAATGGTAAATGGTCACCATTAATGCCTTAGAAAATATGAGATATAATTAAATGCAAAAAGAAATGGAAATTAGTCACTCATTATGAGTGAAAATGGAAGGATTATTTATATGAAAATGAGTGAAATTAGTCACTCAAGTTGATATGTTGAAATTAGTCAAAATAAATATATGGGAAAATGGCTAATTTTGGTATTGGAAAACTAAATAATCCAAGGGTTAGGATCAAGTCTTGAAAAGGTGAGATATATCCAATGGATGAGATTAATCAAGACAAAGGGCACATGGATTGTGCTTCTTGTGTTTTCTCTAAGAGAGAGGACTTGTTTATTAAAATGAATGGTTGGGATTTAGTTTTCCCTTAAGCACATGGATTGTGCCTTTAGTGAATGGATTAGATTCATTCTTGAAATATGGAAAACTAGTATATAATGGCAAGTGAGGAAGTCTTGCATTCCTTTGGCCATTTGGAGAAGAAAGTAATGAAGAATGAAAGAAAGAAAGAGAGATAAGAAAGTCTCCCCTGGAAGAAAAAGTGAAGAAGAAGAGAAGGGATCAAGGTAAGCTTTGTTCCTTCTTCTCTTTATGTTAAGTAGGCTTGAATGTAAAGTAAGTTTCTTTTGGGATGCCATCTTAGATGGCAGAAAATGATGATGGAAGCTCTCTTGAAATGAAGATTTAAAGATTCAAGAAGAGGTAAGGGATGGCCCCATGGGAAGGTGGCCTTGCAATGGGTTGTAAGTATGTTTCATAAATGTATATGTTACATTTGGCATGTTCTTTTATGTTCATGAGACTTATGGCCATAGGTTAGTTTGGGAACATGGTTGAAATGGTGGGTTGATGCCTTTAACCTTGGAGGGTTGTGAGGGCAAAGAAAGCTAGCCACACTTGCATGCATTTAGCATCATATAATCTTGTTATGTTCATATTTATTTTGCATTGCACCCTTATTGAGCTTAATAGCTCATGAGGTTTTTACCCTTACATATAAGTTGTGAAAGCATGGAAAAAATCAAGTCAAGGTGGAATGGCATGTGAAGGCATGGAAATGAAGATTTAAGTGTATATTATGGCTTATGGAAGCCTACCTTGTTGTTTTTGGTTTATGAGATGTAATTTTATTTGGTTGTTAATGGCTTGTTAAAGCCTAAGATCATGTGTGTATTTTATATTTTAGAATGCTTGAATTTATATTGAAGTGAGATATTGGCTTATGGCATGTTGAGGCCTAAGTTGTGGTGAAATCTCATTTTTGGTGTATGTTGTGGGAAGCACCAAAGAAGTAAAAATAATATGAATTTTTGTAGTGAAATGAGGCTTTGAGAGGTGAAATATGGAGTTTTTAATGCATTTATTTAGGGGTGTTATTTCTGGAAAATATGGGTTTAAAAGCCTAAAGGAAAAAAAATAAAAGAAAAAAAAGTGAAGTGCAGCAGGTGGCAGTAGCCCCGCGCGCGAGCAGGGCCGCATGGGCGGCTGCGGCCGCGTTTGGCCAGCCCACGCAGCCAGCACACAGCGAGGCCCCGCGCGTGCTAGCGGGCCCCGCCGGCCATTTTGTTTTCAAAAATCTGAATTTTTGGGGAATTAAGGGGCAATTCTAAATTGATTTTGGGCCCCAGAGGAATTTTCAAAAATAAGGGATTTTTTGGGCATTTTGGAGAATAATGCTGAAATTTTGGAAAATTGAAAATGATGAGTTTTTCCTCCAAAATTGGTACAATCAATGTATTGATTGAGCTTGTGAAATTCATAGAGCCTGGTGAACTTCTTGGGAAGAAGAAAAATTAAAACAAGTAAGAAATGGCGATTGGGCATCTTAAAGTGATTTCTTTTTATTCAAGTATGGTGTGGTTAAAGCCTAATTCCGCTAGTGAATCCTAGGGATGAGAGAAGGGAAGGACGAGCCTAGTTCCCACCTAGGACGTTTCGTCTTGAAACATGGTCCGCCCTTTACCAAAGGCTAGGCAGGTGGACGATTCGGGTAATTGTTCACTAGTGGCACCCGTAAGTGGGAACGAGGCGTCACAAAACTCTTGAGATTTTCTTATATACAAACTAAACTTGTTGTAAATATATATGTTGTTTGAAAATGTTAGTAATATAAATACACAAACAACCACAATATAAACACAAGATATTTAGTGGTTCGGTGTCTCCAACACCTACTCCACTCTCTCAAGGTCAAACCGACACTTGAGGTTCCACTAAAACCACCACTAAGTTTCCACACAAGAACACCTAACAAGCTTGTACACCCCGAGGTTTCCCCTTAGCTCACCCCGGAAACTAATACAACACAATAATACACCTAGATTACTTGGGCTCTAGGATGCCACTCACAATCCACAATCTAATACAAATAAATCAATCCTATGTCCAACACACTTGGATTGCAATGGATATCAATACAAGAACAATATACAAGGAAAAATGAAATGATACAGGTTACCAATAAGAAGAAAACTTCTTCTTTGCCTTGAGGCTCTAATGGATAGATCTTTGAAGCTCCTTGGGCCTTGGATTGCTTTGATTGAGTGCTTGAGAGCTTGGGTGTGCTTTAGGAAGATAGGAAATGGTAGAGCATTAGCCTTCTCAAGATTTCTCCTCTTGATATTTATAATGGGGTTCCCAAAATGACCTGCAACTGCTCCAAAAATCCGACCGTTGGAGCCTGGCAGTCGACTATTCTAACCGACAGTCGACTCTGTAACACCTATAGTCGACTCTTACTGCCGACAATCGACTCTCGCTCAACCCACAGTCGACTTTTTCACAGACAATCGACTCTCATTGGCCTACTGTCGACTTCACAGTCGATTGGCTAAAACCCACTCTTAGCTACCTCGACTCTGTATAAACAATACTCGGTTATGTCGACTAATGCACATCCATAGTCAACTACCATTTTGACTTACAGTCGACTGTCCCTCATCGAAAGTCGACTCTCAGTCCAGATTTCAGAAAAATAAGATCTGTTTTTATAATACAATACATAGCATGAATACATTACAAGATATTTGCATTTATTTAGTTTAAATAATACTTTAATACATAAATGTAAATAACAAAGTACCCCCCATTTTGATTCAATAAAAATATCTAAAAAATCAAAGTCCAAAGAGATAAGAAAGTAGATTTTGGGTTTTAGAACAAATTCTAGATTTGACGATTTTAGCACTTCCAAAATACATACTTTCCATTACTTGAAAAATTCACTAAAAATCATTTTCACAATAATGAATACTAACTATGAAAATACTGGAAGTTAGTTTTCTAAAAAGAAAACATTTTCTTATATGTTCTCTTATAGTGTGCTAATTTTATACTTAGAACAAATAGCATTTCTTGGTTCATTTTGATACACAAAATATTATAATAATTAACACATATAAAAAATCCATTAAGGGTTTTAAATATATCAAAAATAGTTTTACGAAAATTATGTTTTGTTAAACATCAAAATACATAATAAGTTGATTGGAGCAAGTTGGCTCAACACATTAAACTCCATTGAAAAGGATCAATTCTAGATTAAAACTTTCAAACTCAAAATCTCTCTAACAATGAATGATATTTACATATATAAACATATATATATATATATATATATATATATGTTACAACAACTATATAACTCAATATATATACATATATTTCAAAGCCAATCAAACTCTGAACGCTACACCATTCCGAAGGAAAGATTATGACGATCAAATCCTAATAGAGGAGGATTGAAATCTCAATTTATAAATCAAATGATTCATACATGGTGGCTATAACGATGCTATGCATATATACTATAAATATACATATGAATGAACTTAACAGAGAGCTAGTGGGTATTATTGTACGTGAAGAGCTCCAAAGAGAAAGTTGATTGAAGAGGTTAAGGTCCATACAATGAAACAAAAAAGAAGAAAATGAATGAACTTACCTCAAACAGAAAACCCAGATTCTCTGTCTTCTTCTTCTTTCTCTCCTTTCTCTCTTCTCTAATGCTCACAGCCCTCCTGACTCAAAGCTTCTAGCAGCGCCCATCCCCTTTACGAAGCCATGCAATATATATATAGGCCTTGAAACCCTATACGTCCAAAGTTACAACTCAAAAATAACTCTTAGTTTTTGATTAAATTAAATCACTTAATTCTTTTGATTTCTTCCTTCCATATATGCCCTTAATCAATTAATTCAATTTCTCCCAAAAATCTTTATTCTAATAAAAATCCTAGAATTCCAAATAATGATATTTCACCTTCTTAAAAATTTAAATTACTCAAAAAATATTTTCCTTGACCGAAAATCCTCTTAATTCCCAAAAATTTAGATTCTCAAATTTTCAAATTCTCAAAAATATTTAATTTACTGAAAATTTCTTAACCCCTCTCATGGGTTACTAAAAGATGTCTCCTGTCACAGATTTGTGATGGGATATCTTCCCGTCACAGATCTGTGATGGGATTGAAAAATTCGTCACTAAAATTTACTGACGCCCACTTTAGTGACGGATTCCTTACCCATTACTAAAAAATTTAGTGATGAAATTTCTATTTTTAGTGACGAATTTTTCCTTGGCTTGTGCAATAGTCCCATTATTGTCTCAATATGAAGATATCAACACTTAATGGATGGATCCACTTCGAGTTCAGTAATGAACTTCCTCATCCAATCAGCCTCTTTTACAGCATCGCATGTCGTAACATATTCGGCGTCCATAGTAGAGTCCGCATTTTTTTCTTTCTTGGAACTCTTTTAGCTAACTACCCCTCCGTTGCAGACAAAAAAAAACTTGGATGTAGACTTTCTATCATCCATATTAGATAAAAAATATAAATTCGTGAATTTGTTAACATAGAGCTCACCTTCTCCATATACCAGTAACAAATCCTTTGTCTTCCTCAAGTACTTAAGGATACTACTACAAAAATCAGTGTTTTAGCGACGAAAAATTTCATCGCTAAAACATCAAAATCCGTCGCTAAAAATTTTAGTGATGGATTTAATGACGGGTACTTTTCCATCGCTATAAAGGGCGTCGCCGAAATCGACGGGTTTTTTTAGTGACGAAATCAGCGACGGGGGTTATACCCGTCACTAATCAGAGACAGGGTTGATCGCGTCACTAAATTTTAATTTTTTTATTAAATTTTATTTAATTTTTTTATTTTTTAGCCATGGGTTTGAGCCTATTGCTAAATTTTAATTTTTTTTATTTAATTATTTTTTATTTTTTTGCGACGGGTTGAGCCCGTTGCTAAATTTTATTTTTTTTTTATTTTTTTTTATTTTTTAGCGACGGATTGAGCCCGTAGCTAAATTTTATTTTTTTTTATTTTTTAGCAACCGGTTTAAGCCCGTCGCTAAATTTTAATTTTTTTTTATTTTTTAGGGACGGGACTAACCCCATCGTTAAATTTTAATTTTTTATTTTTTAGCGACGGGGTCAACACTGTCACTAATTCCAACCCCAAAATTCAAAATTCAACTCGCGCCAAGCCCTGACCCTCCTCTCACGTGCCCCACGTGGGTTGTGCCTCTGCTTACCACGTGGCAACACTGGGATATTACTCCCAACTATTATTTCAAGCTCTCTATTGGATTCGAAACCCCAACCTCTCATAACCAAGTTTCGTGCGCGAGCTAGCCCATCTAGAAGCCTTCTTGTTTATTGATGTATATAAAATATATTTATAATATTCTCTTTCAAATATTTTAGAATTATATTTATACGCCAAAATTTCTCAAACTTATTTAATGATATTAATTTTAATATTAATGTCAGTAAAGGGAAACGAATATTAATTTTAATTTTATTTCGTTATAAATTCAAATAAAATTTTATTAATTATTATATTAGCAGTGAAAAATTATGTTTTTTTTATTTTAATTTATAATATATTTAAAAATTATTAGTTTAATTTTTACTAATATTAATGTTAGTAAAAATTATTATGATATATTTAAATGTAAAATTTTTAATTTTTTTTACTTATTTTTTAGCGACTTGGCTAAATTTTAATTCTTTATTTAATTTTCTTTTATTTTTTAGCGACGGAGTTGTTTGATCGTTAAATTTTAATTTTTTATTTATTTTTTTTTATTTTTCCTGTCACTATAATTTGATTGATTGATTTATTTATTTTTATCTTTTAGCGATGGGTCACATCGCTAAATTTTAATTTTTTTATTTAATTTTTTTAATTATTTTTATTTTTTAGATACGAGGTACACCCCGTCACTAAATTTTAATTTTTTTTATTTAAATTTTTCTTGTTTTTTATTTTTATTTAATTTTATTTAAATTCTTTTTATCTAAATTTTAATTTTAATTTTTTTTATTTTTTTAGTGACTGGGTTGTGTCCGTCGCTAAATGTTATTTTATTTTTTTAATTTTAAGTTACTAGGTTGACTCGTCGCTAAATTTTAATTTTTAAAATTTTTATTTTTTTATTTTTTATTTTTTATTTAATTTTATTTAAATTTTTTTATCTAAATTATATATTTTATTTAATTTTTTTTATTTTTTAGTAATGGGATTGGCCCTGTCGCTAAATTTTAATTTCTTAATTTAATTTTTTTATTTTTTAACAAAGGGTTGACCCCGTCAATTTGAATTATTTATTTATTTATTTATTTTTTAATTTTTTAGCAATGAGATTTACCCGTCACTAAATTTGAATAATTTTATTTAAATAATTTTTATTTTTAGCCACAGGATTTTCGTCGTTAATTCCGTCGCTAAATTTAGGGATGGGTTTTCCGTCGCTAATTCCGTTGCTAAATTAAAAAAATATTTAAAAAAATTAATGACAAAAATTTTGTCACTATCCGTTGCTAATTAGTGACGGAATAATTTCGTCACTAAATTATGTCGCTAAAATACATTTTTCTTGTACTGTACACTTTACTGTTGTTCAATGTTCTAAACTTGAATTGAATTGATATTTGCTCGTAACAGTCTCATCATATGCTATATATGGTTTTGTAAATAACATAGCATACATCAGACTCCCAACAACCGAGGCATAGAGAATCTTTTCCATGTTGTCTCTATCTTTGAGTGTCTTAGGAAACATCCTTTTAAGGAGACGAATTCCATAATTGAACAGTATGAAACCCTTCTTGAATTCTCCATGCTAAAATTTTTTGGCGTCTTTTCTATGTACAAACTATGGGAGAGACCTATTAATCTTCTTGCTCTATCTCTATAGAAGCGGATACCCAAGATATATGTTACATCTCCTAGATTCTTCATAGAGAATTTATTGGACAACCATAATTTTATTGACATCAACATGCCAATGTCATTTCCCATTAAGAGGATGTCATCACATACAAGATTAGGAAAACTCACACTCCTACTAACTTTCTTGTATATACAAGGTTCTTCCAGATTTTTAATGAAACCAAACTCTTTAACCTCATTATCAAATCAATGTTCCAAGATCTTGAGGCTTGCTTAAAACCATAAATAGATCTTTTAAGCTTGCACACTTGATTTGCATTGAAAGACTTAAAACCACGAGGTTGTTCCATGAATATATATTTCTCAAGATAACTATTTAGGAATACAGTTTTGACATCCATTTGCCAAATTTCATAATCATAGTGTGCGACTATGGCTAACATCACTCTAAAAGATTTAAGCATCACAACCGGTGAAAACGTCTGCTCATAGTCAATACCATGTTTTTGACAATATCCTTTCACCACTAATCGTGTTTTGAAGGTCTACACCTTCCCATCAGGACCAATCTTTCTCTTATAGATCCATTTGCACCCTATAAGAACTATTTCTTCAGGTGGATCTACAATATTCCAAACTTGGTTGGAATACATAGATTCCATTTTTGACTACATGGCATCTAACCATTTCTTAGAGTTGATGTTTGCAATTGCCTCTTCGTAGTTAGTAGGATCAACATCTTGACCACTATCTCCATATAAGAGTGTTTCCTATATCACCTCCACGATAAAATAATATCATTCTGGAGGACGAAATACTCTACTATATCTACAAGCCTCATGTGCATTAACACTACTTGGACCTATTTGCTTAAGATTGGTTTCCTAACTAGGCATGATTTGAAGCTCAAAAGACACCTCTTCTAGCTCTATTTTCTTTCTAATGCTTTCTTCTTGAAAAACTCTTTCTCTAAGAATATAGCATCCCTGCTAACCAACACTCTTTGATCACTAGGAAAGTAGAAGTAATATCTCTTATAATGAAGAGGATACCCTACAAATCTGCCTTTGTTAGATCTGAACTATAGCTTATTTGTCTTGAGCTTCTTAACGAAGGCAGGATAACCCCAGATCTTAACATGCTTAAGACTAAGCGGTCTCCCATACCATATCTCATATAGTGTACTCTTGACAGTCTTGCTTGGAGCCCTAATAAGGAGATATATGGAGGTGGATAACGCATAGCTCCATAGTGATAATGGCAGATCAAAAAAGACGATCATTGAACATACCATATCCAACAGGGTATGGTTTCTTCTCTCAAAAACACCATTCAACTGTGGAGTAACAGGAGAAGATAACTGGGATATTATGGCATTGGAATTGAGGTAGTCATTGAACTCTGTAATCAAGTATTCCCCACCTCGATCTGGTCGAAGTATTTTGATACTATTTTCGATCTGGTTCTCTACTTCAGCCTTAAACTCTTTGAACTTTTTAAAGGCTTCAAACTTGTACTTCATCAAGTACACATAACCATACCATGACAAATCATTAGTAAAGGTTATGAAGTAGTGAAATCCACCTCTTTCCATTACAGAGAATGACCCACAAACATCTGTGTGAATTAACCCTAACAGTTCACTAGCTCTCCCACTTTGTCCAATAAAGGGTAACTTAGTCATTTTTTCAAGGAGACATGATCTGCAAGTTGTTCTTGATTCAGAACCTATTGGATCAATTATCTTTCTCTCGTTAATGTGGCCAATTCTTAGATACCATAAATGTTTATGGTCAACACCGTTACCACGAGAACACTTCCCACTGCTAGTAGATGCAACATTTTCATCATTTTGTCTAACATTCTAATGCAACTCTAATATATAAAAACCATTCACCATAATTCCCATGCGAACCATCTCATTACCATAATGAATATGACATGCATTGCTTGAAAAAGATAATTCATAATTGTCTCATACAAGCCTTAGAATTGACACTACATTCCGAAAAGCATTAGGTAAAAATAAACAGTAATTTAGAGTTATTACATGTCCAGAATGAAGAGTTACAAAAGTTGTGTCTATAGCTAATGGCTCTACTAGAGCTCTATTCCCCATTTTGAGGACAACTTCTTGCTTCCCAAGCAGCATACTCTCTTCTAGATATTGTATGAAAACACAAATATGAGAAGTTGCACCTCAATCAAGAATCCACGAGATGGGAGAATGGCCAATCGCGTTGATCACCTCAATAACATAGAAAGAAGATATACTTGAACCCTAGTTTTCCAAGCACTTGGCCTTCAAGATGGAGAGATAAACTGGGCAATTTCTATTCAAATGCCCATTCTTTTGGCAAGGGAAACACTTTTCATTTACCTTCTTCTCTTTATGCTTATTCTTGGAAATGTCCCTCTTCTGCCCGAGCTTCTTCTTCTTGTTGGAAGAATTATTCTTCCTTTCAGAATTCTTTGATGATAAAGCTATAGCAAGAACTCCTTCTTGTTTCTTGCCCTTTATCTGAGCCTGGGAAGTCGTTAACATATTTAACAACTTGGGGAGCGGGCATTCAAGCTTGTTCATATTGAAGTTAAGTATTAGAGGGGCAAATGATTATGGGAGAGACTAGAGGATTAGGTCAACCTGCAGCTCAACATCTATATAGAATTATAGTACTTCTAGCTAACTAATCAAATTGATCATCTTTAGTATGTGGTCTCCCACATCAGTGCCTTTTGTCATCTTGGCTTTGAATAGTTTCTTAGATATCTCATATCTAATTGTTTGACTTTGCTCTCCATAAAGCTCCCACAGATTCAAAATCATGCTAGCTACATCATTCTCATGCTGACGCTGGAGCTCGTTACTCATGGAGGCTAAGATATATGTCTTCGCCCTCAAATCTTGATCCCTCATCATTTCCCATTCTGCTCGCTCCTAGTTTGACTCCCTCGGAAGAGTCTCAAGGACATGTTTATCCAAAATGTCTTAAATTTTCTCCAAACCTAAAATAAGTTTTAAGTTGCGAAACCAATCCTTGAAATTTGGTCCAATTAACATGTTCTTATCCAAAATTTAAGAAATTGAGTTTGAGTTTGCCATTTTTGAAAATGTTGCTTAAATAAATAAATGATTATAATTAGTTTTATTTTGTCTTGCATATCCATTTAGTTTTAGTCTTAAACCAAATGATACCTCCCACTCAATTTTTCAAATCCCACATTTCCTAAAGTGGAAAACACGAGTCCCTGAATGGACTCGTAGCGGGTGATCAAGTTCTCTCCTACATAAATACTCTGCAACGTTATGGTGGTTTCTAGGGACATCAACATATTTGAGTAGGTAACTCTTACCTATCACATCTCATGTGAGGTTTGATCCACTGACCCCTATGCCACCCATCTGCAACACTATGGTGATTTCTAGGATGATAACATGTTTAGATTTAACCCATTGTCTCACACAACGATACACTTGAACTTCTATGACCGCAAAACTATAATGGTTTCTAGGCTATATCCATGTGGGGTAACTAGCAACATCTCATTCTTAGATAGAAAACTCAGTCACCTCTCATGAAATGCATCCTTTATGCTATGGTGGTATGTTGGGTTCACCCAATCGAACGATGAATTCGTACAAAAATGGAGGGTCACGATAAATCTTATTTACCTTATCTAATATTGGTTTGCACAATTTTGGAAAGATTTTGATCTTTATTTTAAAGACCACACTTTGCACATGCATTTAAGTTTTCCATCATGCATCTCATACATAACAAACTAATGCATACATATAAAGTAGGATGATCATAGAATTTATGCTTATCAATTAAATCCGAGCCTCTGGACTTAATTAATAGCATTCCTAGAGACATACACACAATGCACGTCATATGTGCACAACGCACATCTCATGTGGACAATACTTTCTCAGCCTTCTTACTCATTAGAGTCACCAACTCTTGATGGCTTCATCTTCATTTTACATAGGGAAACATACTATACATTTTTTAAGACAAAAATGAAAATAACAAGAAGACTTATGCTTGTCTCATTATAGTCTTGAATGGAATAAAATGAATTATTATAGACCATTTCTCAAATACCTGTAACATTCATTGACATTCATCCATTCATTCATACATACAATCTTATTGTAGTAAGTCCATGATCACCCTTGCATTCATTCTCATTGAAATAATATGGCGATTTAATATAAAATATGCGTTAATGTAATATCCATAATTTTTCAGGCTATTGATATCTCATATTATGAGCATTAATCAATTTTGTATCATAGTAATCACATTGCATCAAAACAGTAATAGAAAATCCCAAAATTTTCTGACAATACCTAAAACAGTCGATAGTACTAAGGCAAGCTGTCGATCGATTCTGGGTTTTACTTGGAACGATCGACAGCTTCTTTAAGTTGTCGTCCGATTTGTGCAAGCAATCGACAGATCTACCATCCGTCGACAGATCTACAAGGCAAAAGCCAAGAACTGTCGATCAATGGCTCCAAATTTTCGACCAAGAGTGCATATACCTATAAAACATATAGCAATTTTCCACTCGAAATGCATACATATTGTAAAAGCACAAGCATAGGTCGATAAAACTAAGTTTAAGGGAACTCCAACTCTTGGTGTATTAATGCAAGGGTTTTATTGATTTTTAAACTTTTTCAGAAAACCATATAAATGTAGCAAAAATAAAAGCAAGAATCACCTTGTAAGACTCGGTATTAAACAATCATATGCATTGCAATTGAAACCACACCATAAGGGGTAAGATGGTATACTTCACAGCGGTTTCAAATATGATATAAAGGCTACAATCCTCCATTTGGCAGCAACAGCTTGCTCCCGAGTAGCTCCCAAACACTCCTTCAGATAACTAATCCGACCCTTGAAACTACAAAGGTCCTAGTCAGTCCACGCTCCTAGTAGTGGATGAAACCAACAAGAATGGCTATGTTTTAGTCAAGCTTCTTGTTGGTGATTCAAGCTAGAAATGGTTTCAAAGGAAGAATACCCAATCCAATAGACAATTTATTTGGATGGGATTGCTACTCTAGCAATCAAGAGATGAGTGGAGAAAGAATGAGAGCAATAGGAAAGGTTGTAGGCTCTAGAATAAGGAAGAGAAGAAGCATTGGGAAAGCATCAAATGCCAAGAAACCAACCTCTTCTTTTCTTCTTCCTCTTCCCTTACATATAAAGCTATAAAAACCCTAATATGCTCAATAATCGGTCAATAGCCAAGGGAAGAGAAATGGGGCAAGTGGGAGATAAACCCACATCAGAAATAACATATTTCATCCCCTTGATCATTCTCTTCATCAACCTTCTTTTCCATCTGAAGCATAAATGAGAAAATGGGTCATAAGATTCACTACCATGTGCACCAAAAAGGATAAAAAATTCTAGCATGAATCGATCGACAACTTCTAAGGAACTATTGACCGATTTTGTCAAGTTTTTACAAATTGCATCTAAGCCTGCTATTAACTCTTAATGACATTTTCATCATCTCATAATGAAATCGAGACCCTCGTTAACTCTTTACGACATGTCTGTCAACTCTTGACAATTTCCTATTTGTTTAATCATTAAACTCAATCTATTAACTCTTAACGTTAATTAATATCATTAACTCTTAATGATGATTACAACTTTCATCGCTTAGTCAACTACTACACCCAGATATGCGTGTGACCTTCTAGGTTCATTACTAAGTAGCGATCGAGATATGCCAACCTCTTTGACACTGACCAAATACTTTGGTTTACAATGAGGATCTCTTCATCTTCTCAATATACCTTGAAAGAATTTGAGTGACAACTAGCATTATGTCAAAGCGATCCTACTAGTAATGAAGTCTAACTTCCTTGAAAACCTATTTGGGCTTCCGATTCCCATGTAATATAATCCCTCCATTGACTAACATCTCAATCGAGTAAGAGTCATAGACTAATTAAACTAATTAACTCGATAACTATGCTAAGAATCAATGTGTTGTGATTGAGATGACACATTGGAACTTCTTCTGACATCCGAAACAATTTCCAATCAAGTGTACTCTGGCTAGGGATTTTTCCAATCAAAACCACAACTGATTGCTTATGATGTTCACCTCATGCTGGAGGTCGATAGATTCCATAAGCAATCACCTGCCTCCATACGCCACTACACAAAGACCACACAGTGCATCTCCCACCCAGTAATCGGATGGTTCTTAGTAACAACAAATCTCTAGCATCGACATATAAGATAACTGTGTTGCCTTTGGTCTAAGGACCAATAGTACAGTCGAAATCTATGATAGATCATAGATCCTCTCACCCATGTGATCCATCATATGCGTCACATTCAATAGATGTTCAACTAAAATTTACCCACATGTTTATAATATACATTGTATGAATTATGGCATTTGACTCATCATCCTTTATCATTAGTATCTTATACTAATCAAAGGTAGCAATCCACATGCTAGTCTGTAATCGATTAATCATAGCCCACCTCTGAGAAATCTAAGGACTAGAAATTAACCTTTAAGAAAACCTTAACTCAAAAGTCTTTGTTACATATTCTTAACACTTAAGAATAAGACTATCGTCAAGAAATCTAAGAGCTCATTCATATGATTGATTAGAGATGTATGAATGAATATATGACCTTAAAATATAAAAAATATATTTTATTACATTTACAAGAATTACATCATTAATCCCATTATGCTAGATGTCATTTAAATTTAGAATTATGGCACTAACATTAATAGGGTTAAGTTCTCAAACTATCCATATGAATCACTATGCAGCCTCCCTCAATTGTGGTCGTATACTCCATTTTACTAGTACCAAGTACGATAGTCCTAGCTAGATAACATCTATGAGGCCTGGCATGCTTGTTCGTGGCCTAGAGACTGATTGAGAAGAAGCCATGAGGTTTACCTCAGAAAGTATTAGATTTTTTGGGAAAGGAAAAGTCTTCGAGAGCAAAGTCTTCTAGAGACTCAAAGTCTTTGGAGGAGTCAAAAGGATCACAAAGTCTTCGAAAGGATTGGAAGACTGATCGGGGCTGTCGAACACCAATAGATTAGATAGTATGATGATGCGGATTTGCAATATAGGTGCAACCCTAAGTCGTCTCCCAACGAACCTCAAACGGATCTGTCAAAACAAGGCTAAACAAGGGGGAGTTTTTGATGAAAAACAGAAAACAAAATGAGCAAGAACACAATAAATCAAGATGCAATCAGTTGCAAACCAATCCTTCTATCCCAGTTTTCATTGCCTTCTCAATAAACCATTTGTTTAGTTTTAACCCTCAAATCGAAAATCAGAAAAACCCTTTAACAACCGCCAAAGATTTGGAAGAAAACCAATAAACAGATTTCAGAAACCTCTTAGTTCAATCTATCAGTTTTGATTCCCCTTATTGCACAGATTCGAGACTGATTGGATTACCATCCAAACAGGTTGTTCTTGATTCCAGTTAAAGCCTCAACCGAGCACAAAAACCTTGGATTCTCAAACAAAGACAATGCATGCATTCATCCAACCGGTATCAACACATACACAGATTTAAGAGAGAACGGAAACAAGAAAACAACAAAGTTAAAACTAAAACAAACAGATTTCCATTAAATCCAAGACTCAAACCGGGAACAAGGATGGTGTTGCAACTTGATTACAGAATCCTTAGCCCTCCATCTTGACAAGAACAATGGAGAGAAGAGAAAAATCGGCTACTATTCACGTCCTTCAAGAATCCCCCTTTAATGGCCTCTTAAGGTGCTTAAATAGAGTTTTAGGAGGAAACCCTAGATTACCGCCACTTGACGGCCGATTTCGGAAAGGTTCTCGTGCGAGCTGGGCTTCGGCCTCTTCATAAGAATTTTAGATCAGAAAGAGTAGATGAACTTGGGCTTTTGAATCACTTGATTTGGATATCGGACGCCCAAGATATGGCCTTTTAAAGAATTAGTATCTGTGCAGTTTTCCTAATTTGCCCCCAACTTATTGGCCCCGACTTTGAAGCGCTGTTTGAAGGCCCAAACGAGCTCGGATTTGGACAAACCATACCATTCCAGAAAGATCAAGAAGTCCCCTTCAATATCTCTTAAGACATCATCTTCATTCTGGAATATTATCTTGGCCAAAATACTGAAGGAAGTGCAGGAGGTCAAATCTGCCAAAATTACCCTTACTTCTCTATCTCCAATTTCCAAGATATCTCATTGCCATCAAGATGTATCATGCCCCATCTCATGCTCCATGTCCCTAAACCTGGAAAAATAAAATAAAATAGTGTGAAGCCCAATTCCTATAAAATAAAATGAAATAAAATCAAGATGAATAAAATAACACAACTAATGTGCAGAAAGGACTAAATATGAGGGCTAAATAGTATGGAAATATGTGCTCTATCAAATTCCCCCACACTTGGACTTTTGCACTCCTGGGCAAAACACTAAACACTAACATTCACTCTTTCAAATAAAAAGGATGCAAAGAATGCAAAATGAGAGGCATGGCAAGTTTTATAGGAATTCAACACTTCAAAGATCATCTTTCTTACACTTCCCGAACAAACAAGTAGCATGGCAATTTCACTTGGCAAGGTGAGTCAAAATAAGCAGACCCTCATAGAATAAGAACATGCTTTCAAGTTCCTCAAATGCTATGCCCAAATCCACCCAATCATAATTCCACTACCAGATATGCTCATCTTCTAAATCTCCACTCTCAGCGCTTTATGCATGCAAATCAAAAGGACTTTTATTCATGGCTCAAACATGGTAAGGTGAAAGGGATAGGTAAGCTTTAGGAAGAAAGAAAACATTCAAGACAATCCCAAGATCAATGAAGAACTATTAAGCAAGCAGAAAATAGAACCCCTTTTTTTTTTTTCGCATGGTGGGTGCGTTTTACGCTCCATCCCACCTTGGTGAGTGCGTTTTACGCTCCATCTCACCTTGGCCTTTGGCCTTTCTATCTTTTTTTTTTTTTTTTTTTTTTTGATTCCAAAGGACTTGCTTAATTTTTTTTTTTTTTTTTAATCAAGGGATGCAATGAATGTTCTTCAACCTAAAGAAGGGACAAGATCACTTTTTTTTTTTTTTTTTTAGGTATGACGGGTAAAATGAAAGAATGCCTTAATCATCTTTTCATATGCATGAGCACTGATAGCTTCAATAAAGATTCAAAACAAGTTCTGGAATGATACCCATAATTCAGTGGATGCAGGCATAGCATAAGAAAGAACAAGAACATGCACAAATATCCCCACAAAGACTACCTCAATCAACTCACCAAGCCAAACTCATTTCCAATTTACTTGAAAGCCCAAAAAGATAAGATCAATTTTCTAATCATGCTAAATTCTTTCAAACTCAATTTGCCTCATTTTGCAATTTTTTTTTTTTATATTTTTTTTTTATTTTTTTATTATTTTTTTTTTAACTTTTCTAAAACTCCTCCCCCCACACTTAAACATTACATTGTCCTCAATGTAAGCATGCAGCAAGAATCAGGTATAGGACAAGTAAATGATAAAAAACAAAATAGGGAGAGAGGAACAGCCTGATTTTGTCAATTGTAGGCGGCGTTGAGGAGATGCAGCTCCTCCATAGTATGCTCCTGAAAGCTCTCGTAGAATGGCTTAAGCCGCTGCCCGTTGACTGTGAATCGCCGTGTGGTTGACTCATCCATAAGCTCAACTGCACCATAAGGAAAAACATGAGTAACCACAAAAGGACCAATCCAACGAGAACGCAACTTACCTGGCATTAGTTTGAGACGGGAGTTGTATAGGAGGACTTTCTTGCCAACTTCAAACTCTTTCTTGTTAATCAATTTGTCATGAGCAGCCTTAGTTTTTTCCTTGTAAATTCTGGAGTTCTCATATGCTTCCAATCTCAATTCCTCAAGCTCTTGCAATTGAAGCTTTCGTTGTGAACCAGCCTCTGTCATATCCATGTTACATTGCTTTACCGCCCAATAGGCCTTATGCTCGATCTCTACCGGCAGATGACATGCCTTTCCAAAGACCAGTCGATATGGGGACATGCCAATAGGAGTCTTGTAGGCTGTGCGGTAGGCCCAAAGTGCATCTTCCAACCTTTTGCTCCAATCTTTCCTGTTGGGTTGGACTGTCTTCTCTAGAATATGCTTGATCTCTCTGTTTGAAACCTCAGCCTGCCCATTGGTCTGTGGATGGTAGGGTGTCGCCACTTTATGTAAAACTCCATACTTTCGAAGCATGGATTGCATCGTTCTATTGCAGAAGTGGGATCCTTGATCACTGATGATGGCCTTGGGAATGCCAAACCTGCAGAAAATATGAGATCTAACAAAATCTGCAACCACAGAAGAATCATCAGTCCTGGTGGCTTTAGCTTCCACCCATTTTGAAACATAATCCACAGCCAAAAGAATGTACAGAAAACCAAAGGAGACAGGAAAAGGGCCCATGAAATCAATGCCCCAAACATCAAAGATCTCACAAAATAATAAGGGTTGCTGAGGCATTTCATTCCTACGTGATATTGATCCTGTGTGCTGGCAACGTGTGCAATTCTTACAAAATGTATGAGCATCTCGAAAAAGGGATGGCCAATATAAACCTGAGTCTAGGACCTTTCTAGCTGTGCGTTGAGGACCAAAGTGACCACCACATGCAAGTGAATGACAGAAATGCAAGACTGAAGCAAACTCAATATCGGGCACACATCTCCTAAGGACTTGGTCACTACACATACGCCATAGATATGGATCATCCCATACATAGTACTTGGCCTGACTTTTAAATTTACTTAGCTGATCTCTCTTAAGATGGGCAGGGATATCAGATGCAGCTAGAAAATTAACAATGTCAGCATACCAGGGCTCAGTACCATGCAAGTGATAGAGTAACTCATCTGGGAAGTCATCTTTGATAGGCTGACAGTCCATGGTAGTGGCATCTGAAGAGGACGGAAGCCTGCTCAAATGATCAGCCACAAGATTCTCAGCTCCACTCTTGTCTTTGATCTCAACATTGAACTCTTGAAGTAGGAGCATCCACCGTATCAACCTGGGTTTGGCATCGTGCTTTTTCAAGAGATATTTTAAAGCTGCATGATCAGAAAACACAACAACATTAGAACCCAGGAGATAAGAACGAAATTTATCTAAAGCAAACACAATGGCAAGAAGCTCTTTTTCAGTAGTGGTGTAGTTTGCTTGGGCGTTGTCCAAAGTGCGCGAGGCATAAGCAATGACGTGTGACTTCTTCTCCACTCGTTGTGAAAGGACGGCACCAACTGCATAATTAGAAGCATCACACATGAGCTCGAATGGCAAGTCCCAGTTGGGTGGCTGAATGATGGGTGGGGAAGTCAAGCGCCTCTTGAGCTCCTCAAAGGCCATCTTGCAAGACTCATCAAATTTGAATTCCACATTCTTCTGAAGCAGGTTGGACATTGGAAGGGCAATCTTGTTGAAGTCCTTGATGAATCTCCTGTAAAATCCTGCATGTCCAAGGAAAGAACGTATCTCCCGCACAGACGCGGGGTAAGGCAAAGAAGAAATGATATCGACCTTGGACTTATCAACCTCTATACCCCTCTTGGACACAACATGACCCAAAACAATCCCCTGCTCAACCATGAAATGACATTTTTCAAAATTTAGGACAAGATTCTTCTCAACACATCTCTCTAGGACTCTACCCAAACTGATTAGACACTCATCAAAGGAGGTCCCATAAACAGAAAAATCATCCATGAAAACTTCCATGCAATGCTCAAGTAAATCTGAAAATATACTCACCATGCATCGCTGGAATGTACCTGGGGCATTACATAGACCAAATGGCATCCTCCGGTATGCAAAAGTGCCAAAGGGGCAGGTGAAGGTGGTCTTCTCCTGATCCTCCGGTGCTATGCAAATCTGAAAATAACCAGAAAAACCATCAAGAAAGCAGTAATGGGACTTCCCAGCTAACCTCTCTAGCATCTGATCAATGAATGGGAGTGGGAAATGATCCTTCCTGGTAGCTTGGTTGAGCCTCCTATAGTCAATGCAGACTCTCCAGCTGTTCTGCACTCGCATGGGCACTAGCTCATTCTTCTCATTGGCTACCACTGTGAATCCTGTCTTCTTTGGAACTACCTGCACTGGACTCACCCACTTGCTATCAGAAATAGGATAAATAATGCCAGTTGAAAGTAGTTTACTTACCTCTTTCTTGACCACATCTAGAATGGTGGGATTGAGTCTCCTTTGGGGCTGTCTCACTGGTCGAGCTTCTTCCTCTAAATGAATCCTGTGCATGCATAAAGAAGGGGATATACCAGGAATGTCTGCAAGTGACCAACCTATGGCTCTCTTATGTTGCTTCAACAGATTCAGCAACTTCTCCTCTTGGTCAGGCTGAAGGTTGTTGGCAATGATCACGGGTAGCTTGTCTCCATCTGCCAAGTAGGCGTACTTCAGATTCTCGGGCAGGGGCTTACACTCCAAGGTGGGTGGCTGTTGAATTGAAGGCACCAGTCTGCTTATGTTGCCACCTACCTGCAATACATTCTCAACAACAGAAACTTCCTCTATGGGAGGCACATCATAATCGCATATAGTATGAGAAGGTGCACTCTCAACAATACTCAAAAACTCATCTATTTCAGAACAAGCACTACACTTACTGAGTTCGTCATGACACTGAAGGCAATGCATATCATCAGGAAAATTATGGATGGTGGGGAATTCAGACTCAAGATCATACAACTCAACACATGCTTTCTCCACCATTAAGTCAATAAAGTTAACATGCAAGGCAGAATGATCTTCTAAGGGATATTTTATGGCATCAATGATATTGAATTGAATAGTGTTACCAGCGAACTCCATAGATAAAGTACCCTCATGCACATTAATTATTGTCCTTGCAGTTTTCAAGAAAGGTCTACCTAGAATAAGTGGTGCGTGTCCAGGTGTGTGATCATCCTCCATATTCAAAACATAGAAGTCAGCAGGGAATATGAAATCTTTTACCTTCACTAACACATCCTCTAATACTCCCTCAGGGTATGCTGTGCTCCTATTTGCCAACTGGACCACCACTCCTGTAGATGTCAATGTGCCTGCACCTGCCTGCAAAGAAGAATACACAGATTTAGGCATCACATTAATAGAGGCTCCTAAATCCAACATAGCATTATGAAATTGCAAATTTCCAATAGTGCAAGGAATGGTGAAAGTCCCTGGATCTTTGCATTTCTGAGGCATGGTAGGTTGAATCAATGCTGACACATTTCTTCCCAAATTGATCTTTTCATTTCCTTTCAGTTTCCTTTTGTGGGTGCACAAGTCTTTGAGAAATTTGGCATACTTGGGAATCTGTCTGATGGCCTCCAAGAGTGGTATGTTCACCTCAACTTTTTTGAAAGTTTCCATGATCTCCTTGTCTAACTCAGCTTCTGCCTTCTTTTTATTTTGAGTGGCTCGGTGAGGAAATGGCAGTGGATGGCTGTAGGAAGTCTCTCCTCTATCTTGATCAATGGTGGGCTGCTTGTCCTTTTGAATGGGAGGAGGCTGATCTTCCTTTTGGCTTTCTTGTTGCTGCCCAAATTCTGGTTGTGGAGAGGGTTGGCTGCTCAACTGCTTACCACTGCGGAGAACGATAGCACTTACATTGCCCCTTGGATTTGAAACTGGCTGTGAAGGCAACTGACCCGAACCTTGACTCCGTAGCTCACTGATATTGGTTGCAAGCTGTCCAATCTGTGTCTCCAAATTTTGTATGGCAGTGTCGGTCCTTTGCTGAAACTGGAGATTGTTGGCCACGAGCTGCTTCATGATATCTTCCAAGCTTGATTCGGATTTAGGGGCTGGTTGTTGTTGCTGCTGCATTGGTTGACTTGGTCTTTGTGCATTGAATCTGTGCTGCTGAGGTTGTTGATGATGTGGCTGGAATGGCTGGTTGGAAGGACCTCCATACCTCAAGTTTGGATGATCTCTCCACCCTGGATTATAGGTGGCAGCATATGGATCATATCTGTGTTGCTGTGGCTGCTGATGATGCTGTGGCTGGAAGGGTCTTCCTGGAAAAATGCCAGCACAAGCTTCTGTATTCTCCTGCAATTGAGGACATTGGTCAGTACCATGGGAGGATAATGAACAAATACCACATACCTGTTGAGATTGGGACTGTCCTTTATCAAGGGCTAGCTGTCTGACCATGGAAGCCAATTCCTCCAGTTTGTTCTCTATCCTCTGTTGGTCATTGATGGCAGCAACACTAATCTCATTGGCCTGTCTCATGGGAATGGCTGACCTGGTACCAAACTGTTGGGCATTCTGTGCCATCTTGGAGATTAGCTCTTGAGCAGCTGCTGGTGTCTTTTCAGAGAGGGCTCCTCCACTAGCTGCATCCACCAAATACCTATCCATTGGAATAAGACCTTCATAGAAGTATTGGATCAGCAGCTGGTCACTGATTTGATGGTGTGGACAACTAGAACACAGTTTCTTGAATCGCTCCCAATACTCATGTAATGTCTCCCCATGATTCTGCCTTATGCCACAAATTTCTTTCCGAATAGCGGCTGTTCGAGATGCTGGAAAGAACTTCTCCAAAAAGATCCTTTTTAGCCCATCCCAACTTGTGATGGCAGCAGGTGGTAGGTAGTATAACCAATCCTTTGCAGCTCCATCCAATGAAAATGGAAAGGCCCTAAGTTTAATTTGCTCCTCATCAACTCCTTGTGGCCTCATTGTGGAGCAGACAACATGGAATTCTTTGAGGTGCTTGTGCGGATCTTCACCTGCAAGGCCATGAAACTTGGGAAGCAAATGGATTAGTCCAGATTTCAATTCAAAGGTTGCATCTAATTGGGGATATTGAATGCATAAAGACTGGTAGTGCACATCAGGGGCAGCCAATTCTCTAATGGTTCTACCATCCAAATGACCATGATTTACATTATTTCCATTCTTTCCATTCCCATTACCCTCCATTGTGTTTAAGTCAGGGATAGGTATAGAAACAGAAGGAATATCAGATGCAATGGCAGAAGAGGCAAGAGGATTATCAGCTATTCGAAGCTCTAACTCTCTAGCCTTCCTTTGCTTCCTAAGGGTCCTTTCTATTTCAAGGTCTAGGTCAATTGGTATGTCCTTAGAGGATCTAGTCATGCACTAAAGATCAGCACAAAAACATGCTCAAAATGACTCACAAAGAATAGCACACAAACTGGCCTATGCACACAAAAAATGCAAAAACGTAGGGCACGTAAAATCTATCAATCAAGAAGCCCTAATATGATCTTTTTTTTATGCAATTTTTCACAAAATTTCACCACAAAAACACTGAGGGACCTAAAAACACTAAAAACCACACAAAATCAACCACTAAGAAACACAAAATGGCCCAAAAAGTGGTCTAAACATTGGAATTTGGCCAAAAAAGGGTCTCCTCATTGCATAGAAATGACATTGAATCCTCACACCCCCATTTCTTTGGACACCAAAAATCAGCTCAATCGGAGCAAGTTGAAAAATGTGAACAGTAACTCTCAAACTGTCAAAATCGTTTTTCCTGAAAACCGGCTCCTATTTTGCCTCAAAAACCACTCTAAATGCAAGAAAATATCAAGGGAGGCATATAGACATGAAAGAACATCAAGTAAGGATGAGAAAGGAAGAGGATAGAACCGGTTTCTTGATCTCAATCCTTAAATATTGCTATCTGTCATGGAGGCTCTCAAATCTGCTGAATAAGAGTTTGTTGTCTTGCACTTGCTGATTTTTGCTATCTCTTGCACTTGGATGCAGCTTGCTGGTCTCCTACAAAATAAAGAATATGAGTTTTCTATCAGCAACGAGAAAAAGAGTAAAAGAGAAAAAGAGAAGAAGAGAATAAGAGAAGAAGAAAAGAAGAGAATAAAAGTTTTCTGTTTTGCTGGTCTTCTTGATCTTCTTGGTTTATTTATGGTATAAACTTGGTACGTGGCGTTGTATCTAGCAGTGCCGAGTATGGTTAACTCGCTTTGGACCGGTAGCCCGCAACCAGCTAGTTTCCAACCTATATACCAAGTAGCAACCACAAAATCAGTCTTCTTCTTGACAGAAACGAAATTGGTTCCCCGGCAACGGCGCCAAAATCTGATCGGGGCTGTCGAACACCAATAGATTAGATAGTATGATGATGCGGATTTGCAATATAGGTGCAACCCTAAGTCGTCTCCCAACGAACCTCAAACGGATCTGTCAAAACAAGGCTAAACAAGGGGGAGTTTTTGATGAAAAACAGAAAACAAAATGAGCAAGAACACAATAAATCAAGATGCAATCAGTTGCAAACCAATCCTTCTATCCCAGTTTTCATTGCCTTCTCAATAAACCATTTGTTTAGTTTTAACCCTCAAATCGAAAATCAGAAAAACCCTTTAACAACCGCCAAAGATTTGGAAGAAAACCAATAAACAGATTTCAGAAACCTCTTAGTTCAATCTATCAGTTTTGATTCCCCTTATTGCACAGATTCGAGACTGATTGGATTACCATCCAAACAGGTTGTTCTTGATTCCAGTTAAAGCCTCAACCGAGCACAAAAACCTTGGATTCTCAAACAAAGACAATGCATGCATTCATCCAACCGGTATCAACACATACACAGATTTAAGAGAGAACGGAAACAAGAAAACAACAAAGTTAAAACTAAAACAAACAGATTTCCATTAAATCCAAGACTCAAACCGGGAACAAGGATGGTGTTGCAACTTGATTACAGAATCCTTAGCCCTCCATCTTGACAAGAACAATGGAGAGAAGAGAAAAATCGGCTACTATTCACGTCCTTCAAGAATCCCCCTTTAATGGCCTCTTAAGGTGCTTAAATAGAGTTTTAGGAGGAAACCCTAGATTACCGCCACTTGACGGCCGATTTCGGAAAGGTTCTCGTGCGAGCTGGGCTTCGGCCTCTTCATAAGAATTTTAGATCAGAAAGAGTAGATGAACTTGGGCTTTTGAATCACTTGATTTGGATATCGGACGCCCAAGATATGGCCTTTTAAAGAATTAGTATCTGTGCAGTTTTCCTAATTTGCCCCCAACTTATTGGCCCCGACTTTGAAGCGCTGTTTGAAGGCCCAAACGAGCTCGGATTTGGACAAACCATACCATTCCAGAAAGATCAAGAAGTCCCCTTCAATATCTCTTAAGACATCATCTTCATTCTGGAATATTATCTTGGCCAAAATACTGAAGGAAGTGCAGGAGGTCAAATCTGCCAAAATTACCCTTACTTCTCTATCTCCAATTTCCAAGATATCTCATTGCCATCAAGATGTATCATGCCCCATCTCATGCTCCATGTCCCTAAACCTGGAAAAATAAAATAAAATAGTGTGAAGCCCAATTCCTATAAAATAAAATGAAATAAAATCAAGATGAATAAAATAACACAACTAATGTGCAGAAAGGACTAAATATGAGGGCTAAATAGTATGGAAATATGTGCTCTATCAAAGACTCTTCGAGTGCTCTGGATGACTCAAACTCTTTAAAAAAAATTAAGCAAAAGTATGGCCCACGAGGACTCAACAACATTTTCATTCCATCACATGAATAAATATACAGGCACACTCGCAAATACATGCAGGAATATATATATATAACATACAACTCAGACAACACCGCTTGTCGCCACATCATCCTCCCAACATCATTCCTGCTTCCATCTGGGCATGCATCATCTGCAACACGAGGTAAAACCTCATGAGTCATAAAGACTCAGTAAAGGTGCAATGCATAAGTAAATGAAGTATGAGAGAGCATGTAATGCAAAAATGCAATGTAACATGGGTAGTCTTCCATATCCTCATAACCTCCATAGGTTAAGGCATCAACAAACCCTTCCCACAACACTAGTCCTCCATATGGCCATAGGTACACTAGAACTCATATCATGCAAGTGTTAACCATTACATGCAACTCATAAAGAAAAACATTTACAAATGCATGCAAGACCACCACCCTTAGGGTCATCCTTTACCTAGCTCGAAGCCTCATCTTCCATGAGCACGAACTCCACCAGAACTCCGAGTTCTTCTAGGATCCCCGCCTCCCCAGTCGAATCTAGATGCCACACAAATCCCAACCATACATCAAACATTAAACCAGGGCTCATATTTTAGCCACACATCGCAAAATCACCCATCAATAACTACAACCAACCCCAACCACGGGCATAATCCAACCATCACTTCACATTAAATTATTCCACAACATCTCACATAAAGTGAAGAATTCAAAAAAAAAATTAATTACCTCGATCAACCTAGAGGAGAAATCTCGAAAACACCCATATCGGCACTATCTCCTGAGTTGCCACCTTGCACTCAAATTTTCATTTTCGAGCTTTTGGCACGCTCCTTGAGCCTTGAAATAATTTTCAGAATGTTCTGAAATTTTCTCCTATTTTCCCCTTATTTTCCAGATTTTCCCTTTTAATCTATTTCTTTTTTTATTATTATTTTCTTTTTCTTTTTATTTTCTTCTCCTTCTTCCCTTTACTATTTCTTCTCCACGCGTCCGGCTCGCCTACAACCGCACCCAATCGCTGCCCACCACCCCCGCTGCTTGGCACATTGGTTGTCGCTGCTTCTCGCACTGCCATCGCCAGCCGCGCTACCACCGGCCGGCCGCCAAAGCAAGCCACCGCTGTAAGCAGCACCGCACGCAACCCCTGTGTGCTGCCATGGCCATTCGCCTCAGCTACTTCAACCATCGCCGCAACCTTTGGCCATCGACTCTGACACCTCAGCTCGTTGAGACCTCGCCAGTCGCCTTCGCATGCTCCACCGGGCCCCACCGCTAGTCCGCTGCTGCTGCTGCTCTACCTCATATTGGCCATGGGGGCTATCACCGTTGGCTTCTTCTTCTAGCCACCAGCCATCTTCGCCACCTCTGAACGCCTCTTTTGGCCCCCATCTCTCGATTGCATTGCTTTCCCTCTCGCATTGCATCTCTTGGCCAAGCTTCAAATGGAAGAAGCCAAAACCCATTTCAATTTCAACAAACTTGGCTCCCAATCCATGCTCATACAGCTATATATATACATATTATTAGATATTAACCCCTCTCCCCATATTCTCTTTAATTACACTTGAGGAATTTATTAATTAGAATTAAAAATTTAGATATTTGCACTTGGACCCTCCAAGGCCTTACATTAATTCCCATCAAGCCCTTAAACTCTTGATTTCTTCCAAAATTAATAATTGTTCTTTACTCGATAAACCTGATTTCGTCCTTGCACTTACACGGGACCTTCATTCCACCCGATAATACCTCAGGGTTGCCTTTCTCATAAAATCGGACCACTCCTAGGGTCCCCTTAGCTTCCTGAAGGTCTCATATGGCCATTCGGTACCGGCACACATTCGGGCTTATACAGAATTTATTTCAAAAATTATTCCCGATCGGACTGTTTTCAGCGTCATTAACCTCACTTCGAGATGCTCACCAATCTCACGCCCTCTCTCCTAGAAATCTATTGTAATACCCCATATTTTCGTAAGGTTGCCACATATTTTAAGTGGGTTTAAAATACCAAAAAATGGGCTTGAAAGGGCAGTAAGTCACCGAATCGACTGGAGAGAGTGCCTTGAAGTCTATTTGCTTAAGGAAAATGATGTGGCATTATCGAGTAGCCCAATATATGATTTATAGGGCTGAAAGAAATTTGGTTGGGAACGGTTTTCGGTACAGCTAAAAATGCAGCCATGATTTGAGCTGAATACCGAATTTTTGTAGGTGACTTACGGGGAGTCAATGAAAGCTTGAGAGGGCTTCAATTTTTCGTAAGCAACAACCCTTCAGTGGTTTTCGGAAGAAACAAAAGGGTTTGAGGTCAAATCGAAGATTCAGGCCTTAGCGCAGTTTTTTGAAATTGCCTGAAGGAGGTTGAAATGTCATTATTTGGAATCTTCGAGGGGTGAAATGAAGATTTTAGGACTTGAGGCTCCTAGTGGAAATGTCAGAAAGTTCAGGGGGCTAGAGAAAAAGGACCAAAGAGTGATTTGGAAAATGGCAGGGGCTGAAATGCAATTTCAGCAAAGTGTGAAGCTTCCATGGCCGACCAGTAGGTTGTCGGCCATCGATCGGCATTTTTGACCATGGGGAATTCGAGCTAATGGTCTAGAGAGCTCAAGGACCAAAGCTTGGTCGTCGGCGAGCATCGAGGTGGTTGGATTTTCAAAAAATCTGACAATGTTCAGTCGGTAATGGCGCGACCTGCAACCAGATTTTTGAGGCACTTGGTCGTTGCTTTTGGGTCATCTGAGGGTCGCTTTAGGTGTTTAAGGTATTGGGTCGACCATCCTCGAGCATTTCGAGGCTCGATTTGCAGCTATAAATTGAGAGGGCTGGCCGAGGGTTTTGCGAAGTTGGAGCTTCAAATTTCTCCCAATTTTCGACGAATTAAAGCTCAAAATGGAGGGGATTTTGTTGCCCGTAATCTGAGGAAGCTTTCTGGAGAAAATGAAGCGTTTTGGTGGCGGTTTGAAGGGTGTTCGTGGCTCGCAGGAGATGGGAGGCAGTGGTTTCGGCCGTGGCTTTAAGCCTCTGGCTGGACCCCCTCCGGTGGTCCTTTCGAGCATCCAAATATGCCAAGCTGATTGATTGGAGGAGGGCTTCATCGAGGTGTGATCGGGGTCGAATTTCGATCACCGGTCGGCAAATTGTTGGCCAGAGAAGATAACATGCGTGCGTCACACGCGCAGGCGCGTGGCAGAGCATATGGGGGTGCGTGCGGGCACGTGGCTTGCTCAAAACTTCTGAAAAAGTATGGAAAAATTTAGAAAAATAAGTTGAGGGGCCCTGTGCAAAAAGATTTGGTGTTTGGATTTTTAGTTTCTCGATTTCTGTATCAGTTAGCCTCGTTTTGCATGCAAACGGTGCTTCAGAGTAAGTTCTAGAATTTCCTTTTGAAGTTCTTAGAATAAATATGGTCTATAGTGTTGTCTTGCTTGAGGTTAAGTAATTTGTTCAACTTTTGAGGTGTGGCATGAAAATCGAGGCAATGCACGAGAATCATGTATAGTGCTCAAAAGTCAGGTACTGCACGAGATTAGAGATAGTGCACGAGAAGGGAGGTAGTGCATGAGAATCAAAGACTTGCGCGAAAAATGAGGTGGGGGCATGCATATCAAGGCGGTGTGCACTTTTTGAGGTGTCTTGGCCTTATGGCAAAGGTGAGTGCTGCGACTTGAAAACCTAGTTTTGTGTGACAAATTGGTTTATGTGAGCGCTCATACCCTCATAAAAGTTGGTTTATGTGAGACTCCTATACTACAAACCCTATTTTGTTCTCTTATGTGAGAATTATATTGCATGAAATGGTTTTGCAAACTCTAGTTGTTCTTTTACATGAAATCATGTCGCATATTCGAAATGTGTTTCCTTGGAAAATATATGCCGTTGGTTTTCAACTGTTGCATTTATAAAAATTCGTGTGGCCATACTATTGTACCTATTTGTTATTGTCGAAGGCAAATGTCGGAGATCTCCCGAGACGCGCTATGCGTGAACCATTGAGAAAGCTCTCATGGGGAATACCATGAGCCTAAGGGACAACAGGTGTGGTGCTTGCATGAGTTCTATGAGGTCGGGCCAGGGTGGCATGGTTAGGGACCTCCCGAGAGGCGCTATACGTGCACCATTGAGAAAACTCTCGTTGGAGGAGGCTGACATGTTCACGAGGCACTTCGTAGTAGTTCTTTTCATTTTCTCATACGTTTTATACCGGTTTATGCATTGATATAAAATATTTTTGGATTTTCTCACTAGAAGATTCACCTTCTAATTGGGTTATGCCCCTGGAATATTCAAACGTTTCAGGTTTGGCGAGCAGCTCTAAGGGAAAGAAGATAGCTGAAGATTAAGTTTATCTACTATCGTTTGTAGCATGCTTTAGCTATGTTCCGTTGAGGATTAGTCTTGTTAAACGTAAGTATGGATTAATGTATAATTGAGGTGTTTAGTCGTTATCTCTTGAGGATGAGTCTCCATGTATTGAGGTATTTGAAGATGTACTATGGTATGAATTTCGATAATATAATTAAAGTGAATTCAGTTGTGTACCATATCAGGTTTCGATTCATCGCTTTCACAAATTTTATGATGTGCTGGGGAGGTTTTGTTTGGAATTCGGTACTCGAGGTTTTAGATATGTACCGCCAAAAAAGGGAATTTATGCATTTATGCATTTATATTGGGACCCAGCATAGTACATGCTCGGTAAGAAAAATCGGGGTGTTACAGGTGGTATCAGAGCTTAAGTTTATCGAAAGCCTTAAGTGGCTCTGATATAGGTGGTATTAGTGTGTAAGTTTATCAAAAGCCTTAAGTGGCTCTGATACATGTGGGATCAGAGCTGAACCCTATTTGGAGAATTATGGAGGAGCTTAAGTTTATCAGAAGCCTTAAGTGGCTCTGATACAGGTGGTATTAGAGCGTAAGCTTATCGGAATTCTTAAGTGGCTCTGATACAGTTGGTATCAGAGCGTAATGTTATTTGGAGACTTAGGAGAAGTCTGATTTGGAGACTTAAGTGACTTGGATATAGTTGGTATCTAACTTGGAGACTTAAGAGGTATGATGCGATTAGAGCCAATTAGTAGGAACCCCAAGTGAAGGCTTTGGGGGGGGGAAAGAGGCTGATGGTTCATAGAACGAAATCCCTATTTTGAGATTTGGGATTGCCGGTTAAAGTTTTAGAGGTTATGAATTTGAGAATCTAACCTTGTTAAGCGATAGAGCAGCTGGTCGAGATGATCTAGCTATGAAAGATAAGGACCCGATAGTGTGGTTCGAATGTAACGTTGACTCGGTAACCATGATTATGAATCCAAGAGATTTGGAGATTATTGATTTGAGGTCATTAGTTGAAGTCACTACGAGAAATGACAAGATAACTGGTGGTTATCGAGGATAAGTGAATCATGAATGGTTAGTCTGATCTGACATAGCCTAGCTGATGAGTTAGAATTAAATGATAAGTATTTTTGAGGATTATTTAGTGTCTCGGAAATAAGATGTGTAGATCAGGGATCCAATGGATTGGGTCAAGCGAGGGGCCGAAGATGGCTAAGTGATGGCGCTTGAGTTGCGTCAATTGATGAGGTGACCTAGTCAACAGAGGTCGTGACTATGGTTCAGTGCGCTGAATAGACCTACGGAATCAGGAAAAGTTATTGGTAGTCAACCCGACGAAGAGAACTTGAAAGTACCATGGTGAGTGGTGGATTGAGGGCAATGATTGCAAAGAAATTGAGCTTTCAGAAGATGATTAGAACTAGATAACGTGATCTGATTCAGGGTCTTCGGAGATAAATCAGTTTGGGATTCTTGAAGAATTTCTTGGAATAATTGATTGAAGATCTAAGGATTCGTGATGAAACTTTAGAGTTTCAGGAAGAAATCCAGCAAGGATTGGAGTGCCGTAGGTGACGTAAGAACCTACCTACTGTAGCTGGCAGTTTAGTTATGGATTGTCGTCTTAAAGATTGTGCGAATCTTTGACGTGGTTGGGAGAATCAAGTGATGGAAAATGTGCCAGGATGTATTCTCGGAAGATTTATGGATATATAAATCCGTATTGGGCTAATGATAGCTTGAGGTATCAGGTGATTCGCCATGAGTGGGCTTGGAGATTTTGGGGATTGTAAACTCAGGGCAAACCTAAGGGAAGGTTTGCATTGTTCTGTTAGAACCTAATAGATGATCAGAAAGTTGTAAATGGCTAAATGTGTGAAGCCACTGTGAATATTGGGATTTAGGCCAAGAATTTTGAGGAGCCTAGTGAGCCCAGTGATTTGAAGCATACTGAGTGTATGCAAGGAAGGCATGTCTTAGAGCTGACTTCCAATAGGCTGAAGGATGACCTTAGCTTTGTGGTCACCCATGTGAGAACCTTGGCCGTGTGGTGGGGTGAGGGAGGTGCGATGACCTGCCCAAAAGTCCAGTCTGCCCGAGGTAGTTGTGGGAAGAGGTTTCTAGATAGTGCCTTGGATTTTGGAATTGAGGTAAGGTTACCTTGAGGAAACAACTCGTGGGATCGAGTCATGTAAGTTTGGTGCCAACTTAGCTGATGAAGTGGCCAAAGTGAAGTCTTGAGCCTTGTAGAGGTTTCGAGTTGGAAATTTTGATTGTCCGTGATTTGGGACATGATGAGTTGATGTCCTTGGGATGATAGTATATCCGTGTAAAGAAGACACGCGATGATCAAAAGTCTGGGTACGATCTATGAGAGGGGACATGTGGATAGGTTATGCCATAGGCAACCACATGGGACCCAAATCGCTATCGAGATAGCCGAAAGGCATATCTTTGGAAGATTTATGTAATGGTTTAAGGTGCGTAGCTCAAGACCATAGTGAGATTTCGTTGGGAGTAGAAATCAAACCTATGGGTTGTCTGATGGTGATTTCGACACCTATGGGAAGGAATATAGAGTCCTTAGGGATGAGTGACCCGAGGATCCATGAGGTTTTGGGATACGTCTGGCACGGGAAGTGGTGCCAAAAGTGACAGAGGAAGGGACCAGAGCTTTGTGATAGGATCCCTAAGTTGTTTATGAAAAGATTGAAAGTATGTTGAAATTGGTAGGCTTTTGTCAGAGATTCATGAAGAGAATTTCCAAATTAGTTGTATCCATGTCAGGACTTGTGTGGAGGGTCAAGTGAAATGGTATGCCAGATTCAAGGAGAGCTTGTTATAGCTCAAAGGATTGGGTTGCATGTTAATGCAACGTGAACTTGGGATCATGTATGGATCACATTGAGGCATAAGGTAAACTACCCAATGTATGACTTGGTGCTGGTAGTTGAGGTATGTGCTCTTGAGATTATGGAAGCACTACTGATGCGATTAGATGTTTGAGGTGTTCACGGACCACAAAAGTCTAAGGTATGTGTTCTCGCAGAAAGAGTTGAACATGGGGCAACGACGGTGGATGGAGTTCCTAAAGGACTACAACTGCACTTTTTGTATCACCCGGGGCATGCCAATGTGGTGGCCGGGTTGATGGCCCAGGGGTGGCCGCTGGTTGAGGCTTTTAGCCTGACGTTGGTGAGTGTAGTGCCGAAGGGTTCGTCCGTCTTGATAGCTAGCCTGGCGGTTCAGCTGGATCTAGAGACTGAGATACGGGAGACTAGTGGGGGTGACCAGTGTATACATCTATGGATAGATGAGCGTGGCCAGCCCAGGGGTTCTGATTTTTGAGACGCGAGATGGCATTCTCAAGTTTCAGGGTAGTATGTGCATGCCTAAAGTTTGAAAGGAGCACTTGTCGTTGGTTGAGTTCATGTTACCATGGTAGTGTCATGATGGCTTCTTATGTGGTTGATGGTGGAATAACACTATTAGTCACCCGATGTACCAAAACTATCGACTGTTGAACCCTAGTTGAGCAGTCCCTGTGGTTGAACCGAGTGGGTAGGGCAGTCCATACCCAGGCTGGGAATGTCCGGACCGTTGGAGGTGAGGAAGCCTCTGCCAGCAGGTGCGTTAGATTTTCTTAGAGGAGGAGTGATCTCACGCCGGGTCGATGGGGGGGAATGCTAGATGTATGGTTGTTAGGCTATCTCCAGCAGAGTTAAGTTGAGCTCGCCAAAGCTATTTGCGGCGAGGATATTACCAAAAACGAGCTCCAGTAAAGCTTGCTATAGTTATATTTCTTCGCTAAAAATTTGACAACCTGCAAATGCCTTGTTAATGTTAACGAGTAAATTTTTCTCGCTATATCTCCCTCACCCCCCAACTACTCAAGACAGGAAGAGAAAACTATACGAGGGAAGGGTGAAAGAGTTGTAGAGCAATGGCGGTAAGAGGAGATCTGGCGGCACACACCAGATCTGGCGACGATAGCCACGAACAGCAGCAACAACGACCAGCGGTAACAGTAGGAGATCCAGCTTTGAGTTCCAGCGACGACAGCAACGAGCAGCTTCATCGTCTTCCTTGTGGAGTCTTCTTCACAGTGTTTCCTGGTATTACATTTGTATATTTTGTATATTTTTTGTATTATTATATGATTGATATTGAGTTGTGTATTTTTTGATATTGATATTGAGTTCTTCACAGTGGCGGCAATGTTATTTTATATGATTGATATTTTTTATCTTCTTGGTGATTTGTGTATTTTTTGTCTTGTTCATAGCATTTCCAGCATCTTCCTAGTGCATCTTCCTGGTGACTTCCTCATGGAGTCTTTTTTTGTCTTTTTTGTATTATTGTGTTGTGTATTTTGATTACTGATTTTGTATATGTGTATGTGACTAATTTGTGTATTTGATTATTTATTTTGTATATGTGTATGTGATTAATTTGTGTATTTGATTATTAATTTTGTAGATGTATATATGATTCATTTGTGTATTTGATTATTAATTTTGTAGATGTGTATGTGATTAATTTGTGTATTTGATTATTTATTTTATATATGTATATATTTAATTATTTTATATATTAAGTGTTCAAAAATAATAATGAAGCTTGCTGGAGATAGTTTAGTAGAAGAATGGCATTTTCTTGAATCACATAAGTGCTTCAGCAAGTTCTTCTTCCCTGACATCCAACGCAATTAGTGGTTATAATGGGCTTTCCTTTAAAACCATGCTATTCATTTAACTTAAAACAGAGATCAGTTGCAAGAGATTTGGGTGTGTTTGATCTCTTTTTCAAGAACCTTCCTTCTACGTGCTTTATGTTTTATTTCCTGGCAAACCTTATTCTGTTCCTTTTCTAAACCTTGATACCTTCTGTTATCTAATTGAATTCCTTAAATATTAATTTTTGTCTCAGGTTGACCAATTGCATTTTGTTTTCCATGGAAGGAAATAATAATGACCATTACTACATAAATTTACTCAATCATGATCAGAATATTGTAGACGAATATGCAAATGTGGTGGCCACTCCATCCCTACCTGATTCATCCGAAGTCAACACTCAAAGAAAGGTACGAACAAAAAACTTCTCAACGGAAGAGGATTGTATGCTTGTGTCAGCATGGCTAAATATTAGTACGGATGCTGCACATGGTAACGATCAAACAAAACAAAGGTATTAGGAAAGAGTTCATGCCTATTTTCATCAATATAAGGAGTTTGAATCTGATCGAAGTTCCAATTCGTTGATGCATCGTTGGTTCACAATCCAACTTGCTGTGAGTAAATTTCAAGAATATTATAACCAAATAGATGGCAGAAATCAAAGTGGAACAACAGAACAAGATAAGATAACCTCCATTATTCTTTTGTTGCTAATTATTAATATCATGTTGATAGTCATAATTATTGATATTATTTTTAACTTATTAGATTTCTCAAGCAATAGAGATGTACAAGAGCATACAAAAGTCTACTTTCACATTTCTACATTGCTGGCATGAGTTGCGATATGCACTAAAATTTTCTACGAGTTCGTCAAAGAAAAAATCTAAAAGTTCTCAACATGCAAGTCCTACAACATCATCACCATCTACTTTCGATTCGATAAACTTAGATGATATTGATGTCCAACACAACGAGCCTTCATTGGAACAACCAATGGGAAGAGATGCTACAAAAGAACGCAGGCGAAAAAATAAATCTAGCGTAACAGACTCTTCTACTAGAGAACTAGCAAACGTGTTGAAGGAAATTACTGGAAGAGAACGCAATCCCAAATGTTATTAATTGAACAAACGAATGAGATGTTAAGGTTGGAAAGAGATAGGGTTGAACTAGAAAGAAAAAGGGAAGAATGTGAACAACAACTTTATGAAGAAAGAATTATTGGGGTTGATACTAGCAATATGGATGAACTTCAAACTGAATATTACAAAGCTCTCAAAATTGAAATTATTCAGAAAAAGCGAAATGCAAGGTTGCACCTAGATTTGTAATTGGAGTTGGATTAATGTATGTATCTTTTCATTTTATTAATGTAAGGTTCCCAGATTTCTAACTAGAGTAGGCATTAATATATGTATCGTTTCCTTTTATTAATGTATGGAGTTGGGATTAAGTGAAGTTCATGAACATCTAACTTGATGGCTATTTCTCACATATGTTGACTCGGAACTGACAACTTTTTATTAATACAATAGAAAACAAGTACATTAATTTATTTTAATTCGATTGTTTACCATACATTTCCCATAAATGCTCCACAAGATCATTTTTGAGTTGCATATGAGCTTGGCTGTCTCGAATTTGATGGTGAACCTGTATGAAGTCTATAATTTCATTTGTGCGATTGCGAAACAATTCAATTGTTGGAGTGCCAGCAACTGTATCATATTTGGAATCCACACCCTCATGAACTGTACCACGTTCATCTTCAACTATCATATTGTGCAAGATTATACAAGTCGTCATTATATCTTTGAGTGCTTGAACGTCCCAAAAACGTCCCAGTCCACGTACTATTGCAAATTGTGATTGTAAGACTCCAAATGCTCTTTCGACATCTTTTCTAGCAGACTCTTGTTCTGCAACAAAAAAATTCGCCTTATTCCCTTGAGGAGATGGAATCGTTTTAACAAAAGTAGACCACAAGGGATATATACCATCAGCAAGATAATATCCCATGGTATATTCATGTCCATTAATGGTGTATTTTACTTCAGGACCACGACCTTCTTCCAATTCTGAGAATACATGGGATCTATCTAACACATTAATGTCGTTTAATGATCCCAGTAATCCAAAAAAAGCATGCCATATCTATAGATCATATGAAGCTATTGCTTCCAAAATAATGGTTGGTTCAGGGGCATGACCTGTATACATTCCATGCCATGCAGTTGGGCAATTGGCCCATTTCCAATGCATACAATCAATGTTGCCCAACATTCTTGGGAACCCGCGTTGCTCAGCCACGGTCATCAACCTTGCAATATCAATACTATTTGGTCACCTCAAATATTGCTCGCCAAATACCTCAATCACTATTTTCACAAACCTTTGGAAACTCTCTATTGTTGTACTTTTGCCAATCCTAACATATTCATCCACAACATCTACAAGTGATCCATATGTAAGCATCCTTAATGCTGCTGTAATTTTTTGGAGTGATGATAATCCAAGAACTCCTGCAGCATTATATCTTTGAACAAAGTATGAATCATGTGATTTAATTGCTACTTGAATTCGTAGAAATAATGATTGACGCATACGAAACCTTCTACGAAACAAATGTGGTGGATATGTAGGAGAATCACCAAAATAATCACGATAAAGCCTCTCATGACCTTCAACTCTATTGCGATTGATGACACGATGATTTATCACGAATCCACGATGACGTGATACAGAGCCATGATCTCCAAATTGAATATGGTGTTCAACTAATGCTGTAACAATAACCTCTTCCTCTTCATTGTCTTGAACTTCTTCATGGATCATTTGGAAGAACATACGGTTGATGTTGGACATGGTGGCTAATGTGAGTTGATGTTTTAGATTTGTGGGTTGTAAATTTTTTAACCAAATGGATCATTTATTTATAAACTGTTGGAATATGGTCGTTAAAATATGACTGTTGGAATAGCCATTAGAATATGACCATTGGAATATAGCCGTTGGAATATGGTCGTTGAAATATAACCGTTAGAATATGACCATTGTTGAAATTTTAATTTTATCATATTAAAATCTTAATTTTGTTATTAAATTATATTTTGTTAAATAATTACTTTTTATAAAATTAGTAAATTGATTTAAAAATATATTAAATATTATTAATATTTAATATTATAATATTTATTATTAAATTACAAAATAAATAATAAAATTTTATAGTAGTTAAATATATATGTAAGGTAAAATAAATAAAATTGAAGTTTATTGATAAAGAAATGAAATAGGGAGTTAAATAGAAAAGAGAATATAGAGTGTTGCTGGAGTAGACACAATTTTCGAGATAAAATAAGAATAGGGAGTAAATTATTTATAATATAATTGAGAGTGAAATGAGGAGGTTTGCTGGAGATAGCCTTACTCCTCATAATTAACCAAGGCCATACCTTCATAATTAACCTTAAGGCCATATCCACATAATTAACCTTAACTTCATAATCCCATTTTAGACTTTACACAATCCTCAAATATCGAATTAATAATTATCGAGATACTTAAAATCCAAGATTGATAACTCAAAGTTACTTGATAAGTATGTTTTTGCTCCAGTGCCTTTACAAGATCTTTGTTTCATCCTAATACCACTTTAGGGTTGTTCCTTACATAAAATCAAAGTCCTTTCAAGATTTCGCTGACTTTCTGAAAGTCCCTTACAACCATTCAATTTTTCAGGCTGTATCTTAGTTGTATCGAAAATTGTCCCCGTTTTAATTGCTTGCAACATTATAAATCCCATCTGAAGACATTCGTCAGTGATATACCATTTTCTTTAGACATTTACATTTCGAGGTACTCTCTTTCATTTATTCGACTGTTTAAAATTATTAAACTGTCTTTTGATATATAAAGTTGACTCTTCTAACATCACGAAATATGGGATATTACTTATTTTGATTTGGGGTATTACGCCCACCACTAATGCCTATATATAGCCCTTGCTACACGACAAGAGGGAAATATGACCTAGATCTAAGACTCGAAAACTCTAACCCTCGTCACACCCCGAACCCATTGGGAGGCTCCCACCTAAAGACACCTGTCCAGAACATCACAAGATACATATACATACATACTTTTATTTCATAGTATCATTTCAATTAGGTATCGGAGGGCCTGCATGAGGGAGCTCCCCGCATGTCTTCTAACTATCATTGTGTTGACCATCCAGTGCCTACTCATTCTATAAGAAAGAGAACGATCAAAGAGCACATAATAATACCCGCATAAAACTCTAATACTTAAGTCAGATATTTACATTTACTGAAGACTTAGATATAATATTGAAATTAGTATAAAAGATATACATTTTTTAAAATGAGTATTAAATTTATTTATAAAAAAATATAAGAATTCGTGATAAGTATTCTTGATATTTTAAAATCAAATAGAATTAAAACTCTCATAAATAATGCCTATTCTTCACAAAATTCTTAAAGAACTTTTCAAATCATGTTCGCGCTTCATTCATTCAGACCCCCCAGGGGATATTTATTGGGCAACTTTTGGGAAACCCTGTCTCCTAGAGTTAATCACAATCTTCAAGAGAATATGATCTGCTCTTGAAAAATTATGGGAGACTGAACATTTTTATGTTTCCGAGAGACTATTCAGTCTTTCAAAAGTTGTTTTTGGCTTTTGTTTTGAATGCTTTATTTATTTTTTTTTATCGTTTAGTAAACTTTTACTATACATCACATATAAATTCTTAATAATATTTTTAAATTATAAAAAAATTAATTATAAATAACTTAAATGACATAAAATATAAAAAAATTTTAAGTGAGTTCAGAAACTCAAATCCTAAGAGTGCAATTTTGTTCACCCCTTTAACGGGATGAACATCACCCTCACACTTTTTGTGAGGGTAAATAAAATAATGAAACGACATAAAAATACGAAATAACATAAATATTTTTATGTCGTTTTATTATTTTATTCATCCTCACAAAAAGTGTTAGGGTGAACATCAACCCGTTGAAGGGGGCGGACAAAATCGCACTCAAATCGTAAGGCTACACTGGAAGGCTCTTAACGGAGTTTGGATCGCCGAGAAAATAAAATGGGTGGCATCTGGGACATCACAGAAATAGACACGTGTCTGTCTGACAATAGCCGTTGCCTTACATGTTGGCCACGTTTTATCACACTTGTCCTTTGCTCTTTTCTTCGTTCAAAGCTTCTATTTCTATCATATTATCATCATATCATATATAATAGCACTCTCGTCAGTTGCCCCTCAATTTGTGTCCCACTGCAAACTGTTTGTTTAACTTCAATTGTTGTCAGTCAATCTGATAAGTTGCAATGGCCAAGAATAAAAGAATAGTATTCTCCCGGCCGGTATTATTAAGGTGGGGCGTGGTGGTTGTGGTGGCGGCGATGGTGGTCACTGCCACCGGTGCGGTGGCGAAGGAGGAGGAGGACAGCAAGTATGTAGAGGGGAAGGTGAAGGTAGAAGAGGCACGAGGGAAGGCCGGAGAGACTGGAAAGGAGGCGAAAGAGGCGTCAGAGTCATGGACGGAGTGGGCTAAGGACAAGCTCTCCGAGGGACTCGGGTTCAAGACCACTGATGAAGAGTCGGCGATGCACGACACTACTGCCGAGGACGCCTCTCAGCAGGCCAAGAACACCAAAGACAAGATTAGGGACGTTGCTCCCGGTACTTGTTAATTTCTTGGGCGCAATAACATTAATGCTTTAGATATATATATATATCAATAGTACTACCTAAATTAATTAATGGTCGTGTCAACACATGACAAGATGATGTTGCAGGAGCTGCAGAATGCAGTACAGAGAAAGCTCAGGAAGCGGAGGATGCTGCGGCGGAAAAGGCTAGGCAGGTGAAGGAAACGGCACAGAAGGCAGAACAGATGAAGCAAAGGGCCGGCGAGAGGGCGGAGACGGTCAAGGAGAAAGCGTATGAGGAGGCAGAACAGACGAAGCAAAGGGCCGGCGAGACTGCGGAGACGGTCAAGGCGGAGGCGAGTCAGACTGCTCAGGGGGCCGGCGAGACTGCGGAGACGGTCAAGGCGGAGGCGAGTCAGACTGCTCAGGGGGCCAAGGATAAGGCGAAGGAGAAGGCGGAGACGGCGAAGGAGAAGGCAGCGAGGCAGGCGGAAGAGGCGTACAGGAAGGCTGAGGAGATGACGAAGAGGGCAATGGATGAAAGCCAGAAGAAGGCCAAGGAGGGTTACGAGGCGGCGAAATGCAAAGCTGGGGAGACTCTGGAGGCAGCCAAAAGCAAAGCCGACTCCACCAAAGACACCATCGCCTCCAACTACGAAGCTGCCAAGCAGAAATCCTCAGAAATCAAGAATGATTTGTCCACCGGAGGAGGGGATCGGGACGATGAGCTTTGAGCTTCCTTCGCCTAAAATTTACTCTTTTACCTACAGCTTTGTGTGTTTTTTTTCCCCGTTCTTTTTCGCTTTCGAGGCAGCATCCATGACAGAGACTTATATGTTAATTAGGCAGCGTGTGGTTTATTTATTCGTCCGTTACATTGTGATGAATGTCTTACCGCAGAAGCTGTAGCCATCAGCATGCTCGTAATTAATGTTTCCGTCTCTAATTGATGAGAATCTTCCACACCTTATAATTCATGTCGGCACAAAGTTACGAAATTTATTGAGTTTTTTTAAACTCATTTAAATGGATTTTTCTTTTTTTATAAATGAACTCACTTAAAATGTTTTTTTGAATAAATAAATGAACTCACTTAAATATTTAATAAGTTAATTAAAATGGAACAGATCACATAAATTTAAAAACTATTGACTTTTCAGGCACTACTGTTCGTAGTAACTTTTACACCCTTTTTGCAAAAGAATTTATTTTTTGTTTGAAAAAATAATTTCATTTTAATTTCAAGAAGTCAATGCCATCAAAGATGGAATTTGAAAATGAATTTGACATTTTGTTCATAAATCAATTTTGTGAGAATACTTTTTAATTTTTCAAATTAAATTATTATACAAAGGCTGTTTTAGAAAATAAAGTTATAATATTGTATTTATTTTAATTTTAAATTTTTAAAATTTAATTAAAATTTTATATTTTAAGTTCTTCCAAACATGAGAATAAATTGTGTGTAAATTTTACATTTCAAATTCATTTCCTTATATAATATATAAGATAATTTAATTAAGATAAAAATTAATTGATTTCTGTGTAATTATAAATGGGATAAGCTCTTTCCTTAATTAAAAAAAGGGATTTAAGTGAGATAAAATTAAAATTAGAGTTTTAATATTAGTTCATTTAAACCTATTAGTTAAGGTCCTCTCCATATAAATAAAGCTACTTATATAAGGTATTACATATATATAAAAAAAAAAAATAGAGAGCATATCAAATATCTTGAGTTGAGTTTGGATTATCAAAGTAGTTATGGACATTTGGGTACGTTGTGGCATGTTTTTCATCTTGTGATTATATACTTTACTTGAAACGTAAACAAGGCTGATAATATGATGTAGAGGCAGATCTAAGGGGGGAGGCACGGGCTGTAGCCTGTGCTCGCTCCAGCCCTTCCTTAAATTTGTCTTGGGATTTGGACAATTGGAGGCTGAAATGGCTTCTGGATCTGGGGGCCAGCCTTTCCCCAGGTCCATCACTAGATCCGCCCCTGATATGATGAGTCATAAAAGTCTACTTTCGCAATTAGTTCAATGCTTGGGAGATCTAGTGAATTTGTAAATTTGGTGATATGGTAGAAGAGGTTGTCATTGAGGTGGTTGTTCACGTTGTTGTCTATGATTTTGAAAATGTTTTGATGATAAGATTTAAGGAAAACTCTAATGAATCTTGATGATGAGTTTTCAAATAGTAAACATTTGTTTAAAATTGAATTTAGGATGTAAATTGAGTAAGGCTGTTCATTAATTGATTAACACATCTTTTATTTGAGTAAAGCTTAAATGTTAATCAAGTAATTATGTTTGGAAATTCAATTGTAACTAACTTTCAAATATATTTCTAGTAATTGAATATCTGTAATCAAGTAAGACATGTTAGGTCTTGAAAAATTAAACAATAAATATTTGAACTTAATAGAATAATTATCCGTCTAATCAAGTGAGGAAATGTTTTACTTGAGTAACAAGTATTGTACTCAACTAACTATTTCTTTAATCGAGTAAAAATAGACCCTTCCTCTTAGGGGAGTTGTAACACCCGAGAAAATTTTTGAGGATAAAATGATATTTGGTAAAGGGCAAAATTGGAAATTTGGGAAAAATGAGACTTTAGGGCACACTAAACCAGTTTTGATTACCGGAATAGTCAACGGGAGTACCTCGGACCCTAGATTTCCCAAGAAAATGGTATAGTATCGACAAGCAATTAAAATTAAGATTTTTAGTGGTGAAATAAAGAAGATCGGGAACAATTTTCGGTACAGCAAAATATAGCTGCCCATTTAGGTCGTATTACCGAATTACTGTAAACGACGTCCAAAAAGTCAACGGAGAGTGTCAAGGAATATTATTCGATGTGTAGAACAACCCTTAAGTAGTTTCGGGTTGAATCGAGTGGATTTGAGGTCAAATAAATCAGTCGGGCCAAAGTGTAATTTCTTAAAAATGCCCGAGGGAGGTCTAAACGGTAATTTTTCAAAAGTTTCAAGGGAAAAATGAGAAATACTAATCTTGAGGGTCTTAGTGATAGTGTTAGAGAGATCAGGGGCTTGAGAAAAGGGGCCAAAATGCAAAAGGAAAATTCAAGGGGCTAAAAGTGCAATTTTTGGAAAATTGCACAGAGAGGGCAGATCTGGACGCACGATTTGGCCAAAAAATTCGGCCATTTGGCCGTCAAGTCTTGTCAAGGAGTAGCCTAGGGTGTCCTAGGAGGCGTGGGGAAGAAGCATGGCCGGAAAATCGGCCACGTGGGGTGGTTTTTGGGCTATAAATAGCCGAGGGCTTTCGGCCGAAGGAGAAGCACAAATCGAGCTCGATTTTGAATGAATCTTGGAGCTTGGATAGAGGGCTTTTGGTCTCCAAGAGGTAAGGATCATTTTGGCACCGATTTGAAGCATTTTGGTGAAGGTTTGATGGTGTTTCGAAGAAGGCCGGATATGCCCTAGGCAGACCGCGACTGACACCTGTAACTCGACTTTTAAACGTCTTCCCGACGTCCTTTCGGCCTGAAACCAGCGGGGTCGTGATCGATTCTTCAAGGGCTTTACAACGGCACCCGAATCGAGGCCATCGGAGCAATCGCCGGCGACCGGCTGAAGGTTGAAGACGACTGGCGCGTGACTGGCATGCGCCAGTTCAAACCAGGCTATCCACGCGCCGCGCGTGAGGGCGCGTGAGACCAGGTAATTTTGAAATTCCTTTTTATTTATTTTTATAAAATTATTTTATGAATTATGGTGCAATAAAATTTGGAAAAATGTTGGAGAAAATAGTCATTTTGTAATTTTCTAAGTGAAAAAGGCTTATGAAAAATAGGAAAAGGAATTAGAAAATCCTTAGAAAATTTTGGGAGATAGGAATTAATTATTTATGAATTATTGTGAAGAGAAATCAAGGAAAAATTTTGAGTAGGTATTTATTAGAATTTTGAGGAGAAGTATAAAGAAAATAAGAAGAAATTATGGAAAATTGGAAAAAAATAGATATTGATGTGATTTTGAACAAATGTGATGACTAAGGTAGCGGTGAGACTCGAGGTTGAAATACAAGAGCGTCAGGTGCAAGAAACGAGGCTAGGCACGCAAATCAAGGCAAGCACGCAAATCGGGGCAGGCGCGCAAATCGAGGCTGACCACGCTGGACAGTTGGAAATCCGTCTAAAGGTGAGTGTTCTCCCCAAACTCGGTTTTGACTTGTGAGTGGTTCTTCCCAAAAGATTTCAAGTGACACGTAAATGGTTTTCATGCTCGGTTTGTGATAAGTTGTCCAAATGATTGTTTACATGTGCATTAAACGTTGATTTTTGATTTAAATGACGCATGTTATGAGTTTAAGTGATGCATGTTATGATTTTTTCGACCATTGGCTTGTTTGTGTCGTTCATGTGGTATGTGGGTTATTAACCTGTGACGAAGCCCAGAGTAACAGCACTCGGGATGCGTACCTGGATTAATGCTTGGTGACCACTTGGGACGGGGCTGAGACGGACTTCACCCTACGGGACCCAAGTGGCGGGGCTGCGAGTGGACACCACCCCGGTTGTTGGCTCAAGTGGCGGGGTTGCGAGTGGACACCACCCCAGGATCCTTTGAGCAGTAGCATTAATGCCGAGGTGACGTCGATTCCGGGGATAGTGCTGACGTGATACTCTTGGGGCTAGGGTTGTGTTTTGGAATGCTTTTGAGTGGGAGCGTAAAGCCTGACAATGACTGTAGGGTGATTCTTGGGTTCATGTGTCGAGGTTGTCCCTCTTAAGCAGGATCGGGTTGCCAATGGGTCGATTTGGTCGTGTCGCCTTTAGAGAGATTGCGTTTTCCCCGGTTAGGGTTAAATGTTGTGTGGGATTCTCTTAGGCTAGTGCATGTTGAGATTTATCGATTTTGGTACATGAATTTACATACATGAAAACGTTTTGAACTCTCACTTAGATGATTCAACATCTAATTTGGACTATGTCCCTGGAATATTCAAACGTTCCAGGTGAAAGCAGTGGCGTACAGGAAAAGAATGTCGTCAAGATGTAGCAGATACAGTCAGTTTTCGTAGATTTTGTCTATGATTATAATGATCAGAGATTATGTAATCTATTTTCATGTGAAACATCGATTCAGTTATTGTGAAAGGAATTGTCAGTTATATGTGTATATATTTGAGGTTTCGATCTTGCTTCCGCTGATATGATTGATGATGCCTGTCTTAGTCTATTTATTGAATATTGTTATACTAAGAAGGCACGATCGAGATTGTCGGGAAAACGGTTTTAATGGCGATCGAGGGATTTATGTGGTGTTTGATTTAAATTTTCTCGAAATCTCGAATTAACGCACGCTTGAGAAAAGTGGGGCGTTACAGGAGTTCTCCCATAGAAAGTACCAATCTTAGGAGAAAAAGTTCTCCTAGGAGAGGAAGTTCTCCCGGAGAACTATCTTGTGCATCAGAATCCACCAGGTTGAGCATTTTGTTAGGGAAGTCATAAGTAGATCCGTTTCCTACACAACTTTGACCTACATTGTCTTGCATAATGTGGCCTGCCTACAGCAGACCCTCCTTCCTCTGAGGAACATTCCCCCATAGGAGTTTCTCAGTAGGGTTTTTTTGAGCTCAACTCTAGGACAACCATGTATATCTAGGTGAATGGCTTTTCTTGTAGCCAGAAGAGTCGCACACCTCCCTATACACGCACGCCATGTGTCCCAGTCATAACTAAAGGGTATAAATGCCCCTTAACCTTTCGACTTTTAGACTTTTCTTCTAACCTTTGCATGACCTACACCCACACAACTCTTATTTTCCCAAAGTATCCTTTACTTCTCCCAGACGACCTTTATTGCATACTTTACTCGTACTATTTCATTCGCACAACATTTGCATTTCTACTTTACTATGACAACATTTGAGTTAAGCATTGGAGGGACTGCGCGAGAGAAATCCTCACATGCCTTCTAATTGCTTCTTGCCTTGCAGACACTTCTTCGAGGTACATATCAACTTTCCTAGACAATGAAGACTCATTTGGATAGCCTTTTCTTGGACTACTCTGATCTAGTCATTCTCAAGTTCTCCTGGACAATGGATTGAGCCCTCACAACAGCAGTAGACTTCTCCCAGACAAGCCTTGCATTTTTGTTTTGCCTAGCCCTAGCAATTTCTTACTGAGCTTTCTTGGAAACAAATTTTAATTGTTGTAAGGTGTCATCTGTAATACCCTTGATGAGTCATGATATATTATATCACTTAAGAGAATATTGGTATATGGAAAATTCCATAAATGCCCTTGAATTAATGAGAAGGCACAAAATGTGTAGGATGCCTTATGAGGGGCAAAACGGTAATTTGGAGTCCCGTCCCATAGTAAGATAAATTATTTTGGAGAAATTATTTATATTAGAGAATTAATTTTGGGGAGAATTTAATTCTTGATTAAGTGTATGGATAATTAGGAAATTTAATTAGAAGCCAAGTATGGTTACATTTGTGACACTTGGCAAAATCTTATGGAAGGAGATTTAAATTAAATTTGGGAATTAAGATTTATTTGATTAAGAGAATTTGGACACATGGCATGATCTTATGAATCAAGAGTGATATTTAAAATAAATGCAAAAGGAAAATAAATTAGTCTCTCAAACATTTAATGAGAGCCATGATGGAGGGAATTAAAAGAAAATCTTAATTAAAAAGAAATGTGTCAAGCATTAATGGTGGAAAATGGTAAATTTAAATAAATGCTAAAGTAATTAGATTATGTCTTTCAAGAGCCTTTAAATTTAAATCAAAAATAAATTATTTAAGTCACCATTAAATGCTTGAAATGTTGAGGATTTAAATTAAATGCAAAATTAGGAAATTAGTCAATCTTGGGAAATTAGTCATGATTTAATTATTTGGAAAATGGGAGAATTATGGAAAATTGGATTGATCCAAGGGATGAGATTTAATCTCCAAAGAAAGATCAATGGATGAGATTCAAGGAGACAAAGTCTCTTGGATTTGTGTTTTCTTTAAGTCTAGAGAAGTGTTCTCCCAAGATCAAGGGCTAGGATTAAATTTGGGAGAAGCACAAGGATTGTGCTAGTGTTAAAGGTGGAGATTTAGTCTCTTGAAATAAGAAGAAATCAATGGCTAGGATATAATCTTGAGATTGGGCATGGATTAAGAAGAAAGTTCTATAAATAGGGAGTGGGAAATTGGTTCAAAGCTTTTCCCCACATGTGAAGTGAAGGAAGCAAGAAGGAACCAAGGCAAAGAGAAAGAAGAGAAATTCTAGCAAAGGTAAATCTAGTCCCTCTCTTGAAATAAGTTGAATGCTTTCATATAAGAGTTAAAAACAAAACTTCTTTATTGTTTTGTTAGGGTGATTAAAGTCTAAGAGAGCCTTGGATTGTGGAAGTGTGAAGCTTTAAAGAAAACAAGGTAAGGGATAGCCCCATGTCGAGGGGTTTTTGCTTGCATTTGTACATGTGTGAATGAGTTGCATGTAATGATTCTTTGCATGTTTTGTGCCCTAGTGGACCTATGGCCATAAGGAGGATTTGTGATGGGAGTGAGGGGTTGGTTGGTGCCTTAACCTAAGTGGTTATGAGGGCATGGAGAACTACCCTTAATATGCATTGCATTTGCATTACATGTTTATGTTCTCATACTACATTTACATTTGCATAGCACCCTTACTGAGCATTGGCTCATAAGGTCATTTGAACCTCTATTGTAGGTGGAGAATCATCTAAGGGAAAGGGAGTTTTGCAAGGTTGAAGGTATTGAAGCAAAAATGAAAGCATGTGTAGTTGTGTTTATTTATTTTGTTGTTAAATGTTGTATTTATGTGTTAAATATGTAATGTATGTTAAATGTGGGTGAAAGGGGGTAAACTTGAGTGTTTTGGAAGCCCCTTGGTATGAAAAGGTATTCTGGAAAATATGGTGTTTTTAAAAAAAAATATTTCTTTAATAAAAATAAAGAAGAGGCAGTGTGCTGGTGCCATAGGCGCGCAGCAGGGCGCGGCCGGGCGGCCGAGCGCGCGGCCCGCGCGCTGGGGGCGCAGCTGGTGCTGCTGCCCGCCCCCTCCTTGCTGCTATGCCATTTTTTTTATTTTAAATTTATTTTCTATTTATTTAATTAATTCTAACATTTTTATTAATTATGAAATAGAATGTATTTTAAATAAACAAATAAAGGAGTATTTTAGCCTCTAAATCAATTATTAAATTAATATGAATTTGAGGCAAATGTGGGATAAATTTCCATATTTTGGAGAATTAAATAATGGAGTATTTTCCTTAAATTTTAGAAAAAAAAGATGGGAATGCCTTGATGTTGTATTTCAAAATTTATTTCCTAAGTGTTTGGAAAATTTGGTATTTTGAAATAATTAAAGGGAAAAAGCAATGGAGATTTGATAAGGGAAATTTTATAAATTTTTTCCAAAGCAATGTTAACCCAATAGTTTTCTAAAGGAAATGAATGTGAAATAAATGGGTTAATAGTTGGGGCAAAGAAATTATTATTTTCTTATAATTAAGGCTTATGCCATAATTTATATGAATTTAGTGAGCGAGTTTATTTCTTTCGATCCTGTGAAGCCATCATTAGCTCTTCATTAAGAGCTTGAAAAGGTGGCACTTCTCGAGGTTTTGGGTTTATTCTTCGCGGGGTCGTTTAGTTATCTTCCCGAAACCTTGAGTGGAGTGAAGAGAGGGCGAAGTCTAGTTCCCACCTAGGTCGTTTCTCTTCGAAACGTAGCCATCTCTTCGTCTTTGCCCTAGCACGTGAATAATAGGTTGATTATTCGTGAGTAACACCCGTAGGTGGGAGCGGGGCGTTACATCATCTATGGAAAATGAGAGAAAGGTCTAACGATGGCAAGAAAGACAAGGTTTACTTGTGCTGGAGAACCATCACAACCAAAAACTATCAGAACTTGCACAAATCCTCTTGGACAATGGAGGACTCACCCTAGAGAACATCCATCAGTCATTTTTCCCGAAAAACAAGCATAAGAACACACAACAAGTCCTCTTGGACAAAGATAAAGGGACCTAGAGGCCAACCAACAATATTATCCATAATAAGGTTGATCCATCGAGCAAAACTCTCCAATACATGATCACAATTCTCCTGGATAACTTGGACGTATGCCCAGACAATGAAGACATCCCTCCAGACAGGTCCCCATCCTTGACAACTACTGTGATATGCACTCCCCACTCTATTCCACTCCTCCCATAGGAAATGCGCAAGCCCAAATAGGAGTTCTGGGGACTTTAAGAGTAAAAATGCCCCCTACAGTATCTCCCGTGGAATATCAATAGTTGGCAAAGAAGTATGATGATTTGACAAAGACTCATGAAGAGAGTTGGAGGGCTTTGAAGCACCTTACCAACTTGCTACACACCATTTTGACTATTGTTAAGCTGCCCCCGAGGCATATGACTTCAAAAAGGATTCATATTAATCCACCTTTGAGGAAAACTCCTCAAAGGCAAACACACATGCCAGCTCTACCCCCGCAAAGACAGTAGCCGTATATACCTATGCCTAAAGAGCTGTATATAGAGAGGCATAAGAACACCAAAAAGGGATTTTCCCATGAAGAGACTGTAAAAAACACCACTTCCACCAAGGGTGATCAAAATCTGGGCAAGAACCCTACCAAACACCTATAGGGGCTGCCCTTGAAATTCTTTCAGGGTTTGAAGCAAAAAGGCTCAGTGAAGAAATACTTGAGCAAAAGAAGGATGTGACGACCTATAATAAGATACATCACCAAAGAGTACCCTTTTTTTCCAAGTTGTTAAGATGCCCTTTCCTTCCAAGGTTCAAGCTCCCACAATTGCATGTGTATACAAGAAGGGGAAATCCCAACCACTAAGTACAAAACTATGAATCCCTGGCTCTTCTCATGGATGGGATGATGCCGCGATGTGTTATGCTTTTCCCCTATCCTTGGCTAAACAATCCCATGCTTGGTTTATCGAGTTACCACATAGGACCATTTCTTCATTCAAGTAGTTGTGAATGGAGTTCATAACATCTACCCCCGCAAAGACAGTAGCCATATATACCTATGCCTAAAGAGCTGTATATAGAGAGGCATAAGAACACCAAAAAGGGAATTTCCCATGAAGAGACTGTAAAAAACACCACTTCCTCCAAGGGTGCTCAAAATCTGGGCAAGAACCCTAACAAACACCTGTAGGGGCTGCCCTTGAAATTCTTTCAGGGTTTGAAGCAAGGAGGCTCAGTGAAGAAATACTTGAGTAAAAGAAAGATGTGACGACCTACAATAAGATACATCACCAGAGAGTACCCTTTTTTTCCAAGTTGTTAAGATGCCCTTTCCTTCCAAGGTTCAAGCTTCCACAATTGCATGTGTATACAAGAAGGGGAAATCCCAACCACCAAGTACAAAACTATGAATCCCTGGCTCTTCTCATGGATGGGATGATGCCACGATGTGTTATGCTTTTCACCTATCCTTGGCTAAACAATCCCATGCTTGGTTTATCGAGCTACCACATAGGACCATTTCTTCATTCAAGTAGTTGTGAATGGAGTTCATAACATCTTTTGTTATCAATGCCCCCAGAAAGAATGACCCCTACTTACTTACACAACATCCATCAAAAGACTAACGAGTCGCTATGGCAGTACATAGACGACTTTTAGAAAGCCACATTGAAGGTTTATGAGTTACAAGTGGGTATAGTGGTTGCGATGCTACTTCAAGGCACAATTTTCACGTTCCTAAGGGAGTCCCTAGCCTATAACCAACCAATATTATTGGCTAAATTATTTGCCTGCGCCAACAGGTATGTGGCTCAAATTAAGATTTTTCTAACCTTTAATGCATCTCAAGATAGGGATAAGAAAAAGAGAAAAAGGCCATTTAGAAAAAGGTTTGGAAGACATGAGATGAAGGCCCAAAGACCTAATGATTTCACCAAGGCTAATTTCTAAAGGTATACTCTTATCTCAGACTCCCATATTGCCAACCTTTCTATTATAGGGCACACGAGGATGATCAACTTTCCTCCTCCCTCCGATAAGCCTAGGGGAAAAGATATATAAGCTTATTGCAAATTTCACCAATACCTAGGCTACTCAATGGAGCAATGTCGTAGTCTTTGAGAATAGATTGAGTAGTTTATAAGAGATGGCAAATTGGACTAGTTTATTCTTAATGGTCCAAGGCAACCCCAAGACCGAAGAAAGGTTTCGCAATTGAACATCTAGCAACAACAAGGAATGTAACGCCCCGTTTTCCCGGGTGCGTTATAACTTGAGACAATTCTGGGACGATAAATTTTTTTCTTTCAAACTAATACTAAACCGCATCATTCCTCGCATCTATCCCAGAATTTTCAATCATTTACCTATAAAGAGAGAATCATCATACATCAAATGAGGAAGCTAGAATCAAATCTGACATCTTACTTTAATCATAAATCAATTCTTTGCATCACCGTTTCTTGAACTTAATTCTCAATACAAGGCTATTCATCAATGGAACATAACTTCCTCATCATGACTTAAAACATAACATAAGTTCTCAACAAACATTGATACATAACATATGTCCTCACTAACATTAACCCTAAATAGGGTTATACATCGTCATTAACCATAAGGTTATACATCATTATTCCTCAAAACGTTCAAATTTTAAAGTAGCAGAACTTAATTACATGAGCTATATTACATACATTTCATTCATCATGCACTTTGCTAAGTGCCAATTCATGCCTCATTCATCCTCGTATCTGCTACAATCTCCATCTGGAACTTTTGAATATTCTAGGGGCAAAGCCCAAGTTAGATGATGAATCATCTAAGTAAGGGTATAAAATCATTTTCGTGCATATATGCAAAATGTCCTTTTCCATTTCATTTCGCTTTGAGCCTACCGTACCTTAATGCTACTCTCCATTTTTACAGCCTCATTTCCAAGCCGAGGTGTATGGGTGCACCTTTGGAAGAGCAACGGTCTCGACCCGTACTCTCAAACCCTTATGTGAATGCATGATCAATAATATCATTGTGAGCATATGCACATTTCATCATCAATACATGTAAATGCAATCTACATGACATATTCACATCAAGACATGACAACATGATAAACCATTTACATAAAATTAGATTTTGGGAAAATCACTTACAAACCAAGCCTTTTCATAAAATTAAATCTAGTTGAGAAATGCCACTTATCTCATTCGCATCTTATAGCATCTCGACTCTCGTGCCAAGCTTCTAATGTACTCGCTTCGAATTCTCAACATACCCTACCCATCATATTCATTTAATAATATCAATAATCTAATTTTCCTAATTTTCTTATAATTTTCCTCAATTTCTTCTTATTTTCCTCAATAATTCCTTAAACATTTTCCTTACTAAATAATTCCTCAATAATCCTAACTAATTATTCCTCAATTATTTCTCAATAGCAATTCCTAAAATAATTTTTCTAATTTACTGAAACATTTTAGGGAATTTTACTTACCTTAACTTAGCCTCTCAAGCTTCTCAATATGCGTGCCCTGACCTCAAAATGTGTGACCAACCTTGATTATCGCGCGAATCCTCGATTCTCGCACACCACCTTGATTCTTGCGTACTACCTCAGTTCTCGTGCACTACCTTGATTTTTATGCGATATCTCGATTTTTGTGCATCGCCTCCATATGCGTTATAACACCCCGCCTTCCAGGGCATTAATATATGCTAGGATTTTTTTTTTTCATCAAACATAAACTGGCAATAAATCCTCAACATAACATTTATTTAATAACACTCAAATATAACAAAGGAATGATACTTTTCTTATATAAGCGGAAGCAAGATTAGAACCTGTAGGAAATCTCAGAACATAACATGTGCGAGTACATACACATCGCTCACTTAACATAACATTATAGACATTATTAAAATCTTAAACAATACATCCAGATAAAATAGATAGTTCTAGTCCCACATAGGACCCACAAAATCCTCACCACGATCATGCATCGACTACTTCCTTGCCCTTCCGACTGCTTGCCCCGCCTGGAACGTGGAATATTCCAGGGACAAAATCCAATATTAGAAGATGAAATCTTCTAAGTGAGGGTTAGATAAGTATGAATGAATGATGTATGATGCATGAACATTTATAAACATATACCCATAATGTAACTTCTCAGGCCCACTAGCCCGGCTAGGAATCCTAGGCAAAATCCCGAACCTCTGCAGGATAGGCTTAACGTTATTCCCTCATTGCCCTAAGGGAATTACGGCTACACTCTGAGGGTATTGTCCCAACCCCATGCACAATTTTCAATATGACAAAAATACCGTGTCGTGCACATATCACGTTTTCCCATGCAACAATTTATGAATGAAAATGATCATAACATATGAATATATCATACATAAGAAGGAAATCATATCATTTATGGGATATAGGAACAAAACCACTCACCTTTTACAGATATCGGGTTACCTCAAAAAATGTGAAACTTGTCTCGATTTGCGTGCCAATCTCGAACTTTGCACCAAATGACTCACCTCACTTCCCAAAGCACCCTAGGTAAGATATTTATTCAAATAATCAATAAAACCTATTTTTCCTCAATTTTCTTGCCTTTTTCTCTATTTTTCTTTTATTTTTCTTTACTAAAATCTTAAAATAAATACCTACACTTAATTTTCTCCAAATATTTTTATACAGAAAATTCTAAAATATTTTTCTAAGATATTTAAAAAAAATTACACGAAAAACCAAGGCTGCACGCGCCCACACGCGCTAGCAAAAGCTATGCCATTTGAAAGCCCTTAAAGAATCGATCATAGGGGTACTTGTTTGGGCTCCAAAGGAGATCCGGAAGCCGGCCAACGAAAGCCTCGAAGTCTCAGCCAGGCGGACTGCCTAGGTTTCCGGTGAGCTTCGATTTCACCTTCGTTTCTGCTCCGTTGCTCACGAAATGCTCCAGAAATGACCTTCAACCTATGGGCAACAAAAGTTCTCTATCCTTTCCTCTCAATTCGTTCGAAATGGCCCTCGATTTGAAGTTCCAAGTTTGATAATTTTCGGCCTCTTCGACCTCTATTTATAGGCGATCTTCGAGCTACCAAATGGCCTTGGATGGCTTACCCATGGCCTTAGGAGTCTTCACTGCCCCTAGGTCGATCCAAAAGTGCTGATATTCGCCTGCAAAAGTGAGTTGCAGGCGACCTATTTTCGGCCAGCTTTCTTAGCCCATTTTCTCGAAATTCCGGCCACTCCGGTGGCCGTTGTCGGCTCATGATGAGTCTAAAGAGATCCCCGACCATCCCTTGTGCTAGCCCATTGCCTGAAACGGCCAGCCAGAGCTTGTTCGCCATTGTCAGACTCCATTGCTATGGAGTTTCTGAAAATTACGAATTTACCCCCTCAGATTTGATTTTTCCATTTTGGCCCTTTTCCTCACAACCCCAATACTTTCTTTAATTTCATTTGAGCCCCTTAGGTTCCAATATTTCAATTTTCTCTTTGTCACTTTTGCAAAAAATGACATTTTGACCCCCCTCGAGCAATTTTAGAAAATTGCACTTAGGCCCATTTTTCTATTTAAGCTTTAAACTTACTCGTTTCTTCCTGAAACCTCTGAAGAGTTTCTCTACTCGACAAAATGAAGCTTCCCATAGCTTCCGTTATTATTTCGGGAGTCTCCTACTAGAATTCAGTTTTGCATCTTAAATGACGGCTGCATTTTTGCTGTACCGAAAATTGTTCCGGATCGCATTTTTTTCGATCCTAAAAATCATGCCTCGAGATGCTCGTTAAAGGCATTCCTCTTTCTTTAGACATTTAAGCCCTAGGGTACTCTTTTCGGTTGATTCGGTAAATTTTTTGGGTTTTTCAGATACCTATCTTTCCTGAATTTCCAATTTTTCCTTTAAAATAATAACCCAAAGTCCTGAAGGACCATCCACGAGGATCAAAGCATGCAACGAAAGCGTTTTAAAAATAAAACTTATCCTCGTAGTGATTAGAATCTAGGAAACTTACTTTTCCTTCGGATTATCGGATGAAATGGAGCAACAAGAGGAGGAGGGGCGACAGCTTCTTCACGTGGTGGAGACGACGGCTGTCCTGCAATCCTTCGGCTCCTTCGCATCAGATCTCTTGATCTTCCAAGGTATGACTCAAAACTCGTGGCCTCTCTTGGTGACGAAGAGAAAAACGACTTAGGTTGAAAATCCAACAAAGAGAGAATATATATATAGGGAGAACCCTAGGGTTAAAACCCTAGTGGGCCATACCCTAGTGGGCCAAGTCCAATTAATTAATTTTCCAATTGGGTTAGCCCAATTAATTAATTAAAACAATGAACTATTATTTTATTCTAGCCCTATTAATTATGGACCATTCTGAATAAAATAATTCTCTCAATGTAATTCACCCAACAAGCCAAATGTATTAAATAATACATGAGTTATATCGAGCTACCCCGGGGACCAAAAGACAAATTATTCGTGGCTACTAAAATGACCAAAATATCCCTACTACCCAGTAGCTATATTTTGTCATTCTAAGTGTTCCAACTATCACCATATGGTAACACTGACCCCACGAATAATTTTGCATGTGCGATGTCTTTGACCTACTAGTGTAATGACGAAAATACCCCTCTGCGTAACACCCATCATTTAGAAAGGAATAATGTACTAACTATTAGATATGAGCCCTAAAGACCAGTTCTAGTGACACAAAGGGACTCGATCTTGTAATTCTTTAAAATTTTATTTAAATGGCAAGTTTATGTTTTTATTTAAATTGCAATATGGTTTAAATTATAAAACATATATCCATTAGTATAATAAGAAGTGGATACCATTCTTAAGTGTTAAGAATACGAGTTACGGATAATCCACAATTTGTTATACTATAAACATGTTCCTGGCCATAGAATTCCTATCATGGATGATAGCAACTCGTAAAGGCCAGCACATTGTCTTCCTCCTTGTTTCAGTATGAGATACTGAAAGATAAGGTTGGTGAGTCTCGTGCCATTCTGCATGAGCTATAGAAGGAAGATGAGTGGGTGCTCGTTACAAGAACGAGTTCACTGAACGGGACTGTTAACATTAAATCACATGGGTTATTTCTCACGGGTTAATGATTTAATGTTAGCTGCGATTTTACAACTAGTCCTTAGACCTGAAATGACATGGATATCTGTGTATTGGTGGATTAGGATATCAGCGATATTATATGGTTGTTCTAATCAAGGATAACCATACGTATCTATGTGCCTGATTCAGTGATACATGAGGTATGTGTGTGCATCAGACATGGAATCTATCACCTCGAGATTTATGAGGAAGATATCCTATGCGATCCAGTAATCACTTGACGATAAATCCTTGGCCGAGGTAATATGACGATGGAATTTGTTCCATACAGGCTGTGTCATAATTTGTCAAGATTGATTTTGGATTTGGTCATATGACAAGATTAAGAGATTCAACCTACTGACCATAATCTCATATCTTGTCGGGATATAGGATGATAGAAAGACCGTATTGTATGGTAACGTAGTAAAAGGTTCACAATACCCGCTTCACAATAAATTGGGTAATCATGATATATTGCTAGATGTCACTCATGATTTACGAGAATTAATTGTTGATTATTCTTGTTGCCAATTTATTTGTGAACCCAGAAAGTCCCACCCAAAAGAAATTACTTTCAAAGAGAAAATAAATAAATTAGTAATTTTATAATTACTAATAATAGTGTATTTATTTATTGGATAAATAAGAATAATTAAATAATTATATTATGAATACAATTATTTGATTATTAATTGGGTTAGGCCTTTTGCTAGTACATTAGGCTTAGCCCAATGGCACTATTGGATTCAAATAAATACTATTGGCTTGGCCTAATTGCATTAAATGGAATGGACTTGAGAAGCCCAACCCATTTAATGGAGAATGGTTATTTAATTGGAACTATAAATAGCTCCAAACTCTTAATTTCTCTCATAAGTTGCACTTGGATCATTTTGAGAGTTGAGAGAGTTTTGGAAGAATAGTTCTTGAATCCAAGAGGTAAGTAAGAAATTTTTGTGAAAAATTTCTTTTACTTATCTTTTTCTTGAAATTCTTGAATAGAAGTGATTTCGGGTGGACCGACTCGGCATCCTACACTTGGAGGATTATACGGCGGAAAATCTAACGGTGAAATAAGATTTCATCCAAGAGGTATTTTTCGTTTATGCCTTCATTTTTATTAAACCATAATTTCTGAAAAACGGGATACCTACAAACTAAATTTAATTTTCGCTGCGCATATGATAAGATCTATGTAACTCTACACTAACACCTCTCTAAATGATCTCTACCATCCTTAGATCACTAGTCCAATAATCCGTGACTACTCGAATGTACTTGCTTATCACTGGGAGCTACCCAGAAGCACACACTCTTAAGTCACGTTCCCAGGGCCCTGGATTATTTGATTATTCTTGGATAATCACAAGGGGGTGAATCACAGAAACTATCTTGTATTAGTCTGTGTTAGCTAATTAGAAACCATACTCCAACTCACAAGGTTATTGATCTTTGATAGACCTCACCTACAGTGAATCTAAGAATATAGCTCTAGGTTCACTAGACCACCAACTAACACTCAAGTATTAGAGTACTCGTCCACGTAGTAGCAGTGATAGACTAGCTCCATGATAATCAGTACTTTGTCATTAGCTTCTATCACAGGTCCACTCTACGCATTCCAAATGCGCTTGTACAATTAGAGTAAACGGACTGTTTACTGACTAAGGCAAGCCATCCTCTATTAGGATCTATTGCACAATGATCTTATCATGATAGAATACCCAGTTCTATCAAAAGATCAAGAGTAATATTTTTCTTGCTTATTAAGTACCCATGATTCATGACTAACTGTGAAGAACGACCCATCACATGAATCACTTACTTAATAGCATAGACACTTTTCCAATAATTAAATGCAAATAATATATGTGCCATAAACTGAATAAAAGAAAACATCATTACCATAAATTAAATAAAACGTGTCTTTAGGGCATACATTTCCAACAAGTCCTTGGGTATTACATGCGTGCCAAACAATTTTTATTGCCAAGATCTCTGAAATATTAATAAATCACTATTTCCTATTTTTCGAAATTTTTCCCACATTTCCTCTAATATTTCTAGAATTTTCTTCCTTTTCTTTTCTTTTCTATTTATCTTCCTCCTCATTTCTCTACACCTTCTTCTTCACCCGAGACTTGCGCATAGCGCACCAATGCCTCGATCGTCCGTCCCTTGCAGCCAGCTACTGCCTGGCCGACCTCGCTCGCCGTCGACAACTGCTCCACGTTCGCTGCTGCCCGTGACTGTTTCTTCTTCCTCACCCGCCATGGTTGAGCACAGAAGCTCGGCACACTCACCCATGGCTGTTGCTGGCCACCTCCGACACCACTAGTCACGTCCCGGACTTCCACCGAGCTTAGTTAGCCGCTTCTGCTTCACGTCGGCTTGCTGAAAGCACACCCACCCAAGCTGCCATGGCTGCGGCTTGCTGGAAGCTTGCGGCCATGGCCGCCTCCTTTGATCGGCCTCCTATCCCTCTTTCGATCTCTCATTCTCGGCCCTTCTATCTCTCTAGCATTTGCACGGCCAAGCTTGGTGCCAAGGCTGCCCCTACCTTCTTCCTTCCTCTACTTCGATATCTCTTTCTCTCTCTGTATATATATCGGCGAATGCGGCTTGTGTAACGCCCCACTTTTCCAAATACCATTATGATATAAAATACAAGCTAACTTCACCTACGGGCATTATGGAAACCCTTACCAACGGAAGTGTTGGATCGAACCTGCAAGCTTAACCAAAGCTAAATAAAACGGGTTTCCACTAGATTCCTTTATATGTACAAGAAATGCATACGACCTTCAATACTCCACAAAATACAACACATCATAGTAGGTTCAGATGTAGGACTCACTTTACAACCTTGAATATCCTAGCTGCTATTTACAATACAACACTTGGTTACAAAGGTACATAACGAAATAAACCAAAAGCTAGCTACAAACTCGAAACTAGCCAAGTACCACCTCTTTGCCCTTGTTCGAATTGGAACCTGCACCACCTGGCACGTTTAACACACCTGGTACATCTCAAATACCTGGAACGGTGGATGTTCCAGGGGTATAAAACTCCCGAGTTAGATATTACATCTAAGTGAGAGGTACAGGGAAATAAACAGTGCATGCAAGAGTAATATGAAGCTTTGCCAAGAGACATGTAGAGATAAGAACAAAATCCAACACGAGATCCCCTGTGATACCCCGACAAATAGACACAAATACAAACATCGAGATGTACGTGCAATAGGCAAGATTTGCTCAAATGCAATAAACACATAAGATACAACCTCTCGGCCCCTTTACACAGGCACGAGATATCCTCCTCACCTATCATGTATGAACCCCTCGGCCCCCTTACACAAGCTCGAGGTAGCCCCCTTACACAGGCCCACGTGGTCAGCCCCCTTACACAGGCTCACGTGGTAGTTCACACACGACAAGCCACCAACTCGCCACAGTCACCCAAATGACACAATGTTCGACAAAGCAGAAGGAATATGCATAGCCAAGGGAAAATAAGATGTGTAAGCCACAAAGGCATGATATGCAACCACAAGCTACGTGCAAGAGTAGACACGTTTAATCCCATCGATAAACCACAACATCAAACTCCATGGTGCAAGCAAAATAGGAAGGAAATGCTTGAAAGTAAGGAATCATGAGATGTAAGCAACAACCATCCACAAGTGGAAACCAAGAATGATCATTAGGAATCAAGGAGCATGCATAAGGACCGCTCACAGATGAAACTAAGAATGATCAAAAGGAAACATGCACAAGAACCACTCACCTTGATCGTTTTTCCCTTCGATAGCACGGTTTACAACCCGGTTTCGAGTACTAGGGCTATTTCTGCAGAAATCATGGATTTAAGTGAATCAACCTCAAATATTTCTACACAGGGTTGTAGGTAATTAAAATAGGAGAACAAAGGTGAAAATTTCAGGCTAAACGGAGTTTGGATACGCCCTCACGGGCCCCCGGAAGGGTGGCCACGCGCTGCCCCTTCCCTATTTTGCAACCCAAAATTAAAACGCCCATAACTCCTTCATTTTAACTCCGATTTGACTTCCGTTTGAACCTACGAACTCCCCTTTCAGTGTACCACGACCCTACAAAAACAAAAGTGACTTACCTCTTCGAATTCTCTTCTTTGCTTTTTCTTTGACTTTTCTTGCTCTTGCTTTCTTTCCTTTCTCCTTTGCTTCTCGTGGCCTTAGCTTCCTCCCTTTATATAGCTTTTAAATGCCCAAATCCTCAATATTTTACTTAGCCTCCAAGTTACCCATTTTCCACCCAAGTAATCATCACACTTTGAAAATTTCCAATCTTCTCAAGCAAGCTTCCACTTTCTCCAATCCTAGGCTTCCAACTACACTTTCAAGATAAGCCTTATCATCATCTTTCCTTGCAAGCAACTTCTACCAATCAAAGTCTTCTGAGGTCACACGTAACCCTTAAGTTAGCCATTTTTCTACCCAAGTAATAATGACTAGTTTTGAATTTTCTCCATTTGATTCTTCCTTCCTTTGAAAGCCTTTCCTTCTTCCAATCCCATGCCTCCAATTGCCCTTTATGTGGCTTGCAAAGCAACCCTGCTTATCCCTTTCTTTGGTGAACCAATAGAATTCTTCCAAGTTTTCCTTACTTTGAATTAAGAGTAAAAGTAATTATTATCATCATACGTTTTAGGACTTTTAGGGATAATCCTCCAATCCCATTTCTCCAACACAAAGCTTCTTAAATAAGCATTTATAATTACAATTATTCCTATTGTTGGAGAAGTTATCCTTTGATATTTGCATTTGAGTCCTTAAAATCATTCCCATTTGCACTTAAATTCAAAACTTCCATTTAAAACACTTTATTGCATCATCCAACCTTTATATTAAATTTTGGGGTATTACAGCTTGGGCACCACTCCATCTCTCGACAACCCTTTTCCTGACATTCTAATGGCTGCAAAGCTTTGTCCCCATGCCTTCCAACATGCTGCAACATGCCTCCACCATGCGCAGAGACAACAACCTCGAAGCCTTCCATGCGCATGCACATATATAATACATATATATCTATATTTTATACTAATAAAATTATAAAAAAATACATATTTAATCCCCATAATTATTCTATATTACACTTGGGAGTTTCTCTAATTGCAAATACCTCCCCTAATGCTCAAATTAATTTGCATAACGATGCTTAAATCCAAAATTAATAACTTCGATAATTACTCAATAAAATCGATTTCACCCCAACGTCCTCACCGGGCCCTTAATTCATCTCGAAACCACCTCAAAGTTGATCCTTACAAAAAATCGGAGCCCCCCTAGGGTTCCATTGACTTCTCGGAAGTCCCCTATGACAATTCGATACTTCAACCTCAATTACAATTGTATTTTAACTATACTGAAAACTATCTCAATTTTGATTTCTTTCAATTCCATAAATCCTATCTCAGAACGCTCATCGAGACCATATCATTTTTCTTAGACAATTATACTCTGGGGCATTCCCTGTAATCGATTCTATGATCTATTTTGCTATCAAGGCCATTTTTTGGTATTTTAATCTCACTAAAATTACATGGCAACCTTATGTCGAAACAGGGTCTTACAAGGAAGGTCTCCCAGACCTAATCACGATAATCAGTGAAAGAGGAATGACAACAATAACGGGGAATCAACAACACGAAAGGAAATAAGGGCCCGAGGACAAAAATAAAACAACGTGTGGATCTATGCAAGGATTTATGAGTTTTAAAAATATTTTCAAAACCAAGAACAACATCAAAGAAGCACAAAGCAGAAGCGAAAACAATCCTTTCAAGACTCAATATACTTCATCCATATGCTACAAAAGAACAACCATGCCATAGAGGTTTCTTTAGTATACATTTTCGAAGAATAGAGATGTCGATTGTCTAGGCGGTGGTTGCTCCTCGCCATCCGTCTGAGCTCCCACGTCCAAGTTGCTACTCCAGGTGACTCACCTAGCTTCTCACCTGTGAAGGACTTAGTCGATTCATGCATGAGATGTAACTAGAACCCTCCAATGGAGTTAGGTTAGAACTTTCTCAATGGAGGTGAATTGTTGCTCTATAAGTGTTTCTCATTTGGTTTTCTATGTAGCTATCCAATAGCCTCTACAAAATGGGAGGGGAAGAAGTGAAGCTATACTCGATATCCTTTTGTGCAAGAGCAAGGAGATAGCTATAGCAATTGGGAAGAAAAAGAAGAAGCAAGTAGGAAATAAAAGGAGGAGAAAGAAGATAACGAGAGAGGGGAGCAGTTGTTTGTAGTGACCATCTCTAAAACCCTCTCTTGACACCTTTTAATCTCTCCAAATCCCCTTTCATACACCTGTGCATGCTAACCATCCTCCTCTAAATCGTCCTTTGCATTCAGGATGACAAAACATCAAAAGCTCATCTTAAACCACATGGCAAAATTCCGTTCGACTAAACTAAAGGTTCTATGAACTGAAGTCAACCAGAAGCAAGCTGATCATGTTCAGTTGACTAACGAACCAATTTGGTCTATCGAAGTTGATCAGAAGCTGGTCGATCCAAGTTTAGTCGATTGAATAGACCAGTTCGATTGACTGAACAGACTTATTCAATTTACCAAACTTGATCACAACTGTTTAGTTGACCAACCTAAAAGGTATAGTCAACCAAACCGATTTTCGCCCATTTCGACGTTTATGCATTTCGACCCCACTATTAATAAATAATAGCCCTTGCATTATCCAATAATGCCACTATAACCCTTGCTATCTGATCGAGGCTGTCGAACCGATCAGATTATTGTATATATAAGGACTGGTTTGCAGCTAGGATGCTCCCCAGGTCGTCCCCAACGAACTGCCAAGGATCTGTCAAAACAAGATTAAACGAGGGGGGGTTGTGATGAAAACCGAACTTAAAATCATTTAAAAATGAAACAAAGATAAACTAAAACGTAACCCGCTACAAACCCTACCTCCTTACCACGATAATCCTCGTCTCACTTATGAAAACAATCTGTTTGGTTTAATTTTCTTTTGATTTGAAAAACTCTTCTACAACTGTAAAAGATTAAATCAAATCGAGCAATCGCTCATACAAATATACCGTTTCGTTTCTTTCTAATCAAAGCCTCAACCAAGTACGTCAATTAAACCCATCCAAAGATCATGCATGCATTCACACAACTGCATAAAAGAAACATACATAAACTTAGAGAAGGAAAGAAACAAAATCATCCATAAAAAACATGAAAATCGAGTTCCAAACCGGATTCAACTATATGATCGAGACTCAAACCGGGCAAGGGGTACGAGAATGTAGCAGATTACAAGCGAATTAGCCTTCCATCTTCTTGGTTGAAATCGTGAGAATCCTCCCAAAATCGGCCACCCCCTAATGCCTCTTAGCTAGCTCTTATTTATAGGGTTTTGGAAAAGAAAACCTAGGCTAAATGGGCTTAGGGTTTATTTATTACAAATGACCCATAATTTAATTAATTAAAAGGGCCTAATGGATTCTAAATTTGCTTATAACCCATAATGAAATATGGTTTCCTCTTTAACTCTCAATGTCCGTCCACCTTGCAAAGCCCACTTGCGCCTCTATCGAAGTAGCTCAAATCTGCAGCCTAAATCTGCCAAATAAGAATAAAAAGACCCAATAAAACAAAATAAACACAAGACAAATGAAATAACATAAATAGAGTGCAATGAAGATGGAATAAGAGGGATAAATAATATAAAATATGCGTGCCATCAAATTCCCCCACACTTAGACTTTTGCATTCCTGGGCAAAATACTAAATGCTAACATTCACTCTTCCAAACAAAAAGGATGCGAAGAATGCAAAATGAGAGGCACGACAAGTTTTATAGGAATTCGACACTCAAAGATCATCTTTCTTACACTTCCCAGACAAACAAGTAGCATGGCAATTTTACTTGGCAAGATGAGTCAAAATAAGCAGACCCTTATAAGAACATGTTGTCAAATTCCTCAAATGCTATGCCTAACTCCACCCAATCATAATTCCACTACTAGATATGCTCATCTTCTAAATATCCACTCTCAATGCTTTATGCATGCAAATCAAAAGGACTTTTATTCATGGCTCCAACATGGTAAGGTGAAAGGGTAAGGAAGATAACAATGAAAAGTAACCCTTAGGAAGAAAGAAAACATTCAAGACAACCCAAGATCAATGAAGACCTATTAAGCAAGCAGAAAATAGGACTTTTTTTTTTTTGAATGGTGGGTGCGTTTTACGCTCCATCCCAACCTTGGTTAGTGCGTTTTACGCTCCATCTCACCTTGGCCTTTGGCCTCTCTATCTATTTTCTTTTGATTCCAAAGGACTTGCTTAATATTTTTGCCATAATCAAGGGATGCAATGAATGCTCTTCAACCTAAAGAAGGGAAATGATATTTTTTTTTTTTTGAGAAGGAAAGTAAAATGAAAGAATGCCTTAATCATCTTTTCACATGCATGAGCATTGATAACTTCAATAAAGATTCAAAACAAGCTCTAGAGTGATACCCATGATTAGTGAATGCACGCACAGCATAAGAAAAATCATGCACAAATATCCTCACAAAGACTACCTCAATCAACACACCAAGCCAAACTCATTGCCAATTTACTTAAAAGCCCAAAAAGATAAGATCGACTTTCTAATCATGCCAAATTCTTTCAAACTCAATTTGCCTCTTTTTTTATTTATTTTTTATTTTATTTATTTATTTATTTTTTATTATTTTTTTAAAAGAACTTCTGTTCTAAAACTCCCCCCCACACTCAAACATTACATTGTCCTCAATGTAAGCATGCAACAAGAATCAAGTATAGGATAAGTAAGAAAAGTAAGGAGAGAGAAACAGCCTGGTGGTATCAAGTCGGGGGAAGGTCTAAGAGAGATAGCTCCTCCACTGTGTGTTCTGTAAAGCCCTCGTAGAAATGTTTAAGCCTTTGCCCATTAATTGTGAATTTCTTCTTAGTCGACTCGTCCATAATCTCAACTGCACCATAAGGAAAAATATGAGTAACCACAAAAGGACCAACCCATTTAGAACGCAACTTACCAGGCATCAGCTTTAGGCGTGAATTGTAGAGGAGGACTTTATTGCCAACATGAAACTCCTTCTTGGCAATCAATTTGTCGTGTGCAGCTTTGGACTTTTCCTTGTAGATCCTGGAGTTCTCATATGCCTCTAACCTCAATTCCTCAAGCTCTTGCAATTAAAGCTTCCCCTTGGAACCAGCTTCTGTCATGTCCATGTTGCATTGCTTCATCGCCCAATAGGCCTTATGCTCAATCTCTACCGGCAGATGACATGCTTTTTCAAAGACCAGTCGATATGGGGACATGCCGATCGGGGTCTTATAGGCCGTGAGGTAGGCCCAAAGTGCATCTTCCAACCTTTGGCTCTAGTCTTTCCTGTTGGGCTGGACTATCTTCTCTAGAATCTGCTTGATCTCTCTGTTTGAAACCTCAACCTGCCCATTGGTCTGTGGATGGTAGGGCGTCACCACTTTATGTAAAACTCCATACTTTTGGAGCATGGATTGCATCTTTCTGTTGCAGAAGTGGGATCCTTGATCACTGATGATGGCCTTGGGAATGCCAAACCTGCAGAAAATATGAGATCTAATGAAATCTGCAACCACAGAAGAATCATCAGTCCGGGTGGCTTTAGCTTCCACCCATTTTGAAACATAATCCATAGCCAAAAGAATGTACACAAAACCAAAAGAGACAGGAAAAAGACCCATGAAATCAATGCCCTATACGTCAAATATCTCACAGAATAATAAAGATTTCTGAGGCATTTCATTTCTGCGTGAAATTGAACCTGTGTGTTGGCAACGTGTACAGTTCTTACAGAATCCATATGCGTCTCTGAAAAAGGGATGGCCAATATAACCCTGCATCTAAGACCTTTCTAAGGGATGACCAATATAACCCTGCATCTAAGACCTTTCTAGCAGTACGTTGCGGACCAAAATGACCACCACATGCAAGAGTGTGATAGAAATGTAGGACAGATGCAAATTCATGATCAGGGACACACCTCCTAAGGACTTGGTCACTACACAAGCGCCACAAATATGGATCATCCCATACATAGTACTTAGCTTCGCTTTTAAATTTATGTAATTGTGCTTTCTTAAAATGTGTAGGTAATTCAGAAGCAACTAGGAAATTTACCATGTCAGCATACCAAGGTTCAATATCATGTAAGTGATAAAGCAACTCATATGGAAAATTATCTCTGATAGGCAGATGATCCATGTCAGACGAGTTAGGAGAAGCAGGTATCCGGCTCAGGTGATTGGCTACCAAGTTTTCAGCTCCACTTTTGTCTTTGATCTCAATATCAAATTCCTAGAGTAGCAGCATCCACCGGATAAGCCTAGGTTTTGCATCGAGCTTCTTCAGAAGGAACTTCAGGGCTGCATGATCAGAAAACACAATAACTTTAGATCCCAATAAGTATGATCGAACTTTATCTAAAGCAAAGACAATGGCTAAGAGCTCTTTTCAGTCGTGGTGTAATTGGCTTGAGTACTATCCAGGGTACGTGAAGCGTAGGCAATGACATGCGACTTCTTATTCACCTGCTGAGAGAGAACGACGCCTACTGCAAAGTTGGAAGCATCACACATGAGCTCAAAGGGCAACTCCCAGTTGGGTGGCTGGATGATCGGTGGAGAAGTCAATCGCCTCTTAAGTTCCTCGAAGGCTTGCTTGCATTGTTCATCAAACTTGAAATCCACATCCTTTTAGAGGAGGTGGGATAATGGAATGGCAATCTTACTGAAGTCTTGGATGAACCTCCTGTAAAACCCTGCATGGCCAAGGAAAAAGTGAACTTCCCGCACAGACTCGGGGTAAGGTAAAGAAGCAATGACATCCACCTTGGCACTATCGACAGCGATACCTTGTTTGGAGATAACATGACCTAAGACTATGCCCTGCTTAACCATGAAATGACATTTTTCATAATTCAAAACAAGGTTTTTCTCAACACACCTTTCCAAAACTTTACCCAAGCTAACCAAGCAGTCATCAAATGAGGTGCCATAAACAGAAAAATCATCCATGAATACTTCCATACAATGCTCAAGAAATTCAAAAAATAAACTCATCATGCACCGCTAGAACGTACCTGGAGCATTACACAAACCAAATGGCATCCTTCGGTAGGCAAAAGTGCCAAAAGGACAAGTGAAGGTGGTCTTCTCCTGATCCTCTGGTGCTATGCATATCTGAAAATAACCTAAAAAGCCATCAAGAAAACAATAATGAGATTTACCTACTAACCTTTCCAACATTTGGTCGATGAATGGAAGGGGAAAGTGATATTTTCTGGTTGCTTGGTTGAGCTTCCTATAGTCGATGCAGACCCTCCAGCTGTTCTGCAATCTCATGGACACTAGTTCATTTCTTTCATTAGCCACCATTGTGAAACCTGTCTTCTTGGGGACAACCTGCACTAGACTTACCCACTTGCTATCAGATATAGGATAGATGATACCAGCCGAAAGTAACTTACTTACCTCTTTCTTAACCACATCTAGGATGGTGGGATTGAGTCTCCTTTGTGGCTGCCTCACTGGTCGGGCTCCTTCCTCTAAATGAATCCTGTGCATGCACAAAGAAGGACTAATACCTGGTATGTCTGCCAAGGTCCAGCCTGTTGCTCGTTTGTTCCTCCTGAGTAGGTCTAGCAATATCTTCTCTTTGTCAGGGCGGAGGTTGTTGGCTATGAGCACTGGCAACTTCTCTCCCTCCTCCAAGTAAGCATATTTGAGGTTGTCAGGTAAGGGTTTGCACTCCAAGGTAGGTGGCTGTTGGATTGAAGGCAGCAAACTGTTTGTGTTTAAATCAAAAGAACCATCTGCTTGCATGATATTCTCAGCAAGGGAAACATTTGCCATGGAAGGCTCATGAGAGTCAGTGGGATGCACATGCTAAAAACTCATGTCAGATTCAGAATGATTTAAAAACTCATCTATCTCAGAACAAACAGCACACTTACTGAATCCATCATGATAATCAGGGCAATGCATACTATCAGGAAAGTCATGGATGGTGGGGAACTCAGAAACAAAGTCAGGAAGATCAGCACATGCAACATCAACCATCAAGTCAATAAAATTAACATGCCAGGAGGAATGATCTTCTGAAGGATACTTCATGGAATCAAGAATGTTGAAATGGATAGTATTACCAGCAAATTCCATAAACAAGGTACCCTCATGCACATTAATTATTGTCCTAGCAGTTTTCAAGAAAGGTCTGCCTAGTATCAATGGTGCATGTCCAAGTTTATTATCATCTTCCATATTTAAAACATAAAAGTCAACTGGGAAGATAAGATCCTTAACCTTAACCAGCACGTCCTCCAAGACTCTCGTGGGGTAGACCGTGCTCCTGTTAGCTAGCTGGACTACCACTCCTGTGGATTTCAATGGGCCAACCTACAAGGTTGCATAAACAGACTTAGGCATTACATTAATGGAAGCACCCAAATCTAGCAAAACATTTGTAAATTGCAACTCTCCTATAGTGCAAGGAATGGTAAACGTCCCTGGATCTTTGCACTTCAAAGGCATGGCGGGCTGGATTAAGGCTGAGACATTCCTTCCAAGGTTGACCTACTCATTTCCCTTCAGCTTCCTCTTGTGGGTGCACAAGTCTTTGAGAAACTTGGCATACTTGGGAATCTGTCTGATGGCCTCCAAGAGTGGTATATTGACTTCGACCTTCTGGAAAGTCTCCATGATCTCCTTATCTAACTCAGCTTCTGCCCTCTTCTTGTTTTGAGTGGCTCTATGGGGAAAAGGCAATGGATTGGTGTAGGGGTTCTCTCCCTTGTCCTGATCATTGTTGATGTGCTGCTTGGTCCTTTGAATTGAGAGGGGTTGCGACTCTTCTTTTCTACTGGTGCCTTATCTGGAACATTCACTTCTTTACCACTATGCAGCATGATTTCACTCATATTTCCCTTTTGATTGGATACTGGCTGTGAAGGTAGCTGACCCGAGCCTTGACTCCTTAGCTCATTTATGTTAGTTGCTAACTGCCCAATCTGTGTCTCCAAATTCTATATGGTGGTGTTTGTCCATTGTTGGAATTTGAGTGTTGGCAGCCAATTGCTGCACTATGTAATTCAAGCTCGGTTCGGCCTTGGGTAATGTTTGTGCTTGTTCCTTCATTGGTGTGGCATTACTTTGACCCGGTGCATTGAACCTCTGTTGGAATGGCTGAGTTGAAGCACCCCCATATCTGAAGTTGGGATGGTCTCTCCAGCCCGGATTGTAGGTGGGAGCATAAGGATCATACCTATTCTGTTGTGGCTGGTGCTGAAATGGTCTTCCAGGGAAGATTTCATTGCATGATTCTGTGTTATCCTGCAATTGTGGGCACTGATCAGTCACATGTGAAGATAATGAACAAACGCCACATACCTGCTGGGGCTGGTTTCGATCAAGGGCTAACTGGCGAACCATTGAAGTTAGTTCCTCCAGCCTATTTTCTATTCTCCGTTGGTCCATAGGTGCAGCAAAACCAACCTCATTGACAGGCTTCATGGGAGTGTTGAACCTGGTCCCAAATTGTTGTGCATTTTGAGCCATCTTTGAAATTAAGTCCCGGGCTGCAGCTAGTGTCTTTTCCACTAAGGCTCCTCCAGATGCAGCATCCACTAAGTACCTGTCCATGGGAAGCAAACCTTCACAAAAATATTGAATGAGGAGCTGGTCACTTATCTGATGATGAGGACAACTAGCACACAACTTCTTGAATCTCTCCCAATACTCATGCAAGCTTTCTCCACCTATCTGTCAGATGCCACAAATGTCCTTCCGGATGGCTACTGTTCTAGAAGTAGGGAAGAACTTCTCCAGAAATATTCTCCTCAGGCCATCCCAATTGGTAATGGCAGCAGGTGGCAAGTAATATAACCAGTCTTTGGCAGCTCCATCAAGAGAGAAAGGGAATGCCCTTAGCTTTATTTATTCTTCATCAACCCCTTGCGGCCTCATGGTGGAGCATACAACATGAAACTCCTTCAGATGCTTGTGTGGATCTTCACCTGCAAGACCATGAAACTTAGAAAGCAAATGTATCAATCCAGATTTCAGTTCAAAGTTTGCCTCCAATTGAGGATACTGAATACACAAGGGTTGATAATGCACATCAGGAGTAGCCAATTCTCTAATAGTTCTGTTAGCATTATTCCCATTATTCCCACTCTCATTGCCATTGATTTCATTGGCGGCCATATTGATTAATTTGGGTTGGAACTCAGAAACAGTATCAAGGACAATGGGAAAGACACTATTAGTCATTGCCCTATCTTGAGATCTAAGTTCTCTTGCTTGTCGCCTAAGGGTTCTATCAATTTCTGGATCTAAATCAATTAGGTCACCCTTAGATGATCTGGTCATGCATTAAATATCAACAAGAACAAAAACAAAACAAAACACACAAGGAAAAATCACATAAACACACCAAGAAAACACAAAATGGCCCAAAAAGTGGTCTAAACATTGGAATTTGGCTAAAAAACACCAAAAATCAAGGCATTCTGAGATAGTCGTTGGCGGTGAACAGTGCTGGTTATGGCAAAAAACAAAAAACAAGAAAATCGAAAAGAAAAACACAAAGAATGAACAAAGAAAACAGAAAAGAATCAACAAAGAAATAGAAGAACATAAAACAAATCTTGTTATGGCAGAACAGATTGACGATTCCCCGGCAATGGCGCCAAAATCTTGATCGAGGCTGTCGAACCGATCAGATTAGTGTATATATAAGGACTGGTTTGCAGCTAGGATGCTCCCCAGGTCGTCTCCCAACGAACTGCCAAGGATATGTCAAAACAAGATTAAACGAGGGGGGGGGTTGTGATGAAAACCGAACTTAAAATCGTTCAAGAATGAAACAAAGATAAACTAAAACGTAACCCGCTACAAACCCTACCTCCTTACCACAGTAATCCTCATCTCACTTATGAAAACAATCTGTTTGGTTTGATTTTCTTTTGATTTGAAAAACTCTTCTACAATCGTAAAAGATTAAATCAAATCGAGCAATCGCTCATACAAATATACCGTTTTGTTTCTTTCTAATCAAAGCCTCAACTGAGTACGTCAATTAAACCCATCCAAAGATCATGCATGCATTCACACAACTGCACAAAAGAAACATACATAAACTTAGAGAAGGAACGAAACAAAATCATCCATAAAAACAGGAAAATTCCAAACCGGATTCAACTATATGACCGAGACTCAAACCAGGTAAGGGGTACGAGAATGTAGCAGGTTACAAGTGAATTAGCCTTCCATCTTCTTGGTTGAAATCATGAGAATCCTTCCAAAATCGGCCACCCCCTAATGCCTCTTAGCTAGCTCTTATTTATAGGGTTTTCGAAAAGAAAACCTAGGCTAAATGGGCTTAGGGTTTATTTATTACAAATGGCCCATAATTTAATTAATTAAAAGAGCCCAATGGATTCTAAATTTGCTCATAACCCATAATGAAATATGGTTTCCTCTTTAACTCTCAATGTCCGTCCACCTTGCAAAGCCCACTTGCGCTCTATCGAAATAACTTAAATCTGCGGCCCAAATCTGCCAAATAAGAATAAAAATAGTGTGAGGCCCAATAAAACAAAATAAACACAAGACAAATGAAATAACATAAATAAAGTGCAATGAAGATGGAATAAGAGGGATAAATAATATAAAATATGCGCGCCATCACTATCCAATCACAATCTCCCATATACAATAGTAACAAACATCATTGTCCCACAATGATGATGAAAACACTAAGAGCAATGGATAACTAATCCGTGCATTACTCGGTATGCGTGTGACTTTTCAGGTTCACAACCATGTAGCAATCAGGACACGTCAACTCCTTGACGTTAGCTGATCCCATCGACTTACTAAGGGAATCTCTCCAAATCCCCAATACACCTCGAAGGATCCTAAGTATCCACTAGCTAGGACTCAAGATGATTCTAATGGCAGTGAAGACCAAGTTAACATGAACATATTAAGGCTCCTCGATTACCATACATTATACTCATTCCACTTATTAACATCCTGACCAAGTTAGAGTCATGGACCTATTAAACTCACAAGAGTCAGTAACTATGACAAATCTGATAAACTATGTAGTATAGGTTGCATGTCAGATCCCATTTGGCATTAGAACTCTTTCCAATCTCATGCTCACCCTGACCAGGGGATTTCCAACCACAACCATCAAAACGGATTACATAAGATGTATGCCTCCATACAATGGAGGTTAATGGATCCCATTAGTGAACATTTGTCTCCGTACATCACTGCTCAAAGGGCACACAAAGAGCATCCCCACCTCTTACACTGGATCATTTTGCTCAACGACAAATCCCTGACACCAGTGCACACCACACTATGTCACATCTGGTCCAAGGACCAAATACACAATCAAGAGTTAACGACAGATCATTAATCCTCAAGCCATATGATCTATCATAGGTGTCACATTCAGTGGATGTTCTACCAACACCCACCCACGTGTTTATTATATGCGTCCCATGTAATGTCGCTTGTGACTCACCACACCATTCCCATTAGCATCCCATACAAACAATGGTAGTAGCCCTTGTATCGGCCCACTAATCGATATATCATATTCCCCTTCTGATAATCTAGGGATAGAGAACACCTTTAAGAAATCCTAAACTAGAGATCCACATCACACAATCTCAACCTCATGAGAGTAGGACCTCTATCAGGAAGTCTAGGGACTCATTTATAAACATGAGAGGGAGAGGTATGAATGAAGATATGACATTATTAATATCAAGAAAAAATCAAGAGCGTTATTCACATACATCCCATGTAATGTAAATCTAGCATCTAGGGCACTATTACTTACAAACTCCCACTTGCACTTAAGCTAATTTACAAACTACAACCATCGAATCATCGCATGGTATCCAATACCCATCTTCTGAAGATGGTGATCCAGTTATGCCTGTGTCAATACCTTGGTCAATGGGTCGACAACATTCTCTAATGATGTCACCATCTATAGCCGCACATCCCCACGTGCTACAATCTCTCTAACAAGATGGAAGTAATGCTCAATGTGCTTTGACTTTTGGTGAGACCTGGGTTCATTGGCTTGTGCCATAACCCTGTTATTATTGCAATACAAAGGTATTGACATCTCAACAGATGGAACCACCTCAAGTTTTGAAAACGAACTTCCTCATCCAAATATCTTCTTTGGCTGCATCACAAGTTGCCACATACTCAGCCTATGTGGTGGAATTCGCAATTATTTCTTACTTGGAACATTTCCAGCTAACTGCTTCGCCATTGATGAAAAATATAAACCCAAATGTGGATTTCCTATCATCCACGTTAGATTGAAAGTCTGAATATGTGAACCCGTTTACACAAAGATCACCTCCTCCATAGGCTAAAACCATATCCCTAGTCCTTTGCAAGTACTTCAAGATATGTTTCACGACCACCTAGTACTCCTCACCTGGGTCAAATTAATAGGTGATATCAAGCCTCATACATAACATAGTGTACATGAGGCTCCCCACCATCGAGGCATAAGGAACTCTCTCCATATGTTGCCTCTCCTCCAGAGTCTGTGGAACATCCTTCTAGAGAGTGGAACTGTAACACCCCGTTTTTCCAGACATGTTATAACTTAGGAAATTCTAGGCTAGACTATTCCAACATAACACAAAACTCCCAAAATTTGCAACTATCATTCATTTATCTCGAATGAGAATCATCATAAACATCAAATATGGAAGCTAGGAATCGAACCTCAAAATAACATAGACTCATAATAGTATTACATGATCATTTCTTAAACATAATTCGTATTACATAACATTATTTTATTTTACAAAACTATTCATCAAACGAAACATAAGTTTCTCAACATGATTAAAACATAACCGAATCTTCATGAAGAAGAAAAATACAGGGACAACTTACCGAACCCATCGGACACGACATCTCATGCCGTCACATCTTAACCACTTCCTTGCCTTTGCTGCAAGCCCCAAATGGAACGTTTGAATGTTCCAGGTGAAAGAAAAGCAAGATCACTATAGGGCAAGCAGCATAGTTCAAAAATTTTGAACCTTACCACGATCCTGGCGATTGCAATCATTAATTCCTCTATTTGGGCAACCCAAAAAAAGGGTATTTATAGAGAAGCCTTCTAGGGTTTCTTAAACCCTAATGGATTGGCCAAGCCCATTAATCCTATTTCAACTAGAATCTTAAGTGGGCTTATTCTAGTCTAACTAGATATATAATTAAGTGGCCCAAATCCATTTATAAAATATTTAGCCCAAATTTAATTCAAGCCCAAATATTTATTATTTAATATTTGGTCCAAATATAATTTAGCTCAAATATAATATTTAATATTTGGCCCAAATCTAATTTAGCCCAAATATAATATTTAATTTAATATTTGGCCAAAATACTTTATTTAGTCTAAATATTAATTTAAGCTCAAATATATTTTATTTCCTATTTGTCACTCCAACAAATAGAAAATTAATAAATTAGAAACTCCCTAATTTAAGCAATTGTCATTCTAGGAAACTCTTTCCTTTATGACGACTCCTCGTTATATCGACGTCATTACCTCTCTTTGTTCTTTTTCCGTGAGAACCTACGACGGCATAACTTCTTGCCGAAGTGTCCCACTTAACCATACGTCCGCTCTCCTTATTTAAGCCAGGGACCATATCTATTGCGTATGACTCATTAGGCTTCCGAATATATTGGCAATGTGTTGGTACGAACACATAAGACAAGATTGGCCTTTCACAAACATGGTTACCGTGTAATTCTCAAATAACCTTTCACAAGCATGGTTACCATGTAATTCGATTCTCTTGTCAATATATCTTATGTGATCTCAAGTCTAGCAATGTGTTTCTTGATTATGATCACATGAGTTTTTTTTTCAATCATCCAGATATTTTCACTTAATAGAAAGTGAATCAATAACTCCTTATTGATCTCTTTTACCATGGCCATGGATTTAAAGTGAATATTCACCGACTGTGCCTTAGATACATCATCCTCTATCAAGGGATAGACGAGTCTCATCTTGGTTATGCACCCATCTCCATATGCCTCACGATATGCCCAACGATAGCTCACGTGTAGCCTTTGTCTAGGCCCATCAAAACGATGTTAAAGCATACTGATCTTCTTATGAGATGTTTATGACAACCTCAAGTCCAAGGATTAGTTACACACATCTCGTATGAGAATTCCATCGACATATAACCAAAATACATTCTCATGGTGAGTCATGTCCAGTGACACGTTCTCCAACATTGGTCACCTATGTACTTGTCTAGGCATCCCTATGTTTATGGGTGTGAGACCCCCATTGCTATCATATAGCAAAAACATAGCACATACAAATCTTACCTCAATTGTCAATGTCCATTCTTGACATTGCTACAACTTGAGACGTTTAATAATGTTTAGAAACTGTGACGCATCATCTCACATCTTTATAGATTAATCACAGTATACATCATATGGACTTCTATCTAATTTCATTTGGTTATTACAATAATAACAAGAAACTAATAGAATGACTTATTGTGAATTTGAACAACTCCTTATTCAAATAATAAACATGATTACAATTGTCAGTGTACAACATACCCAATCTGATTGGGTCTAGAGCACCTACACTAACACCAGGGGCATAGTCAAAGTTAGATGTTGAATCATCTAAGTAAGGTTATATTTAATAAATTTTCATGCGTGATATGCAGAATGCCAAGTGCAAAATGCATCATCTTTCCTTTCATGCTAATTATCATTTATGTGACCCTACTTCCAAGGGCAAGATGTGCTTACAACATCCATGATAGATTAGAGGTATCATCATTCCACATGCAATGGATACTAAGAAATATTAAGAATGTACATATGCATTACAACACATCATATGAATGCATTTCTAAATGCATGAGGCATCATAACACACGATAATATGATAATTAAAGCATTTGTATATTATTTTAGAAAATAACTCTTATCTCAAAATGCGTGCCAGAATAATTTTTGGCTTCAAGCATGCTCTTCTAGCACCAAATTAATTCCCCGAATTTTTTGAAAGCTTTCCCCATTTTTCCCCCAATTTTTCCTTATTTTTCCCTATTTCCCTTTTTCTTTTTCTTTTCTTCTTCTTCCTTCTTACACCCATCGCCCACCCGTCACCTGGGCCTTTGCCGACTGCTACTGCTTGCCGGTACCATCATTGGTCTCCCCCGACTACCGCGTAACCTCTGGCCGGTCGCCACCACCGCGAGTCACCGTGGCCAGCTTCCCTGCACAGGCTGTCACCGCTTCAACCAACCATCTCCGAGCTCCTTCGCCACTATTACTCGCCGCGACTACCGCCGGCCACCCCTAGCTGCTGCATGACCGCCTTTGCTGTTGGCATTGTAACCAACTCCTAATGCTCAACTGGCCACCGTCGTTGCATCAAGCCACCGCCTTCAGCCACTGCTTTCTCTCCCTCTTCTTGATTCTCCTGCCCATCTCATCTATTCTTTCCCTCAATTTATATAGAGATTTTATAGCTTGGGCACCATGTTATATATATACATATTATATCTTTATAGTATATTATAATTACATCTCTTGGTCAAGAAATGTCTTGCTACAACTTGGCCATCACTCTTGAATATAACCATATATATATAATGCCACTTTCTGCAATTCTTGGCCATGAAACACCTTGGCCATCACGTGTGATTATACATATATATATATTTATATATTATATTATGTACTAAGAGAAATCACTCATTAAACCCCAAATTTCATTTCATTTCGTTTGGGTATTTCTCTAATTGCAATTACATCCTCAAAAATTAAATTAATTCTCATCGAAATACTTAAAATCCAAAATTAATAACTCAAGACTTAATAAGTACATTTTTGCCCCAGCATCCTCACAGGACCTTTGTTTCATCTCGAAATCACCTCATGGTTGATCCTTATATAAAATCAGAGCCCTCTTAGGGTTCCATTGGCTTTCTGGAAGTCTCTTGCGATTATTTAGTTTTTTAAGTTGTATTTTAGTTGTACCAAAAACTGTCTCCATTTTAATTTCTTTCAGCGTCATAAATCTTGTCTTGATCCGCTCATCAATATCATGTCCTTCTTCTAAGTATTTGAGTTATAGGGGTACTCCTTTAAGTGGATTCAGCTTATTACACTAACTTCTAGTTTTCTGAATTGTTTCATAGTCACTTGGAAAATTCCTAAAAATTTTGAAATTACTTTATTTTATTTTGGGTGTTACATTCTCCCCCCTTACAAAAATTTCGTCCTCAAAATTTGAGACTTTTATCCAAATTACATATATCCTTCCTCAGATCCTAAGACTGCTACTTTGCATTTTGAATTACCTCGTTATAGGCTGGCCATACTGATTTACTCATAGACTTATATGTCTCTTCTATCTCTTTATTAGATTCAGCTGAACTATTAGCAATAAGGTTGGACAATCCTCTTGGTACTTCCATCATCATCAATAGGCTAAAAGCCTCTATCAAATGCCATTTACAGGCCATCAACCCGATCCTATTAGTGGGCATACTCTCACTTAATTCATCAGCCGCTTCATTGCTACCTCATATTCAATTCTTTAACCATCTTGTCACATAAGTAAGGCTTTTGCCTATACTATCATTGCCAACACTAGGTAGTTTCCTCGTACTTTTTCCCTTTGACCATTATAACCTCTTTGGTATACTACTCATGTTGGATCATCTTTACCACATTGCTCTTGTTTCTTGGAAGTTGGATTCTAACCTTAACATGACATTCACAGTGCTGCCCAAACTTCAGCACCCGATCGTCTCCTGCAGTACACTGTGTTGCTCCGACTCTTTGGGTCTTGCACCCTTACCATGAGCAAGCTTACAGTCCTTCCATTGTGGCTGCTCCGGTCATCGTTCATCATGAGCCAAAACCAGTCCTCTACCCTAGTCCTTAGGCTCAAGCTCATTGTTATGCACTTATGGTGTTATTGATATGCTAAATCTCCTTGTTCCGTCTTTAAAAGCTATAGTGGTTTTACCAATACTAGTCCAAATCCCTGGAATCCTTGAACTTGCTAATCTCTTCAAAATTCTCAGCTTCTATCTTTAGAATAATCTAAGTATACTTATAGAACCATCATAGGCTTGTTATCTTAGCCAATATCTCGAGGATCCTTGATTTATACCAAATCATACCTACACTCAACCTTGATGATTCATATAATCTATTTACGAACATATCTTAGAATAACCTAAGAATCACTTACCGTCACGTAACTCAAGGCATTACTTCAAGTCCTCAAATGAATTTTTTTTCCTCGAATTTTGCTATGCCTTACCTTAAGTCACCTCAAAAATTAAATCATTGCTTGATTTTACTGGTGCTAACCTATTCGAGGTTTCTTTCAAACTATTGTTTCCCTATACTTGTAAGTATTCATCACTTTATTTCACCACAAATTTATGTCAAGTGTCCATAATCGTTGTCATAATACTATTTCATTAAAAGACCCTAAATTCTTACCTCAAGTTTTTCTTGAAGTGATTCCTTCAAATAACATTCTTTGTTATGAAATTAATTCATACATCATTTGATCCTCAATATTCAGCACTATCAAACTAATCCTTGCATCCTCTAATCTTCAAAACGTCACTCGATATCAATTGACTATAGTCATGTTTAATCCTTAAGGTAATATCTTATGTCAATGCTTAATCCTTAATTAATTTCTCAAAATTCTATCCTCGAATCTCACTTTGCCTCACTCTTTTTTTATGAGAAAATTTCATCCTCAAGCCTTTTCTTAACTCCATCATTTCATGGCTTAGCTATTTCCTCGTGCTAGTCTACTCGAGATGTTATTGAGGTTATTTATCTTTTATTTCTAAGGATATTCTTCAACCGATATCATTTCAGTTTTTTACTACAACTTGTATTTACTTACTAAGCATGACTTTGAAACCTATGATAACCATTGGCTCGACAAATTCCATTTGTCTTCTAATATTATTTTGTGATTGACTTCTCGTTTTTAATATTGACACAATGATGTCTGTTTTGCCTTTTTTTTTTTTTCATGTCAACAATATCACCTACTGACCATTAACATGGATTTTGCGTCATTCCTTCTCTGTAACCTCCCATGATTATAACAACATTTTGACGCTATTTGACCACAACTATTGTTGATCTAACATACTAACACCTTAGCATGTTATCATCCAATCATCTTTATCAGTCATGTATATCAATTGAATTGATCCTCAAGATCATATCTGATTCTCAATCATACACGACTTCCAAGACAATATCTATAGAGGACGCAATCATACGACCTTTTTTTTTATCCATAATTGATCATTTTCTACAAGGTCTGTTATCTTGATCGACTAATTCTCATTTGTCATTAAGCATAATCAACACCCTTTATTCATCATGATAAGCGATTTCATTCCTTTGTCATCAACGTGCACTTCTTAAGTCCATACCCCAAGCTTAACTATGCTCGTGCCATAATACTCTTAACTAGGGGTTGTTTTCCCCATTCATTAGAGATGTTATCTGTCAATCCATACTTATGAACTCTTACTGGCAATTTCTTCCAAATGTTTTGTACCTAGTGTAATACCCCATATTGCATGGTATTGGAAAATAAATAAATTTTGATTATATGAAAGTACCTCGGGTGGTACGGGAAGCCTAAGGGTTGATTTTGAGAATTTAATTAATAAAATTTGTTGAATTGATGGAAGGTGGTTGCAGCAAGGCCACCAATAGCTCTGATGGCTGGCCATGGTGAGCGCAGGATCCAGCAGTAAAGGAGCGGCAATAATGCGCGCAGGGGAGGTCTTGGTGGCTCGTGTCGGAGGCGTCGATGGCCAGTAGCTCTAAACACGGTGGTGTAGAGATGAACAGCGGTAGGGTCGGTCGCGGTTGCAGCTGATGGAGGCCAGGGGTAGTCGGTGTTGAGGAAGAAGAAGGAGCAATTAGCTTGCAGGAAGGAGGAGGAAGAAGATAGGAAGAAGGAGAAGAATAAAATAAAAATAGAAAAGAAAATAAAAATAAAAATAAAAATAAAAATAAAAGAATTATGGAAAATGGAGAAAATTAGGGAAAAATGTCAAAAAATTTTAGAAAGTGGGAGAAAATTTTGAAAATTAATTTGGGGGGTTGAGAAGCATGTTGGAGGCTCAAAAATGGATATTTAGGCATGAGATGGAAGCCAAAGAGGCAACGCTAGTGTAGGTGATTGGCCGAATTTCTCCTCCAGATTGATTGAGCTAAATTTATAATTTCTTTTCAAGTTATTTTCCTTTTGTGAGATGATGTGGAATAGTGTAATGTGAAGTATTGATTGGTTATACCCTCGGTTGGGGTCGGTTGGAAGTTGTGGTAGGGTGGTTTTGTGGGATATGGTGAAGTTGAAGACATTGGTTTAATGTCTGATGTTGATTGATTTTGTGTGGCATCTAGGTTCTACAGAGGAGGCGATGATCCTAGAAGAGTTCAAAGCAGGATGGCATTCTCGCTTTAGGTAGATAAGGCTCCGAGCCAAGTAAGGGATGACCCCAAGTGGTGGTGGTCTTGCTTGCATTGTAAGTGTTTCTCTATGAGTTGCATGTAGTGGTCAACATTTGCATGATATGTGTTCTAGTGTACCTATGGCCATATAGGGGACTAGTGTTGTAGGAAGGGTTGGTCGATGTCTTAACCTAAGGAGGTTATGAGGGCATGGAAGACTACCCATGTTGCATTTCATTTTTACATTACATGCTCTCTCATGCTTCATTTAGTTATGCCTTGCACCCTTACTGAGTCTTTATGACTCATGAGGTTTTACCTCATGTTGTAGTTGATGCATCCCCAGATGGAAGCAGGGATGATGCCGGGAGGATGATGTGGCAACTAGCATTGTTGCCCAAGTTTTTGAATTGTATTACCTCCTATATGTATTCTTATGGATGTAAATGTTGTTGTGCGCTAGATGTATCTAGTTGTTGTAATCACCATAGTGTGATAGGTGATTGTGAGATGGTTTCATGTATATGGCCTCAGTTGGTGGAGCCAAGTTTGGATCAGGTAAAGATTGAAAGGTATGTTCCCATAATCCCAAGTACTCAGTGGATGTTTGATGCACTAGTTTTGTTCCTGGGTCACCTTTTCTTGCTGAGGGGAGATGAAGAAAGGTGAACCTTACTCTAGTTTCGGGTCCCGTTCCACTATGTTTCCTTGTCTGTGTTTGGGATTGATTCCTCGAGTGAAGCGAAGGGAATGACGAAGCCTAGTGCCCACCTAGGGCGTTTCCTGTTGAAACATAGTCCAACCCTTCAGTTGTTGGTTTATTGCGTGAGTAATTCGGTCAATTATTCACCGGTGGCACTCATATGTGGGAGCAAGTTGTTACAGTTGGTATCAGAGCATGGCTAGCAAAATGAGTTGGGAAAGGCAGCGTGTTGGTGGTGTTACGTATGGTCGGTTAAGTGATTGATGTGAGCGATTTTCAGAGTTTGGATTCAAGGATATCTTGATTGATTTGGATGTAAGTCGAAATGTTGTAACTGCTGAGTTATGGTCGGGAACAATTGGTTTTTGATTTCAAGGTTATGATGTGAGATTGATTCGATGACCTCGAAAGTAAGGACATATGGTCCAAAGACCCTAGGGATTGGATAGAGACGTAGAGGCCTGTGATGATTTGAATGGTATACTCGGATATTCTTACTCTAGGAATAGGAAAATATCATGGAACTAGATGATATGCCCGTAAGTGGTATGCAAGTTGAGTAAGAGAATGGAAAACCCAAGAGAACCCAAATGTGGGATTTCAGGGGACATGAAGGGTTCTAAAGATGGGAATTCCTTGAGATTGAAGTGTTGAGGCTTTGTGTGGGGACACGAAGCCAAAGCATGACAAGAGTTATGATGGGACAAGGAGAGCCTGGGGTATAGCTAATCTAGGAGGGGATTAGTAGAGCATCCCTATGTTGGGGAAATGGCCAAGTATGTTTGAGGAAAAGAGTTGTTCCCTTAGAAGAGGTGCGATAAAGCTTTGGTGCTTGGGTTAGAAAGAGCTAAAGTGAGAGTTAGCTTGTGGCTCAAGAAGAGGATTCGTTATCAGGCCATGTGACGAGCTCCAAGAGGGGAGTAAGGTAAGGTTGCTTGCAGTGAGGCTCTAGGTAGAACATGCATGTGATGCATATGTATGTCATGGCCAAGGTAGGCATGACGTAAGTAGCTTGCAGAAGGACTCTGAAGGGAGTCGAGTGTGAGGTATGCATGTGAGATGTATATGGTACGAGGTGATCGTATAGTTATGGCAATCTAGGAGGGGATGTGCCTAGGGTATGAGTAGACCCTACCTGGTTTCATGATGAAACGAGGTTTATCCTAGGGAAGGATAGGTGTGTGGAAAATAAACCCTAACGGACATGTGAATGAGATGAAAAATTCCTAGTGGGTCGAGCTGGGATTCAAGGGAATCTAGATTGGGAATGAAAGAGTTGGGCAAGTGTTGATATGCGTGTGAGAGCCATAGGATTAGTAGTCCATGTTGTGAAAAGGCCAAGAGACAATTCATGTGATTGATGGATGAGGGGCCAATCAAACTCTCATGGTAACGCTTGGGGTCTGGTGGGATGCCTAAGGTTGGGAGATGAGAGGTGAATAGACCCTTATTGTGATGCTTGGGGTTGGGAATGACGCATAAGGTCACCAAATCCTTGTTGAGAAGACGAGGAGGTCACCCAATGAAGGGTGTGAACGGGTTGTGTAGTCCAAGTGCAGTGATGAGAGAGTGGTGGCAATAGGACTTCCATGGGTTATGCATGCACAATAAATCCCAACTTCAGATGCCGAGTGTATAGGGGTGTGGTGAGTGATGTAGAGGCCCCGGGTTGTAATTTTCAAAGTCTAGGGAGACCGAGTAAGGCGTGTTGGAAGGACGAGTTGGGCGTAACGGCTGTATGCATACATGGGTATGCAAGGGGAGATGTGAGGTCTCGATTCACCTAGAGGGTGACAGTATGTGCTCCGGACGATGGATATCGAAACCTGAAGTAGTCAAGCTTTGGGATGAGATTGGTGGCAAAGTGGTTCGTGATGGATCAAGATCCATTGGTATGGAAAGATGGGTCTTTCAAATGTTAGTTGAAAAGCCGTGAGGTATGATCTCGTGGGGTAAGATCATGAGGCTTAAAGAGTTGGAGTGGATTGAGATTCTCTAGAGTTGTAAGAGATAAATTCTTGAGGGATGAGGCTCATGGAGTGAGCTTGAGGTTATCAAGGCAAGGATAACCTGACAAGGTTGTTTCTATTTGATGGTGGTAGAACCATTGCAACTTGCGGAGGCTTCGTCGTGGCATTATTGCTACGGGTGCAAGGCTCATAGTGACTGATTTGATGTTATGGACCATATGGTAGAGGACTAATGAGTTGGCTCTCGATTAGGGCGGGTGGCCCATTGGCCGAAGTAACATAGTAAACTGTAGGTGACGATCAGATACTGAAGATCTAGAGCAACACCTTAGGAATTATGTCAATTAACGATCTAGGTTCGTAGGACCGATAATCTTTCATGAAGTTCAAGGTGATCGAGGGTCTGGGGTAGCACGGTTAGCGATAATGTCTTGTGCATCATGGTGATTAGTTGCTTAGTGTCAAAAGCCGAGCTTAGTTGAGTAGCTGAGAGTTGCGAATCAGGTAAGTGCATGGAGGCCAAGTTCGACAAAGTGTACAAAAACTCAAGTAGGGGGGAGCCCTCTTATAGCAATGAAGCGGTAAAGAGATGGTTCATTGAATGTTGAGACCATGTGGTTGAAGGACCATCCACGAGGAAACATAGCATGCAACGGAAGCGAAAATAAAAAAAAAATTTCCTCGTATTGATTAGAATCTAGGAAACTTACTTTTCCTACGGATTACCAGACGGAATGGAGCGACAGGAGGAGGAGGCGCAGGAGCTTCTTCGCGTGGTGGAGATGACGACTGTCCTGCAATCCGTCGGCTCCTTCGCATCAGAACTTGAACGATCTCTTGATCTTCCAAGGTATAACTCAGACTCGTGGCCTCTCTTTTGGTGAAGAAGAGTAAAAACGAATTAGGTTAAAAAACAACTAGAGAGAGAATATATATAGGGAGAACCCTAGGGTTAAAACCCTAGTGGGCCAAACCCTAGTGGGCCAAGTCCATTTAATTAATTTTCTAATTGGGTTAGCCCAATTAATTAATTAAAACCAATGAACTATTATTTTATTCTAGCCCAATTAATTATGGACCATTCTGAATAAAATAATTCTCTCTTAATGTAATTCACCCAACAAGCCAAATGTATTAAATAATACATGAGTTATATCGAGCTACCCTGGGGACCAAAAGACAAATTATTCATGGCTACTAAAATGACCAAAATACGCCTGCTACCCAGTAGCTATATTTTGTCATTCTAAGTGTTCCAACTATCACCATATGGTAACACTGACCCCACGAATAATTTTGCATGTGTAATGTCTTTGACCTACTAGTGTAATGACGAAAATACCCCTCTGTGTAACACCCATCATTTAGAAAGGAATAATGTACTAACACCTCTCTAAATGATTTCTACCATCCTTAGATCACTAGTCCAATAATCTGTGACTACTCGAATGTACTTTCTTATCACTATGAGCTACCTAGAAGCACACACTCTTAAGTCACGTTCCCAGGGCCCTGGATTATTTGATTATTCTTGGACAATCACAAGGGGGTGAATCATAGAAACTATCTTGTATTAGTCTGTCTTAGCTAATTAGAAACCATACTCCCAACTCACAAGGTTATTGATCTTTGATAGACCTCACCTACAATGAATCTAAGAATATAGCTCTAGGTTCACTAGACCACCAACTAATACTCAAGTATTAGAGTACTCGTCCACGTAGTAGCAGTGATAGACTAGCTCCATGATAATTAGTACTTTGTCATTAGCTTCTATCACAGGTCCACTCTACGCATTCCAAATGCGCTTGTACAATTAGAGTAAACGGACTGTTTACTGGCTAAGGCAAGCCATCCTCCATTAGGATCTATTGCACAATGATCTTATCATGATAGAATGCCCAGTTCTATCAAAAGATCAAGAGTAATATTTTTCTTGCTTATTAAGTACCCATGATTCATGCCTAACTATGAAGAACGACCCATCACATGAATCACTTACTTAACAGCATGGACACTTTTCCAACAATTAAATGCAAATAATATATGTGCCATAAACTGACTAAAAGAAACATCATTACCATAAATTAAATAAAACGTGTCTTTAGGGCATACATTTCCAACAGTGGTATCTCAAGATGTCTAAAGAGAATGGAACCCAAGGAAAGAGAAATGGCTCTATCATGGAATAATGCTACAGGTGATGCCTACTAGTGACGTAATGCTAGGGACCACTAAATGCAGATGGCAGGTGACCATTGGGTTATCTCATGATGAGGGACCGTGGCCCTCTATGTGGGGTAACCAGTCTACTGTGGAGACGATTAAACGCCGAAGACCTAGAGCACACTATAGGTTATGTCTGGACTAAACCTAAGTCCCATGAGGACTGAAGTGCCTTAATAGTGTTGTTAGTTTGTCATGGTAGTTAAAATGCTTGTGAAGCGGGTGAGTGATGTCTTGTGGGATGATGACAAGACACGTGATGATGCTCTTTGTTAAAGGATCTTAGCACATTTGTACCTAGAATTGATCATGTTTGATCCAATAAATTGAGGTGATGGACCCAATGGGACCCTATGTGATGCGGGAATATAGGGTTGAATGGAAGAGTTGGCAAGTGACCCAAGAAGTCATGTGAAGTAAGTGTCGTGGAGGGCGAGACTTACAAAATGAAAGCCAACCATGAGATGGGAATACTGAATCGTGTGAGGGTTTCAAGTATATGGATCTCTAAACCTGTGACGCGAGTTGTGATGGGTTGAACATGTGGCTACGGCACAATTGTGGAATTTGTGAAGGGTCACAGATGCACAATAGAGTGTAAATCCTGAGTGTGTCGACGCAATGATGAGGAGACATCCTCATGTAGCACTGGATGGATTTTCGGTTGATAACATAGGATAGGTTGCTAGGTGATAGCACTTATAATGACAATGATGGGAGCGTGAAGTTCGATGACTGTGAAGTGAAGCTTTGTTGATTGTCACGTAATGCCATTAATGTGAGGGTTCAGCGAGATTTGGTGGTTAGATCGGTCGGTTTTGAGATAGAGATCCAAAGTTTTAGAAGGTGGTTGGTTAGAGCAGGGATGTGTAGCCCAAATGAGTGTTGCTGAGTTGGCGGAGGGCCGAGCTACTAAGGTGGTGGGAGGTCGAGCTGCTGAACCAATGGCCGAGTTGCTAAGATCAAGAGGGTTTCTGCAACTAGAGTAGTGCTTAGAGGAATGTTGTGTTGGTTGCGAGCCTGACAATTCAACTAGATCTAATTAAGTGAATTAGATGGATGTTGAGGGCGAATTTGAGATTTTTTAAATGGGTAATGAGAGCTCAAATGAGTAGGATATGGGATGACATTGGTTCTCATGAATGAGGTTTCGGTGCTAATAAGATCATCTGATAGCTGTGAGTGATATAGCTAGGGGAATGCCTTGGCATTTGGGCAACTGATGAAAATTAATCTTATAGTAAAGGTTAATAGGTGTGAAAGAAAACAGTTAGTGGAGCCGATCAGTGACCGGCTGGGGGTGGCCGGTGGCAACCGAAGGCATCGATCGGTGATAGCAGCAACGACGAGCAGCGGCTGGCCATGGTTGTGTGGCATCGTGAGAGTAGTCAGTTAGTGGCATAGGTTGCTCTAGAGTTGCAATTGCAGCTGGATACGACATCAAGCGATGGCAGGAGGTCATCTTGACCGATGATGGTTGCATTAGATCCAATGTGACTGCTAACCAAATGGTGTGAGCTCGTTAGAGGTGAAAGGTACAAGAGGAATCTGGGAGAAGCCGGAGTTTCTCGGGGATTAGTAAGCTATTCAAGAAGGGCAAGGGAATAAGGAAAAGGCTAATCTAAGATTGAAGTTGTAGTGGTTAAGACGACTTGTGAAATTTAAGATGCAATGACCTTGGGGAGAGACTCGTTGCTATCATGATATTGTCATTGTTAAGGAGGATAAGAGTACCATTGTAGATGGTAGAGTCTCAAGGTTAGGAGTTTGTTGCGAATTGAGAAGTAAGATGTTAGGGGATGGCCATGGAATCTCGTGCCCTGTGAGGGTGAGGCTGTATCGAGGAATTGTGGAATATAGAAATGTTCGAATGAAATTGAAAATAGGCTAGTAAACTTCGCTAGAAAATCGTTACATGAGTGGTGGTGTAACCATGATGGCTTTAGGTAGTGGAGGTTGGACCTGAAGGCTCGGAGTCATACTACGGATGCGATGCAATCAATGACGAACCTGGGTCATGCTGTTGGAGACTGGTGTGGGGCCCCAATGTGCCTGTATGGGAGTAACACGGTGGTGAGGACTGGGTGTTGGCTCACCTAATGCATAGGGCAACACAATGATTATTCAGGTGGGCAGGGGCTGAAGATCTGTAGCATGCACAATAGGGGATGGCAAGGGCTGTGGTTAAAAGTTCCACAACCTTAAAGCAAAATGGTAGGATCACTTACTCGTTGTAGGGTTTGACAACCAGAGTAAGGCTTAGCATGGAACATGATTGTGGAAAACTAAGGTATGGGTGGAGAACATTTAAGAGGGGTTGCCCAATGAGAGTTCCCAAATATGGGTAAGTAACCCCAGTTGGTGAGTGTTATCGGCAAATAAGAAAAGTCTCAGTATCTTTGTTGAGCCTAAAAAGAATGTCTAGTTAGGAGAGTGGTATGACGCGTGCATCATTAAGCTCAAAGGTGTGGATTCGAGTAGAGCATGTTATCGACTGAAGCATGAAGTTACCCACTATGAGGTATGGGTATGTGGGTCATGCTCAAGTCATAGCGATAAGTGGAGGTCGGCTGGTTAAGGTAGTAGACCATATGTGGAATGGTCGATTTTGGCTATAAGAGTCAGACGGTTGCTTCCCATATAATGTGAGCATGGTTATAGTCGATCGGTAATGAAGTGTTGCCCTGGGGATTGACTCAATCTATGGATGTATATGGTTGATGACGAAATGCCAATGTGGAATGGGTGTCAGCGGGTCTAATGGGCATTAGAAGTGAAATTATTGGGGTTGATCAGTGCTAAGACGTTGTTGTGTTTGATCAGCATAAAATCATGGCCATGTGTGATTGGTAAGGGAAACATTGCCATGTGTGATCGGCGTAAAAATCGTTGTTGACTTTGATTGGCATAGTCGTATTTTGATTTTGGGTTAATGTGGAAAATGAGAAGTTGACTACAAAGTGATTCTTATAAGCAATTGAAATCCATCAAGACAATGGATATCGTTGTGGTAATCATGTGATATGACCGGCGATTAGTTGTGAGATTTAGCGGGAGGCCAAAGTGGCATCAGCCGATGAATATCCTCGAGAGTGGGAGGATAAGTAGCCTAAGCGAAACCTCGAGGTGGGGATAGCCCGAGGGAAAGGTAAGCAATGGCTGGGCTATGGGATTCTCGAGTATGGGAGTTCGGTGATTTGATCGAGAATGTAGTCATCTTGGACAATTGAGTAAGGTAAAAGTGAATTTCGAGGACGAAATTCTTTTAAGAGGGGTGGAATGTAATACCCCGTATTGCATGGTAATGGAAAATAAATAAATTCTAATTATTTGAAAGGACCTCTGGTGGTCTGGGAAGTCCAAGGGTCAATTTCGGGAATTTAATTAATAAAATTTGTCGAATCGATAGCAGGGAATGCCCTGGGACTTGGATATCCAGGGAAGAGGGCATATGATTGGTGAGTGTCTCGAGGTGAGGTTAATTATGCTGGGAGCAGCTCGACCGAAAATAATTTTTGGAATAAATTTTGTATAAGCCCAAATGGGTGCCAATACCGAATGGTCGTAGGGGAACTCCGGGAAGCTGAGAGGACCCTAGGGGTTATCCAGTTTTTCCAGTGAGGTAACTCTGAGGTATTTTCGGGTGGAACCAAGATTTCGTGCAGTCGCAGGGACAAAATTGGCTTTGTCGAGTAAAGTCAGTTATTAATTGTTGGAGAAATCAAGAATTTAAGTGGTTTAATGAAAATTAAATTAAGCTTTGGAGGGTCCAAGAGCAATTATCAAAAATTTCCAAGTACAATTAAAATTCCTTAAGTGAAATTATGGAAAATGATGGGATTAAAAATGTAATTATGTGTATATATATATAGGCGTGAGCTTGGCAGGAAGCTTCCGAGAGGGTTCATTTTTGAAATGTGAAATGAGAAAGATAGGGCGTGGCCGAGGCATCAAGTAAGAGAGAAGGGAGATCGAAAGAAGGAGATGAGGCTGGAGGTTGGCCGATCGTGGGATGGCTGGTGGCAGCCGATCACCAGCACGGCGAGCAGCGGTGACTGAAGCGGCTGACAACCCCGACAGTTGAAAAGGATGGAAGCATCAGCAGAGTCGGTCCAATGAGCTGTTGATGTCGATGGAAGGCGGCCGCGACAAGGTAGCCAGTAGCTCCGATAGCCGGCCATGGTGGGCGTAGGATCCAGCAGCAACAACGCTCGTAGGGGAGGCAGCTGTGGCTCACGCCGAAGGCGTCGATGGCCTGTAGCTCTGTGCGGTGGTGCAGAGGTGAACGATGATGGGGCCGATCGTGGTCGCGGCTGATAGAGGCCAGGGGCGGTCGACGCTGAGGAAGAAGATGGATCAGATTGCACGCGGGAAGGAGGAGGAAAAAGATAGGAAGAAGCCTTGTTAGCAATTTGGCGAACAAGAAAAATTCGAAACGGTAAAAATACGAGTATTATTCGGGTTGATATATTTTAAATTCTGTCAAATATTCGTCATTCAGAAAATATTCGGTAAAAACTTAATTCGTGTTTAAAATGTTTCAACTAAATAAATTCGACATATTATATATATACACAAACATATTCCTAATAAGTAAAAAAATAACTCATTAAACATAAAAATATAATTCTATATTTTTATCAATATTATAAAATAATAATTGTCAAGACATGATAGAGACATATATGGGAGGAATGAATAATAATTAAAGGAGAAATATGTATGGGAGGAATGAATAATAATATTTATTAATATTTAAAAATAATTAAAGGATATGTAGGTGGAATTGGAAAGTGGGAAACTAGAAACAATAAGGAGACATGTTTCTTTAGTGGTGATTATAAATATATTAAATAATAAAATTATTATGAGCCATTAGCTATAATAATAATAAAAAAATCTTATTGTCAATTTTCTGCACATGGAGCTAGCCGAATTTTTAAAAATTCGGCTGATACGTGTATTATACTTCTTAAGTTTAAAATACATTAATTAATCTAAATGTTTGAAAAATACGCAAGTATAATACTTTTGATAAAAAAAAGGGAAAAATTCATGTATAATACACGAATAATTTGTGTATTTACTAACAAGGGGAAGAAGGAGAAGAATAAAATAAAAAAATAAGGAAAAAAATAAAAAAATAAAAATAAAAATAAAATAATTCTAAAAAAATGAAGAAAATTGGGGGGAAATGTCAAAAAAATTCAAAAAATGGAAGAAAATTCTGGAAATTAATTTGGGGGTTGAGAAGAGTGTCAGAGGCTCGAAAATGGAGATTTGGGCCCGAGATGGCAGCCAAAGAGGCAATGCTAGTGTAGGCAGTTGGCCGAATTTCTCCTCCAGATTAATTGAGCTAAATTTATAATTTCTTTTTAAGTTATTTGCATTTTGTGAGACTATGTGGAATAGTGTAATGTGAAGTATTGATTGGTTATACGCTCGGTTGGAGTCGATTGGAAGTTGTGGTCAGGTGGTTTTGCGAGGTATGGTGAAGTTGAAGACATTGGTTTAATGTCTGATGTTGATGGATTTTGTGTGGCATCTAGGTTTTACAGAGGAGGCAATGATTCTAGAAGAGTTTGAAGAAGGATGGCATTCTCGCTTTTGGCAGATAAGGCTCCAAGCCAGGTAAGGGATGACCCCAAGTGGTGGTGGTCTTGCTTGCATTGTAAGAGTTTCTCTATGAGATACATGTAGAGGTCAACATTTGTATGATATGTGTAATACCCAAGAACTTTGGGTTATTATTTTAAAGGAAAATTGGAAATTCAGGAAAGTTAGGTATCTAAAAAGCCCGAAAAATTTACCTAACCAAGCGAAGGGAATACCGTAAGGCTTAAATGTCTAAGGAAATAGGAACGCCTCTAACAAGCATCTCGAGGCATGATTTTTAGGACCAAAAGAAATGCAATCCGGAATGATTTTTGGTACAGTAAAAATGCAGCTGTCATTTAAGCTGCAAAATCGAATTCTCGTAGGAGACTCTCGAAATGATAATGGAAGCTATGAGAAGCTTCGGTTTGTCAAATAGAGCAACCCTTTAGAGGTTTCAGGAAGAAACGAGTAGGTTTAAAGCCTAAACGGAGAAACGGGCCTAAGTGTAATTTTCTAAAATTGCCCGAGGGGGGTCAAAATGTCATTTTTTGCAAAAGTGGAAAAAAGGAATTTGAAAGATTGGAACTTAAGGGGCTCAAATGAAATTGAGGAAAGTGTAGGGGTTGTGAGGAAAGTGTAGGGGTTGTGAGGGCGAATCTGTAATTTTAGAAACTTCATAGCCATGGTTTCTGACAATGGCGCACAAGCTCTGGCCGGCCATTTCAAGCAATGGGCTAGCACGATGGATGGTCGGGGATCTCGTAAGAGTCATCATGAGCCGACAACGACCATCAGAGTGGCTGGAATTTCGAGAAAATCGGCCAAGAAAGCTAGTCGAAGATGGGAGACCTGCAACTCACTTTTGTAAGCGAATATTAGTGCTTTTAGGTCGATCTAGGGATGGTGGAGACTCCTAAGGCAATAGTTAAGGCATCCAAGGCCATTTGAAGCTTTGAAATCGCCTATAAATAGAGCTCGAAGATGGCCAAAATTTTCAAGAAAAAAAGCTTCAAATCGAGGGCTATTTTGGACGAATTGAGAGGTAAGCATAAGGGGCTTTTGTTGCCCATAGCTTGAAGATCATATCTGGAACATTTGGGGAGCAACGGAGCAGAATCGAAGGCGAATCGAAGATTCGTCGGAACCCTAAGCAGACCGCCTGGCCGAGAGTTTGAGGCCTCCGTTGGTTGGCTTCCGGACTTCCTTTCAAGCCCATTTAGGTACCCCTAGGATCGATTTTTCCTAAGCTTTCATTTGGTATAGGTTTTACATTTTTTCAGCTAGTCATGGCTGGAGAAGATGACTTGCGCGTGGGCCCCACGCGCTAGTCTCACTCGCCCTAGCACACACCAGCGCGTGTGGGTGTGTGCGGACTTGGTTTTTCGTGCAATTTTTTTTAAATGACTTAGAAAAATATTTTATAATTTCCTATGTAAAAATATTTGGAGAAAAATAGGTGTAGGTATTTATTTTAGAATATTAGTAAGGAAAAATTGAGGAAAAATAGATTTTATTTATTATTTAAACAAATATCTTGCCTAGGGTGCTTTGGGAAGTGAGGTGAAACATTTGGTGCAAATTTCAAGGTTGGCACCCAAATCGAGGTAGTTTGTAAACTTTTTGAGGTATCCCAATAACTGTGAAAGATGAGTGGTTTGTCCCTATATCTCATATATGATATGATTTCCTTGCTATGCATAATATTTTCACATGTTATGATCATTTTCGTTCATAAACTGTTGCATGGGAAAACGTGATATATGCACAACACGATATCTTTGTCATATTGAAATTCGTGCATGGGGTTGGGATATTACCCTAAGAGTGTAGCCGAAATTCCCCTAGAGCAATTAATGGAACAACGTTAGGTGTATCTTGCAGAGGTTCGGGATTCTGCCTAGGGTTCCATGCCGGGCCAGTGGGCCTGGGAAGTTACATTATGGGTATATGTTTATAAATGTCCATGCATCATTCATTCATGCTTATCTAACCCTCACTTAGAAGATTTAATCTTCTAATATTAGATTATGTCCCTGGAATATTCCACGTTCCAGGCGGGGCAAGCAGCCGAAAGGGCAAGAAAGTGGTCGAGGTATGATCGCGGTGGAAATTTTATGGGTCCCATGTGGGACTAGGACTATCTGTTTTACTCGGATGTATTGTTTAAGATTTTAATATTGTCTGTAATGTCATGTTGAGTGAGCGATATGTATGTACTCGCATATGTTATGTTTTTGAGGTTTCCTACAGGTTCTGATATTGCTTCCGCTATGTTTGAAGTGTATCATTCCTTTACTATGTTTGGAGTGTTATTAAATAAAAGCTATGTTGAGGATTTATTGCCGATTTATGTTTGATGGAAAAAAAAAATCCTAGCATATATTAATGCCCTGAAAGGCGGGGTGTTACAATATGTGTTCTAGTGTACCTATGGCCATATGGAGGACTAGTGTTGTGGGAAAGCTTGGTCAATGCCTTAACCTACGGAGGTTATGAGGGCATGGAAGACTACCCATGTTGCATTACATGCTCTCTCATGCTTCATTTACTTATGTATTGCACCCTTATTGAGTCTTTATGACTCATGATGCCGGGAGGATGATGTGGCAACTAACATTGTTGCCCGAGTTTGTGAATTGTATTAGCTCTTGTATGTATTCTTGTGGATGTAAATGTTGTTGTGCGCTAGATGTATCTAGTTGTTGTAATCACCATAGTGTGATAGGTGGTTGTGAGATGGTTTGATGTATATGGCCTCAGTTGGTGGAGCCAAGTTCGGATCAGGTAAAGGTTGAAATGTATATTCCCATAAATCCTCAGTACTCAGTGGATGTTTGATGTGCTAGTTTTGTGCTTGGGTCACCTTTGGCTTGCTGTGAGGGGAGTTGAAGAAAGGTGAAGCTCACTCGGGTTTCAGATCCCGTTCCACTGTGTTTCCTTGTCTGTATTTGGGACCGATTCCTCGAGTGGAGAGAAGGGAATGACAAAGCCTAGTGCCCACCTAGGGCGTTTTCTGTTAAAATATAGTCCAACCCTTTGGTTGTTGATTTATCGCGTGAGAAATCTGGTCGATTATTCACCGATGGCACCCGTATGTGGGAGCAGGTCATCACAGTTGGTATCAAAGACGCTTGACTAATTCTTTCCCCAAGTCCCCAAGTGGGGTTTTACCTTGGCTCAATAGTCTCTTGAGTCTCCAAATCAATAATCCTTTATAAGCAATTAGCCCTTCAAAGTCTCTAATTGGGGTTGTTCCTAGCCATGCTGTCACCCAAGTAAAAGATCTAGTTAGAAACCTCAAGCCAAGACATGTGTTCTAGTTTGAATTCATAGATTTAAGTTTGAATATTCTCAATTAACCTAGGACTCCAACTTTTGTCCTAAGTCTCCAATTGAAGTTCTAACTTAGTTTACTTTGAATTCACAAACTCTAAAGTTGCGTTCTCTTTGTTATTTTCAAGCCATTTTTAGTTTTTTTAGTTTTCTAAAACAATAAAAATGCATTTACTTTGTCATTTTCAAAAATATATTTTAAAAAACAAGAAAACAATTTATAAAAGGAACTCAAAAGAACAAAATGTTGTTTTGGTTGTTTTCAACCAAAACAATGTCTATATTCAAAATATGGAAAACACAATTCATTTTTCATATTTTGAATCTAAAAAAAAAAAGTGAAAAAAAAGAAAAGAAAGAAAAAATAAGAAAAATTTATTCTTAAATTTTAAAAATAAAATTATATATTTATTTAAAATTTAAAAAATATAGTATATCTATATTATAATTAAAAATATAAGATAACATATAATATATTATTAAATCTCTTGCTACAATTTGGCCATCACTCTTGAATATAACCATATATATATAATACCACTTGCTGCAATTCTTGGCCATGAAGCTCCTTAGCCATCACACGTGATTATACATATGTATATATATTATATTTTGTATTAAGAGAAATCACACATTAAACCCCAAATTTCATTTTCATTTCGTTTGGGTATTTTCCCTAATTGCAATTATACCATCAAACATTAAATTAATTCTCATCGAGATACTTAAAATCCAAAATTAATAACTCAAGACTTACTCGATAAGTATGTTTTTGCCCCAGTGTCTTGACAGAACCTTTATTTCATCCCGAAATCATCTTAGGGTTGATCCTTACATAAAACTGGAGCCCCATCAAGGTTCCGTTGGCTTTCTAGAAGTCCCTTACAATCATTCAATTTTTCAAGTTGTATTTTAGTTTTACCGAAAACTATCTCTATTTTAATTTCTTTTAGCGTCATAAATCTCATCTTGAGACACTCGTCAATATCATGTCCTTTTTCTTAGTATTTGAGTTCTGGGGTACTCCTTTCAGTGGATTCGGCTTATAATATTAACTTCTAGTTTTCTAAACTACTTCATAGCCACTTGGAAAATTCCTAAAAAGTTTGAAATTATTTTCTTTTATTTTGGGGTGTTTCAGGAACTCCATGCTGAAAGAGTATCAACCATTTCTTAGAGTTCTCCATGTTAAACTTCTTTAGCATCTTGTCTATGTACTGGCTTTGGGATAGACCTATTCATCTCCTTGCTCTATCTCTATTGACATGGATCCCCAAGATGAAGGTCACATCTCCCAAATCTTTCATAGAGAATTTGTTGAGGTCTAACCTAGTCAAGAGAGGGGGTGAATTGACACCTTTTTAAACCTCTAATGGAAAACTTATGCACGTATATATATGAGAAAATAAATTTAATATAAACCAAAATTGTAGTTGAGAGTACGGGAGTACTTAAATACTAGATGGATAATATGATATTTGCCAGCTATGCTAGTATGTGCTTTGATCCAATATACTCTTCAAATTATAACTTGGTGAAAACAAGTGATTTGAATGCACACAATAACAAGTCTTAAATAAACCAAATGGAATATTGAATTAGTATAAAGAATGATCAATTAAAACAAATCAGAATATAATCAAAATAACCACCAAGAATGTAGGCCTTAGGATTCGGCCACTTCAGATAGCACAAGACCAAAAACAAACAATTATAATCAAGCAAGAATAAGTAAAAGTGAAGAGAAGAAGAACACAGGGATTTATAGTGGTTTGGCCCTTATGGCTTACATCCACTACCTAAAGATTCCCTTCCTTAGGATTTTCAATCAAATCCACTATATGAAACTTTTCTTACAACAACCAAAGCCTTCACTTGACTTCACCACCACAAAATTATTTCTGGAGTCTCACACTCACTAGTTTGAATTTTGTACGCTCTTTACAAGATACAAGAATAGTATAGATTGAGAAATAGGGTTCTCTCAAAATAATACAATGAAGTGTAGAGAACTCTCTTAGTTTTCTCTCAAGAAGATAAAGGAACAGAAAGATTTAGAGAGAATGAAAATCTCGGCCAATAATGTAGAAAATAATAGGGCTTCCAAAAGTTTTTTCAAAGCCTTCAAGATACCCTTTTATATATGGCTAGAGTAGGCTTTCCTTGATCAATATCAGCCCTCCATGTGTCAAGTCTTCAAGCCAATCTCAGCCTTCCATATTGAATTCTTGATTTACCTTCCATAATCAGCTAACTTGATTGATCATCAAGACCTTTGACTTTTGTTGAACTCCAATCAGCCTTGAATGAGAAAATCAATTCCAATAATGCATGGCTGATTTTAAGAATTAAAATATCATCAAAACCTTTCATAATTCTTGCAAAATCGACAATAAATAAGAAATGATCAATTCTGAATTCTAGTTGATCTTCAATCACCTTTGATTGTGCAATTTGACCCTTAGCTTCCATAACAAGCATAGCTAATTTAAAATTTGAATTTAAACATCCAAATGGTGTAAAATCCATCCAAATATTCTCAAATAATGAAGTAAATTTGTCCAACAATGAAGATATCAATTATAACTTCAAAAGCCCTTAATTGATCAAGTTCCCATACTAAAATTTTTACAACAAGAAGAGAATCAATTTGTGTAGCTGAATATATGCAAGATATCCTTTGAATATTCTCCCATAATGAAGACATCAATTAGCCATAATGAGTAGGATATTTGATTCCATGATTTGACTCTCCATATCCTTTTAATGAGAGAGAATTAGCAATAAAGGAAAGTAATAACTATCAGGGTTTTGACTTTCAAACCTTAATTTCCTCCATTAATGATGAACAATAAGGTTAAATCTTTAACTTCTCCATTTGAATGCAATTAAAAAAATTCTTCCATATTTAACTGAGTAAAGGAGCTTCTAAGAACCTTTAAATTTACTCCATGATTCTCTTACCATATTTAGACCAACGAGATGATGTAGCCTTGATGAGTGTGCTCCACATGGCTGCCATGTCATCAAAAAGCCACGTTAACAATTCCATGTCTCCAAGTTACATATATGGCAACTCCATATAATGGACTACTCCAATCTCCTCAAAAACTTCCATATAGATCTTTTGAACTTCCCATAAATGAAAAAAGATTTCATATATATATATATATATATCTTATAGACTTTCCATTCCAAGAAGAACTTTCCATACATAGGTCAAATACTCAAATTTTTAGAAAGCTCTTTAAAAACTTGTTTCCATATATAATGAAATCTCTATATCAATATAAGAAGTTTCCATATATAACCTGTGTCATGAAATCACTAGAGAACAGCTTTGTAAGCCTTATGAAGGCTTCATGCTTTGTTAGTACATAAAATATAACTGTACATTCACATTCACACATGCCAATCATCAATCATCAAAATCTACACTCAACAGAATTTATTAGAGAACCAAGCCTTAGTCAACGTCAACATGCCAACATCATTCCTCATAAGGAGAATGTCATCCACAAACAAGATAAGATAGGCTCTCGCGCTACCACTTACCTTCAAGTATATACAAGGCTCATCCAAATTCTTTATGAAACCAAACTATTTGATTTCAGAACCAAAACAAATATTCAAAGAATACGATGCCTACTTGAGTCCATAAATGGATCCTTTACCTCGCATATCTAATTAGGATTGGCTGACTAGAATCCCTACAGCTGTTCCATGAATATATCTTCCTTAAGATAACCATTAAGGAATGAAGTCTTAACATTCATTTGCCAAATTTCATAATCATGATGCATGACAATGGCTAGCATAATCCTGATGGACTTAAGCATAATGACCGGCAAAAAGGTATCCTCATAATCCATGCTAGGGCACTCGTGATACCTTTTCGCCACCAATCGTGTTTTGAAGGTTTGCACCTTCCCATTAGGATCGATCTTCCTCTTATAGATCCATTTATAGCCTATGAGAACAATTCCTCAAAGGGATCCACCAAAGTCCAAACTTGATTGGAATACATATGTTCTATTTCAAACTGCATAGCCTCTAACCATTTCTTGGAATTGATATCACTTATCACTTCATAGGTGGTAGGATCAACCACTATGTTGTCTCACCATACAAGAACATCTCCTGCATCATCTCTATACTAAATCCATATTGTTCTGGAGGGAAAGGTACTCTACCAGACCTACGAGTAGCCTTGGGGATGACATTTGATGGACCGACTGGCTTAACCTCCTAAATAGGTAGGATTTGTGCCTCGAAAGGCCCCTCTTCCAAATCTATCTTCCTTCTAACACTACGTTCTTGAAGAAACTCTTTCTCCAATAATATAGCATCTCTACTTACCAGAATTCTCTAACCACTAGGAAAATATAATTGGTACCCCATTGATTCCATGGGATACCCCACAAATCTACCTTTGTGGAGCAAGACTCCAACTTATCTGATTTAAGCATCTTTATAAAAGCCAGACAACCCCAGACCTTTACATGCTTAAGACTGGGAGGTTTCTCGTACCATATCTCATATGGTGTCTTCTCAACAGATTTAGTGGGAACCCTATTAAGAAGATAAATTGTGTTTGAAGTGCAAACACGCACAAGAAAACAGGCAGATCTATATAAGTGATCATCGAACACACCATGTCCAACAAGGTGCGATTCTTATGATCAGAAATCTCATTTAATTATTGTGTGGTAGGAGGTGTAAATTGAGAGATTATACCATATGACTTGAGGTAGTGACCAAACTCTGTACTCAAGTATTCATTTTAATACTCTTTCCGGTTTGGTTCTCCACTTCAGCCTTAAACTCCCTAAACTTCTCAAGGGCCTCGGACTTGTGCTTTAATAACTACACATATTCATACCATGATAAGTCGTCAGTAAAAGTGATGAAGTAGGAGTAACCACCTTTGACCATCACTGAGAATGGCCCACATACATCAGTATGAATCAGACCTAGCAGATCATCGACCCTCCTGTAACACCCCGCTTTTCTCTTACCGAGCATGTCACTATGCTGGGGTCCAAAATATGTGTAAATTATTTTTTTTCTTTCTTTCTCGGTACATAACTTAACCTTAAGTACCAAATTCCAAACAAAACCCCCAGCAAATCATTAAAAACGCGGAAGCAATAATCGAAATCTGATATAGTACATACCTGAATTCAACTTATATTATATCATAAAGAATTGTACCATATATTACATCATATCTTTAATAGCCTTAATACATGAAGAATCCATAATATTCTAACAAGACTAATCATCAATAAAGCATCAGCTCGCTGAATCCATCGGCCACGTCATTACGTGTTGTCATATCTCAACCTGCTCCTTGCCCTAACTGCAAGTCTCAATTGGAATGTGGAATGTTCTAGGGGCATAACGCATTAGAAGATGAAACTTCTAGTGAGGGTCCAAAACATATATAAGAATACATGATGCGATAACATGAATAACATTTTCACCCTTTAATGTAACTTTTCAGACCCACCAGCCCGGCTAGGAATCCTAGGCAAATCCCGAACCTCTGTAGGATAAGTCTAACGTTATTCACTTAATGCCCTAGGGGAATTATGGCTACACTTTGGGGGCGACATCCCATTCCCATGCATAGATATCAATATGACAATAATATCGTGCCATGCAAATATCATGACTTTCAATGCAATATGACAAAATGAACATTGTATTCATATTTAACATGCATATAAACAATCATATCATAATATAATTTCTTGTGAGAATATCACTCACTAATTCATACTTAGGATAGAAAAACTCATCTTTTAAGATAAACTTGCATTTTCTTGAAAAGCGTGCATCGCCTCGATATGTGTGCTCTGCCTCGATTCTCGTGCTAACTCTTAAAAGTTGTACCAATCACATCATCTCGATTACCTTAATCATAAAATAATATTTAATCACTAAATATCCTCAATATTCCATTTATTTCCTTTTTCCTTCATTTTCTTTCATTTTTCCTTTTCGAAAATTTCAATAAATACCTCGAGACTATTTTCTCAAATCTAATTTCACAAAAATTCATTATAAACTATGAACTTCAAAGGAAAAATACTGGACTTACCTAGATGTTGCGTTTTAACGCAAAACGAGGCTCTTTAGTGCTAAAATCGAAACATCGAGAACCCTAACTTCAAAACTTTTTACACGGACCTCCATAAAATATTTTTCTAGAATTTTAGGAAATTTTTGCACTTTTTTCTAGGCCCACATGTGTAATACCCGAGAAATTCTATAGGACTCAAGGGTAATTTATCTTGGGGCAAAAATTGGAATTTAAGGATAAATGGAGGGTAAAACGGTAATTTATTACGGTATAGATTATTGAATCGACTGCCGGGAGTATCCTGGAGCCGAGATGCCAAAGGAAAATGATGTGGCATTAATGAGCACCCCAAGGTAGGATTTATGGTGCCGAAAAAAATTGGATCGGAAACGGTTTTCTGTACAGCTAAAAAGACAGCTGCCAATTAGGTTGCAATACCAAATTTTCATAGACAACTTTTTGGAAGTCAATGGAAGCTTGAGGAGGCTTCGGTTTTTCATGAGGGACAACCCTTCATAGGTTTCAGGAAGAAACGAATGGGTTTAGGGCCAAAACGAAGATTCGGGCCTAAGTGCAGTTTTTAGAAATTGCTAGAGGGAGGCCGAAACAAAGTCGTTTTGAAATCCTCAAGGGTCAAAATGATGTTTTAGGACTTTTTGGGCCTAAATACAATAAAGAAAAGTTGAGGGGTTAAGTGGAATGGGCTAAAATATAATGGCCAAAAGTCAAGGGGCTAAAGTGCAATTTCAGCAAAGTTTTGGCCAATGAGAATCGACCATGGGGTCTCTAGTCGTCGATTTCGGCCGATCCAACCGTAGGGATGGCACGAGGGCTTGTTGAGGACCAACTTTTGTAAAGGCACGAGGGAACAACGACCACAAGAGTGGTCGGATTTTGAGGGAAAAGCCGACCAGAAAACTGGTCGGATTGTCACGACCTGCAAGTCGCGATTTTGGTCGCCTCAAAGCATAGGGCTTTTGAAGCCCATGAGATATAGAAGAAATCTGGAGAATTTGAGCCATTTTCATGGCCGTTTGATGGGTATACAAAGGGTCACCGGAAAACGAGGCGGATGGCCAAGCTGAGGCTTTGGCCGTCCGGTTGAGGGTCTTCGAGAGCTCCTTTCGAGCTCCAAGACAGCCCATTTGGATCGACTGGAAGAGAGGGAGAATATGGCGGAGAAAACCAGAAACGCCGGCAACCGGAACGCCGGAGAAGACGACCGGCGCGTGCCGGTCACGCGCCGTGCTTCACGTGCGCCCAGTCGCCCTAGCATGTGTGGGCGCGTGCGGGCGCGTGGGGCCTCCTAAAAATCTGCAAAAATCTTGGAAAAATAGGAAAAATTATTTTATGGAGGTTTGTGCAAAACGATTGGGATTTGGGATTCCCGATGTCTCGGTTTTTGCACCAAAGTACCTCGTTTTGCGTGAAAATGCAATATCTGGGTAAGTTCAGTATTTTTTCTTGATAGTTCATAGCATATAATGAATTGTTGTGAAGTTAGATTTGAGGAAATAGTCTCGGTATATTTATTGAGATTTTTAGAAGGAAAAATGGTGGAAAATGAAAGGAAATAGGAAATGAATGGAATATTGAGGATATTTAGTAATTGAATATCATTTTATGTTTGAGGAGATCGAGATGATAAGATTGGTGCAACTTTTGAGAGTTGGTACGAGAATCGAGGCAGGGCACGCATATCGAGGTGATGCACGCTTTTCTAGGAAAATGCAAGTTTGTCTCAAAAGGTGAGTTGTCCTATCCTATTTATGATATGATTGTTATATATGCATGTTATTATGAATTGCAATATTCATTTGTCATCTTGCATTGAAAGTCGTGATATTTACATTGCACGATATTATTGTCATATTGAAACTTGTGCATGGGGATGGGATGATACCCTCAGAGTGTAGCCGTAATTCCCCTAGGGCATTGAGGAAATAACGTTAGGCCTATCCTGCAGAGGTTCGGGATTTGCCTAGGATTCCTAGCCGGGCTGGGGATGCTTGGGAAGTTACATTATGGGTATATGTTTATTCATGTCATTGCATCATGCATCATATATATGTTTTTGGACCCTCACTAGAAGTTTCATCTTCTAATGGGTTATGCCCTTGGAACATTTAACATTCCAGTTGAGACTTGCAGTTAGGGCAAGGAGCAGGTTGAGATATGATGGCACGTGATGGTGTGGTCGATGGATTCAGCAAGAGATTCCAGTATTTTAATTTGTTGAGAAATTGCTTATGTATGTTGAGGTATCATATGATTGCACCTAGGGTGTTAGATGTTATCTCAGGAGATATGTATCAATGTATTTATGTAATTGAGGATATGATGGTAATATATGGTATGAATTCGTTATGATATTATATAAAGTGAATTCGGGTATGTACCGTATCAGGTTTTGATTATTGCTTCCGCATTGTGAATGATTTGCTGGGGGGTTTCCCTTTGACATACGGCATTTGATGTATAAGGAAAGGGATTATGTATGTATACGATGGACCCCAGCATAGTGACACGCCCTTCGATGGGACGGGGTGTTATAGTTGGTATCAGAGCGAAGTTGAGTAAGAGCCTGAAGTGGCTCTGATACAGTTGGTATCAGAGCGAAGTTGAGTAAGAGCCTGAAGTGGCTCTGATACAGTTGGTATCAGAGAGGAATTGGTAAAGACATAGGAAATGTCTGAGCCTTAAGAGTCACTTAAGGAAATGTCTGACTCTAGTATAGATGATATTAGAGCGAACCTAAGGAAAAGGTCATGTGTGGCTAGATAAGTAAAGCCATCGTAAGATTTGGGTATTGACGGTTACTGGATAAGTGCGTTGTAATGGAAGTGCATGTCTAGGCTAGTTCTGGCTAAGGAAAGACTGGTACTTAAGTGAGTCATTTGTGACCCACCACTCTTTCCTGGGAACTTACCTGGTGTACTCTTCACGACATACACTATTTCAGTAGACGACTACTATTCCTAGTGAATAGTAGAATGCCTGATAGAAGCTAGTTCGAGCAGAATGATCTAGCTATTGGAATAAAGATCCGATGATATGATTCGAATGTAAGGATGACTCGGTAACCATGATTATGGATCCGTGAGATTTTGGAGACTATTGATTTGAGGACATTAGTCAAAATCATTGTAAGGAAAGATTGGATAACAGGTAGTTATCAAGGATAATCGGATCAAGAATGATTATTCTGAAGTGTCAGGACCTAGCTGATGAGTTAGGATCAAAGGATAAGGATTTTCGAGGATCATTTAGTATCTCAGAAATAAGATATGGGATCCCACGGATTGGGACAAACGAGAGGCCGAAAATGGCCAAATGATGGCGCGTGAGTGCGTCAATTGATGAGGCAACAGTGGTGCAACCGATGAGACTCGCAGAGACGGGATAGGAAACCCTGGCAGGGTGACGGCACTACTGGTCGGTGTTCGCAGTTACAGATCTGGATCTAGGGACCGAGCAGAAGGCTTGTGATGAGCTTACGATCAACGTACCGGGGAAGCTAGTTAGCTGTCTTGCGGTATGGGTTAGGGGACCCTGATAGCATGCATATTTATGCTATATTTTGGCATTTCACCTCAATCTTATTACACCATTTGAAGTAATTTTGCTGATCTTTCATTGTTTCCATTTTATTATACTTCAAATCCTCCTTACACTATTTTCTTTCTTATTTCTATGGATCCAAGCTTGCATGGCTTTAGGGAATATTGGATGGGCTAGAGAAGCAGCTGGAAAGGACTTGAAGTGGCAGATTTGGGCGGCATTTGGGCTGCTCGTTTTTGTTGTCTTGGGCTCATATCTGTTGGGCTAGGCTAGGCCCAACCCTAGCCTTCCTAGGTCTTCATTTCTTGGCCATGTATTTAAGGCCTCTTAGCACTTATTTCCACAACACATTGAGAGGAGAATAGAGAGGAGATTTCTGGCTGTTTCTTGTTGTTAGCATATTTTTGTGTTCTTCATTTTTGTTTTCCATTTTTTTCTTCTTTGCTGCAATGAAGGGCTAGAACTATTGTAACCGGTTGTGTAATCTTGAACCCATGTTGAATCCGAGTCCCGGATGAACTACAAAAACCTGGTTTGTTTGTTTTAATCTTATTCATTTCCATTTGGTTTAGTTTGAACAGATTTTGGAATGCATGAAGTTCATGGCAGGTTTGTGTGAATTTACATGGATTCATTTTCTGTTAACTGCTTAAGAGAACAGAGTGTTGTAGCCGGTTGGTATAACATCTCGGAAATGAATATAATGTGCTTGAATGGTTGTTCTTGCATAGCTTCGGATGGGTTGAATAGAGAATGAATGGCTGCATTTTGTTTGTAAGAGATTTCTGTATTCATTTTGTTGTTCCAATCATTCTAATCCTTGGACGGTTGTTGGGGATATTTTGAGTTTGATATCTGGATATTAAAAACATCTAACAAACCAAGATCTATAGATTGGACAAGGAAGATTTCACAAAGGGGACAAATACACAACTGGTTGCATGTCATTTACTAATTTTTATCTACACCTATCATTTTTCTTCTGTTTTGTTTTGTTATTTAGATTTCTGTCAAACCCCCCCCCCTAAACTGTTGTGTTGCTTATATTAGTTCTCATTGTTGGTAGAAGAAGATAAGGCTCGTTGTGAGAGACGACCTAGGTTGTGCTTTGCTGCAAACTAGAAGAGAGGTATATAGATATCTAATATAATTCTGGAGTGGTTCGACAACTGCTCGACCAGAATTTTGGCGCCGTTACCGGGGAGCCAAGTTTTTCTTCTAAAAGCATAGAGGACCGACCCTATTTTCTGTTTGTTTTGTTCTCTTGTTTGAGTGTTTTGTCTGTTTTGTGTTCTTGGTGATAAAGTTATCAGTTGTTGCTCAAAAACTTGAAGAGCCATTATGTTCTGTTCTTGAGATAAACTGATAGCAAGCCTTTTTGATCTTCTTTTTGTGTGTATGTATTCTTTTTTTTGTTTTCTTGTCTCTAAACTATTTTTGAACAAAGGAGTGGCTGTTGGAGAGGGCTGCACGACCTTGCAACTGGAAAAGAAACCCTGCAGCAACTGAAAAAGCAAAAAACAAAATACCTGCAGTCTTTCTTTTTTCAGTATCACTACTTTTCTTTTTAGTATCACTACCTTGTGTCCTTGTGTTCTTTTCAGTATCACTACCTCGTGTTCTTGTATGGTCCTCACAGCAAGTAGACTACACAGCAAGTAGACTACCCCCAACAAAAATCGAAAAGAGGCTGCAGCAGATCAGATCAGGGCTCCACTTTTCTGCCTCTGACAGAAAATCACTTAACCAAGAGGATATTCTGTTTTTCTTTTTCACTTTTTCCTTTTATTCTCTCTCTTTTAACATTCCTTTTAAGTCTTTCCCTTCCCCACTAACCCTCCTTTTCGTTTGGCAGAGAAAGGCACCAGCTGCTGCAACCAAGAGAAGATTAGTTTTGGCAGCCTTCCATTTGACAGCATTTTTGACCTCTTCCATGACAGATAGCAAGATTTAAGGATTGAGCTCGAGATACCAGTTCTACCCTCTTGCTTTCTCATCCTTACTTGATATTCTTTCAATTCCATATGCCCCCCCTTGATGTTTTCTTGCATATAGAGTGGTTTTTGAGGCAAAATAGGAGGCGGTTTGAAAAAAATCAGTTTTTCCTAGTACTGTTCACAGTTTTCAACTTGCTCCGATTGAGCTGATTTTTGGTGTCCAAAGAAATGGGGGTGTGGGGATCAAGACTCACAGATTCGCTGTGACAAGAGCCTTTTTTGGCTAAATTCGAACGTTTAGACCACTTTTTGGGCCATTTTGTGTTTCTCAATGGCTAATTTTGTGTGGTTTTAAGTGTTTTTAGGTCCCTCAGTGTTTTTGTGTTGAAATTTTGTGAAAAATTGCATAAAAAAATCATCTAAGGGCTTCTTGTTTTGTGCTTTTATGTTTTTGTGTTTCTTGTTTTTGTGTTTTTGTGTTTCTGTGTTTTTGTTTTTGAATTTTTGAGTTCTTGCTTTGCATGGGCCATTTTGTGTTCTGTTTTTGTGCTAATCTCTAGTGCATGACCAGGTCTTCTAAGGAAAAATTACTTGATTTGGATCTTGAATTAGAGAACACTCTTAGAAGGCAAGCTAGAGAGCTTAAGTCTCGGAATAGGATTGACCCTAATAGTGTTTCTAATACTTCATCCGAACCTGTTCCAGAATTCATCAATATGGCAGATAATGGTAATGGAAATAATGGTAATGGAAATGGTAATGGTGATGAAAACAATGGTAATGGCAATAATGGAAATCATGGTCATTTGGATGGTAGAACCATTAGAGAGCTGGCTACACCTGATGTGCATTATCAGCCCTTATGTATTCAATACCCACAATTGGATGCTAACTTTGAACTAAAATCTAGACTGATCCATTTGTTGCCCAAGTTTCATGGTCTTGCAGGAGAGGATCCGCACAAGCATATGAAAGAGTTCCATGTTGTTTGCTCAACCATGCGGCCACAAGGAGTAGATGAAGAGCAAATCAAGTTGAGAGCCTTCCCATTCTCACTTGATGGATCAGCCAAGGATTGGTTGTATTACCTGCCACCAGCTGCCATTACCAGCTGGGATGGATTGAAAAGGATCTTCTTGGAAAAATTCTTTCCAGCCTCCAGAACAGCATCAATAAGGAAAGAAATTTGTGGTATAAGGCAGATAAGTGGTGAGACTCTACATGAGTACTGGGAGAGATTCAAAAAGTTGTGTTCCAGCTGTCCTCACCATCAGATAAGTGACCAACTCCTAGTTCAATATTTCTATGAAGGTCTAATCCCCATGGACAGGTACTTGGTAGATGCTGCAAGTGGAGGAGCATTGGCAGAGAAGACCCCAGCAGCTGCACAAGAATTGATATCAAAGATGGCACAAAATGCTCAGCAATTTGGCACCAGAATTAACACTCCTGCAAAAGCCATCAATGAAGTCAGTGTGGCTGCCACCATGGACCAGCAGAGGATAGAAAACAAGCTTGAGGAATTAGCTTCCATGGTCAGGCAGTTGGCATTAGAGAGAAAGCAACCCCAGCAGCAGCTTTGTGGCATTTGCTCCTTGCCATCCCATATAACAGACCAATGCCCACAGTTGCAAGAAAATAATGAGACATGTGCAGGCATCTTTCCTGGTAGACCATTCCAGCACCAGCAGCACAACCAACCACAACCTCCAAACAGATATGATCCATTTTCCTCCACCTACAATCCAGGTTGGAGAGACCATCCGAACCTCAGATATGGCAACCCTTCCAATCAACATGTGCAGCAGTAGTCATACCATAATCAACCATTTCAGCAGAGGTTCCATCCTTCAAATTCCAGCAACCATGCTCCACCACCAAGGCAGAATCAAGCCATGCAACAAGCACCACCATTACCCAAGTCAGAACCTAGCCTGGATGATCTTGTTAAACAACTAGCAGCCAATACACTCCAATTCCAACAAAAAACAGAAACCACAATTCAAAATTTGGAGACCCAAATAGGCCAGCTAGCCACAAACATCAATGAGTTAAGGAGTCAAGGTTCGGGGCAGCTTCCTTCACAACCAGTTGCCAATCCGAGGGGTAATGTCAGTGCCATCATGCTTCGAAGTGGGAAAGAAGTAATCATCCCAACCCTTCCACCATCATCAAACATGGAGCAGCATGTAGAGGAGCAACATGTAGAGAGTAGCAACCCTCCTCAATCCAAGAAGCCAAGCAACCAAACTCCAGCTATCAAAAACAAGGAGAAGGAGAGTCCTCCAACAAACAGCCCCTGCCATTCCCACATCGAGCAACTCAAAATAAGAAAAGAGCAGAGGTTGAATTAGATAAAGAGATCTTGGAGACATTCCAGAAAGTGGAAATCAACATACCCCTCCTTGAAGCCATCAGACAGATTCCCAAGTATGCAAAATTTCTCAAAGATTTGTGTACTCACAAGAGGAAGCTTAAGGGGAATGAGAAGATCAACCTTGGGAGGAATGTTTCAGCTCTTATCCAACCTGCCATGCCAGCAAAGTGTAAAGATCCAGGGACGTTCTCCATTCCTTGTACTATAGGAGACATGCAATTTAGCAATGCTTTACTAGATTTAGGTGCATCCATTAATGTTATGCCTAACTCTATTTATGCTTCATTGCAGTGTGGTCCTTTGAAGCCAACAGGAGTGGTTGTCCAGCTAGCCAATAGAAGTACTACACACCCCACTAGAGTCCTAGAAGATGTGCTGGTTAAGGTTAAGGATTTAATCTTTCCAGCTGATTTTTATGTTTTGAATATGGAAGATGATAGCACACTTGAGCATGCACCCTTGATACTAGGGAGACCATTCTTAAAAACTGCTAGAACTATTATCAATGTGCATGAGGGTACACTTTCCATGGAATTTGCTGGTAACACAATTAACTTCAAGATACTTGATGCCATGAAATTCCCTGCTGAGGATCATTCCACTTTTCAAGTAAATAGAGTTGACCTATTAGTGAATGAAGCATGTTTTGAGTCTTCTGATTTAATTGATAAACTCCCCACTGTGCATGAGTTCCCAGATACGATTATTTGCACTGATTGTAGTGATGGAGAGAGTCAATGTGCTGCATGCTTAAAGATTGCTGAATTTTTGCATAGGCATGAGTTTGATTTTGATGCTAACACTTCGCAAGTGGAAGATAGTGTTGTTGACCTTATTGAGCAGGTTGATAGTGCTTTGGAGTTAGAGTTACAGTCAAATAGATCAGCCCCCACTTTGCAGCAGTCACCCACTATTCAGTGCAAGCCTTTGCCTCAGCACCTCAAGTATGCATTCTTGGAGAAAGATGAGAAGTTTCCAGTCATCATTGCAAACAACTTGCAGCCTGACCAAGAGAGAAAGTTGTTGGACGTGCTGAAAAAGAATAAGAAAGCAATTGGATGGAGTTTAGCGGACATAACTGGAATTAGCCCATCTGTTTGCATGCACCGTATCTTATTAGAGGAAGGAGCAAAACCAGCAAGGCAGCCTCAAAGAAGACTTAACCCAACCATCCTTGATGTGGTAAAACAGGAGGTAAGTAAATTACTTGCAGCCGGTATTATTTACCCTATTTCTGACAGCAAATGGGTGAGTCCCGTGCAGGTTGTTCCAAAAAAGACGGGCATCACAGTGGTCCCAAATGAGCAGAATGAGCTTATCTCCATGAGAGTGCAGAACAACTGGAGAGTCTGCATTGATTATAGAAAGCTGAACCAAGCAACCAGGAAGGATCATTTCCCCCTCCCATTCATTGATCAGATGTTGGAGAGGTTGGCTGGTAAGTCACACTATTGTTTCCTTGATGGTTTTTCTGGATACTTTCAGATTTGCATAGCCCCAGAGGATTAAGAGAAGACCACCTTCACCTGCCCGTTTGGCACATTCGCTTATAGAAGAATGCCGTTCGGTCTATGTAATGCTCCAGGTACCTTTCAGCGATGCATGGTAAGTATATTTTCAGATTTTCTAGAGCATTGCATGGAAGTGTTCATGGATGATTTTTCAGTTTATGGCACTTCTTTTGATGATTGCTTGGTTAACTTGGGTAGAGTCCTAGAGAGATGCATTGAAAAGAACCTTGTTTTAAATTTTGAAAAATGTCATTTCATGGTAGAACAAGGAATTGTTTTAGGGCATGTTCTATCTAAGAAGGGTATAGAAGTGGATTGGTCTAAGGTTGATATTATTGCCTCATTGCCTTACCCCACCTCTGTGAAGGAGGTGCGTTCTTTCCTTGGCCATGCAGGATTTTACAAGAGGTTCATCAAGGACTTCAGCAAGATTGCACTTCCACTTTCCCACCTTCTCCAGAAAGAAGTGACCTTCCACTTTGATGAGCAGTGCAAGCGGGCATTTGAGGAACTGAAGAGTCGATTGATTTCTCCACCCATCATACAGCCACCCGACTGGGAGTTGCCCTTCGAGTTGATGTGCGACGCCTCCAACTTTGCAGTGGGTGCCGTCCTTTCCCAGCGTGTGGAGAAGAAATCCCATGTCATAGCCTACGCTTCGCGTACATTGGATGCGGCACAGTCTAATTATACCACTATGGAAAAAGAGCTCTTGTCTATTATTTTTGCATTGGATAAATTTAGATCCTATTTACTTGGTTCTAAAGTTATTGTCTTTTCTGACCATGTAGCTCTTAGGTACCTCTTGAAGAAGCCTGATGCCAAACCTCGTTTGATAAGGTGGATGCTCTTGCTCCAAGAATTTGACATTGAGATCAAGGATAAAAGTGGAGTAGAGAACTTGGTAGCCGACCACCTCAGTCGCATTCCTTCCACCTCAGATCCATCTGTCATGGACTCCCAGCCTATTAGGGATGATTTCCCAGATGAGTTATTATACCACATTCATGGTGTTGAGCCCTGGTATGCTGATTTGGTAAATTATTTAGTTGCTTCTGAATTACCTGCATATTTTAAGAAGGAACAGCTAAATAAATTTAAGAGTCAGGCTCGATATTATGTGTGGGATGATCCCTATCTGTGGCGCATGTGTAGTGACCAGGTCATCAGGAGATGTGTGCCTAACCATTGATCGGGGCTGTCGAACACCAATAGATTAGATAGTATGATGATGATGATTTGCAATATAGGTGCAACCCTAAGTCGTCTCCCAACGAACCTCAAACGGATCTGTCAAAACAAGGCTAAACAAGGGGGGAGTTTTTGATGAAAAACAGAAAATAAAATGAGCAAGAACACAATAAATCAAGATGCAATCAGTTGCAAACCAATCCTTTTATCCCAGTTTTCATTGCCTTCTCAATAAACCATTTGTTTAGTTTTAACCCTCAAATCAAAAATCAGAAAAATCCTTTAACAACCGCCAAAGATTTGGAAGAAAACCAATAAACAGATTTCAGAAACCTCTTAGTTCAATCTATCAGTTTTGATTCCCCTTATTGCACAGATTCGAGACTGATTGGAATACCATCCAAACAGGTTGTTCTTGATTCCAGTTAAAGCCTCAACCGAGCACAAAAACCTTGGATTCTCAAACAAAGACAATGCATGCATTCATCCAACCGGTATCAACACATACACAGATTTAAGAGAGAACGGAAACAAGAAAACAACAAAGTTAAAACTAAAACAAACATATTTCCATTAAATCCAAGACTCAAACCGGGAACAAGGATGGTGTTGCAACTTGATTACAGAATCCTTAGCCCTCCATCTTGACAAGAACAATGGAGAGAAGAGAAAAATCGGCTACTGTTCACGTCCTCCCAAGAATCCCCCTTTAATGGCCTCTTAAGGTGCTTAAATAGAGTTTTAGGAGGAAACCCTAGGTTACCGCAACTTGACGGCCGATTTCGGATAGGTTAACGCGTGTTCTGGGCTTCGGCCTCTTCATAAAAATTGTAGATCAGGAAGAGTAGATGAATTTGGGCTTTTGAATCGCTTGATTTGGATATCGGACGCCCAAGATATGGCCTTTTAAAGAATCAGCATTCAATGTAGGTTTACTAATTTAACCCTGCTTTCTGGTCCCGACTTTGAAGCGCTGTTTGAAGGCCCAAACGAACTCGGATTTTTACAAACCATACCATTACAGAAAGCTCAAGAAGTCTCCTACAATATCTCTGAAGACATCATCTTCATTCTGGAATTTTATCTTGGCCAAAATACTGAAAGAAGTGCAGGAGGTCAAATCTGCCAAAATTGCCCTTGCTTCTCTATCTCCAATTTCCAAGATATCTCATTGCCATCAAGATGTCTCATGCCCCATCTCATGCTCCCATAGCCTTAAACCTGACAAAATAAAATAAAATAGTGTGAAGCCCAATTTCTATAAAATAAAATGAAATGAAATCAAGATGAATGAAATAACACAACTAATGTGCAGAAAGGGCTAAATATGAGGGCTAAATAGTATGAAAATATGTGCTCTATCAAATTCCCCCACACTTGGACTTTTGCACTCCTGGGCAAAACACTAAACACTAACATTCACTCTCAAATAAAAAGGATGCAAAGAATGCAAAATGAGAGGCATGACAAGTTTTATAAGAATTCAACACTTCAAAGATCATCTTTCTTACACTTCCCAAACAAACAAGTAGCATGGCAATTTCACTTGGCAAGGCGAGTCAAAATAAGCAGATCCTGATAGAATAAGAACATGCTTTCAAGTTCCTCAAATGCTATGCCCAAATCCACCAAATCATAATTCCACTACCAGATATGCTCATCTTCTAAATCTCCACTCTCAGTGCTTTATGCATGCAAATCAAAAGGACTTTTATTCATGGCTCAAACATGGTAAGGTGAAAGGGATAGGAAGATAACAATGAAAAGTAAACTTTAGGAGGAAAGAAAACATTCAAGACAATCCCAAGATCAATGAAGAACTATTAAGCAAGCAGAAAATAGAACCCTTCTTTTTTTTCTTTTCTTTTTATTTTTCGCATGGTGGGTGCGTTTTACGCTCCATCCCACCTTGGTGAGTGCGTTTTACGCTCCATCTCACCTTGGCCTTTGGCCTTTCTATCTATTTTTTCTTCTTCTTTTGATTCCAAAGGACTTGCTTAATTTTTTTTTTTTTTTTTAATCAAGGGATGTAATGAATGTTCTTCAACCTAAGATCACTTTTTTTTTTTTTAGGTATGACGAAAAAAAATGAAAGAATGCCTTAATCATCTTTTCACATGCATGAGCACTGATAGCTTCAATAAAGATTCAAAACAAGTTCTGGAATGATACTCATAATTCAGTGGATGCAGGCATAGCATAAGAAAGGACAAGAACATGCACAAATATCCCCACAAAGACTACCTCAATCAACGCACCAAGCCAAACTCATTTCCAATTTACTTGAAAGCCCAAAAAGATAAGATCAACTTTCTAATCATGCTAAATTCTTTCAAACTCAATTTGCCTCATTTTGCAATTTGTTTTTGTTTTTTTTGTTTTTTTTTTTTTTTTTTTTTTGGTAAATGCAATTTTCTAAAACTCCTCCCCCCACACTTAAACATTACATTGTCCTCAATGTAAGCATGCAGCAAGAATCAAGTATAGGACAAGTAAATAATGAAGAAAATAAGGAGAGAGGAACAGCCTGATGTTGTCAATTGTAGGCGGCGTTGAGGAGATGCAGCTCCTCCATGGTATGCTCCTGAAAGCTCTCGTAGAATGGCTTAAGCCGCTGCCCGTTGACTGTGAATCGCCTTGTGGTTGACTCATCCATAAGCTCAACTGCACCATAAGGAAAAACATGAGTAACCACAAAAGGACCAATCCAACGAGAACGCAACTTACCTGGCATTAGTTTCAGACGGGAGTTGTATAGGAGGACTTTCTGGCTAACTTCGAACTCTTTCTTGTTGATCAATTTGTCATGAGCAGCCTTAGTTTTTTCCTTGTAAATTCTGGAGTTCTCGTATGCTTCCAATCTCAATTCCTCAAGCTCTTGCAATTGAAGCTTTCGTTGGGATCCAGCCGCTGTCATATCCATGTTGCATTGCTTTACCGCCCAATAGGCCTTATGCTCGATCTCTACCGGCAGATGACATGCTTTTCCAAAGACCAATCGATATGGGGACATGCCAATAGGAGTCTTGTAGGCCGTGCGGTAGGCCCAAAGTGCATCTTCCAACCTTTTGCTCCAGTCTTTCCTGTTGGGCTGGACTGTCTTCTCTAGAATATGCTTGATCTCTCTGTTTGAAACCTCAGCCTGCCCATTGGTCTGTGGATGGTAGGGCGTCGCCACTTTATGTAAGACTCCATACTTTCGGAGCATGGATTGCATCGTTCTGTTGCAGAAGTGGGATCCTTGATCACTGATGATGGCCTTGGGAATGCCAAACCTGCAGAAAATATTAGATCGAACAAAATCTGCAACCACAGAAGAATCATTAGTCCTGGTGGCTTTAGCTTCCACCCATTTCGAAACATAATCCACAGCCAAAAGAATGTACAAAAAGCCAAAAGAGACAGGAAAAGGACCCATGAAATCAATGCCCCAAACATCAAAGATCTCACAAAATAGTAAGGGTTGCTGAGGCATTTCATTCCTACGTGATATTGATCCTGTGTGCTGGCAACGTGTGCAATTCTTACAAAATGTATGAGCATCTCGAAAAAAGGGATGGCCAATATAAACCTGAGTCTAGGACCTTTCTAGCTGTGCGTTGAGGACCAAAGTGACCACCACATGCAAGTGAATGACAGAAATGCAAGACTGAAGCAAACTCAATATCGGGCACACATCTCCTAAGGACTTGGTCACTACACATGCGCCATAGATATGGATCATCCCATACATAGTACTTGGCCTGACTTTTAAATTTACTTAGCTGATCTCTCTTAAGATGGGCAGGGATATCAGATGTAGCTAGAAAATTAACAATGTCAGCATACCAGGGCTCAGTACCATGCAAGTGATAGAGTAACTCATCTGGGAAGTCATCTTTGATAGGCTGACAGTCCATGGTAGTGGCATCTGAAGAGGAAGGAAGCCTGCTCAAATGATCAGCCACAAGATTCTCAGCTCCACTCTTGTCTTTGATCTCAACATTGAACTCTTGAAGTAGGAGCATCCACCGTATCAACCTAGGTTTGGCATCGTGCTTCTTCAAGAGATATTTCAAAGCTGCATGATCAGAAAACACAACAACATTAGAACCCAGGAGATAAGAGCGAAATTTATCTAAAGCAAACACAATGGCAAGAAGCTCCTTTTCAGTAGTGGTGTAGTTTGCTTGGGCGTTGTCCAGAGTGCGCGAGGCATAAGCAATGACATGTGACTTCTTCTCCACTCGTTGTGAAAGGACAGCACCAACGGCATAATTGGAAGCATCACACATGAGCTCGAATGGTAAGTCCCAGTTGGGTGGCTGAATGATGGGTGGGGAAGTCAAGCGCCTCTTAAGCTCCTCAAAGGCCATCTTGCAAGACTCATCAAATTTGAATTCCACATCCTTCTGAAGCAGGTTGGACATTGGAAGGGCAATCTTGCTGAAGTCCTGGATGAATCTCCTGTAGAATCCTGCATGTCCAAGGAAAGAACGTACCTCCCGCACAGACGCGGGGTAAGGCAAAGAAGAAATGATATCGACCTTGGACTTATCAACCTCTATACCCCTCTTGGAAACAACATGACCCAAAACAATCCCCTGCTCAACCATGAAATGACATTTTTCAAAATTTAGGACAAGATTCTTCTCAACACATCTCTCCAGGACTCTACCCAAACTGATTAGACACTCATCAAAGGAGGTCCCATAAACAGAAAAGTCATCCATGAAAACTTCCATGCAATGCTCAAGTAAATCTGAAAATATACTCACCATGCATCGCTGGAATGTACCTGGGGCATTACATAGACCAAATGGCATCCTCCGGTATGCAAAAGTGCCAAAGGGGCAGGTGAAGGTGGTCTTCTCCTGATCCTCCGGTGCTATGCAAATCTGAAAATAACCAGAAAAACCATCAAGAAAGCAGTAATGGGACTTTCCAGCTAACCTCTCTAGCATCTGATCAATGAATGGGAGTGGGAAATGATCCTTTCTAGTAGCTTGGTTGAGCCTTCTATAGTCAATGCAGACTCTCCAACTGTTCTGCACTCGCATGGGCACTAGCTCATTCTTCTCATTGGCTACCACTGTGAATCCTGTCTTCTTTGGAACTACCTGCACTGGACTCACCCACTTGCTATCAGAAATAGGATAAATAATGCCAGCTGAAAGTAGTTTACTTACCTCTTTCTTGACCACATCTAGAATGGTGGGATTGAGTCTCCTTTGGGGCTGTCTCACTGGTCGAGCTTCTTCCTCTAAATGAATCCTGTGCATGCATAAGGAAGGGGATATACCAGGAATGTCTGCAAGTGACCAACCTATGGCTCTCTTATGTTGCTTCAACAGATTCAGCAACTTCTCCTCTTGGTCAGGATGAAGGTTGTTGGCAATGATCACGGGTAGCTTGTCTCCATCCGCCAAGTAGGCGTACTTCAGATTCTCGGGCAGGGGCTTACACTCCAAGGTGGGTGGCTGTTGAATTGAAGGCACCAGTCTGCTTATGTTGTCACCTACCTGCAATACATTCTCAACAACAGAAACTTCCTCTATGGGAGGCACATCAGAATCGCATATAGTATGAGAAGGTGCACTCTCAACAATACTCAGAAACTCATCTATTTCAGAACAAGCACTACACTTACTGAGTCCGTCATGACACTGAAGGCAATGCATATCATCAGGAAAATTATGAATGGTGGGGAATTCAGACTTAAGATCATACAACTCAACACATGATTTCTCCACCATTAAGTCAATAAAGTTAACATGCAAGGCAGAATGATCTTCTAAGGGATACTTCATGGCATCAATGATATTGAATTGAATAGTGTTACCAGCGAACTCCATAGATAAAGTACCCTCATGCACATTAATTATTGTCCTTGCAGTTTTCAAGAAAGGTCTACCTAGAATGAGTGGTGCGTGTCCAGGTGTGTGATCATCCTCCATATTCAAAACATAGAAGTCAGCAGGGAATATGAAATCTTTTACCTTTACTAACACATCCTCTAATACTCCCTCAGGGTATGCTGTGCTCCTATTTGCCAACTGGACCACCACTCCTGTAGATGTCAATGTGCCTGCACCTGCCTGCAAAGAAGAATACACAGATTTAGGCATCACATTAATAGAGGCTCCTAAATCTAACATAGCATTATGAAATTGCAAATTTCCAATAGTGCAAGGAATGGTGAAAGTCCCTGGATCTTTGCATTTTTGAGGCATGGCAGGTTGAATCAATGCTGACACATTTCTTCCCAAATTGATCTTTTCATTTCCTTTCAGTTTCCTTTTGTGGGTGCACAAGTCTTTGAGAAATTTGGCATACTTGGGAATCTGTCTGATGGCCTCCAAGAGTGGTATGTTCACCTCAACTTTTTTGAAAGTTTCCATGATCTCCTTGTCTAACTCAGCTTCTGCTCTCTTTTTATTTTGAGTGGCTCGATGAGGAAATGGCAGTGGATGGTTGTAAGAAGTCTCTCCTCTATCTTGATCAATGGTGGGCTGCTTATCCTTTTGAATGGGAGGAGGCTGATCTTCTTTTTGGCTTTCTTGTTGCTGCCCAAATTCTGGTTGTGGAGAGGGTTGGCTGCTCAACTCCTTACCACTGCGGAGAACAATAGCATTTACATTGCCCCTTGGATTTGAAACTGGCTGTGAAGGCAACTGACCCGAACCTTGACTCCGTAGCTCACTGATATTGGTTGCAAGCTGTCCAATCTGTGTCTCCAAATTTTGTATGGCAGTGTCGGTCCTTTGCTGAAACTGGAGATTGTTGGCAACGAGCTGCTTCATGATATCTTCCAAGCTTGATTCGGATTTAGGGGCTGGTTGTTGTTGCTGCATTGGTTGACTTGGTCTTTGTGCATTGAATCTGTGCTGCTGAGGTTGCTGATGATGTGGCTGGAATGGCTGGTTGGAAGGACCTCCATACCTCAAGTTTGGATGATCTCTCCACCCTGGATTATAGGTGGCAGCATATGGATCATATCTGTGTTGCTGTGGCTGCTGATGTTGTTGATGGAAGGGTCTTCCTGGAAAAATGCCAGCACAAGCTTCTGTATTCTCCTGCAATTGAGGACATTGGTCAGTAACATGGGAAGATAATGAACAAATACCACATACCTGCTGAGATTGGGACTGTCCTTTATCAAGGGCTAGCTGTCTGACCATGGAGGCCAATTCCTCCAGTTTGTTCTCTATCCTCTGTTGGTCATTGATGGAAGCAACACCAATCTCATTGGCCTGTCTCATGGGAATGGCTGACCTGGTACCAAACTGTTGGGCATTCTGTGCCATCTTGGAGATTAGCTCTTGAGCAGCTGCTGGTGTCTTTTCAGAGAGGGCTCCTCCACTGGCTGCATCCACCAAATACCTATCCATTGGAATAAGACCTTCATAGAAGTACTGGACTAGCAGCTGGTCACTGATCTGATGATGTGGACAACTAGAACACAGTTTCTTGAATCGCTCCCAATACTCATGTAATGTCTCCCCATGATTCTGCCTTATGCCACAAATTTCTTTCCGAATGGCGGTTGTTCGGGATGCTGGAAAGAACTTCTCCAAAAAGATTCTTTTAAGTCCATCCCAACTTGTGATGGCAGCAGGTGGTAGGTAGTATAACCAATCCTTTGCAGCTCCATCCAATGAAAATGGAAAGGCCCTAAGCTTTATCTGCTCCTCATCAACTCCTTGTGGCCTCATTGTGGAGCAAACAACATGGAATTCTTTGAGGTGCTTGTGCGGATCTTCACCTGCAAGGCCATGAAACTTGGGAAGCAAATGGATTAGGCCAGATTTCAATTCAAAGGTTGCATCCAATTGGGGATATTGAATGCATAAAGACTGATAGTGCATATCAGGGGCAGCCAATTCTCTAATGGTTCTACCATCCAAATGACCATGATTTACAATATTTCCATTTTGATTGTGTTCATTCCCATTAGCTGCCATTGTGTTTAAGTCAGGGTTAGGAGGATTATCAGATGCAATGGTAGAAAAGGCAGGAGGATTATCAGATTCTTTGGGGTGCTCTAACTTTCTAGCCTTCCTTTGCTTCCTAAGGGTCCTTTCTATTTCAAGGTCTAGGTCAATTGGTATGCCCTTAGAGGATCTGGTTATGCACTAAAGATCAGCACAAAAACACACTCAAGATGACTCACAAAGAACAGCACACAAACTGGCCCTAAGATGATTTTTTTTTATGCACACCAAAAATGCAAAAACGTAGGGCACATAAAATCTATCAATCAAGAAGCCCTAAGACAATTTTTTTATGCAATTTTTCACAAAATTTCAACACAAAAACACTGAGGGACCTAAAAACACTGAAAACCACACAAAATCAGCCACTGAGAAACACAAAATGGCCCAAAAAGTGGTCTAAACGTTGGAATTTGGCCAAAAAAGGGTCTCCTCACTGTATAACAGTGACATTGATTCCTCACACCCCCATTGCTTTGGACACCAAAAATCAGCCGAATCGGAGCAAGTGGAAAAATGTGAACAGTAACTATTTGCCTCAAAATCGTTTTTTTTTCTAAAACTGGCTCCTATTTTGTCTCAAAAACCACTCTAAATGCAAGAAAACATCAAGGGAAGCATATATACATGAAATAACATCAAGTAAGGATGAGAAAGGAAGAAGATAGAACCGGTATCTTGATCTCAATCCTTAAATATTGCTATCTGTCATGGAGGCTGTCAAATCTGCTGAATAGGAGTTTGTTGTTTTGCACTTGCTGATTTTGTTGCTATCTCTTGCACTTGGATGCAGCTTGTTGGTCTCCTACAAAACAGATAATAAGAGTTTTCTATCAGCAACGACAAAAAGAGAAAAAAAAAAAAAAAAGAATAAGAGAAGAAGAGAATAAGAGTTTTCTATTTTTTTGCTGGTCTTCTTGATCTTCTTGATTTATTTATGGCATAGACTTGGTACGTGGCGTTGTATCTAGCAGTGCCGAGTATGGTTAACTCGCTTTGGACCAGTAGCCCGCAACCAGCTAGTTTCCAACCTATATACCAAGTAGCAACCACAATTTTTTTTTAAATCAGTCTTCTTTGACAGAAACGAAATTGGTTCCCCGGCAACGGCGCCAAAATCTGATCGGGGCTGTCGAACACCAATAGATTAGATAGTATGATGATGATGATTTGCAATATAGGTGCAACCCTAAGTCGTCTCCCAACGAACCTCAAACGGATCTGTCAAAACAAGGCTAAACAAGGGGGGAGTTTTTGATGAAAAACAGAAAATAAAATGAGCAAGAACACAATAAATCAAGATGCAATCAGTTGCAAACCAATCCTTTTATCCCAGTTTTCATTGCCTTCTCAATAAACCATTTGTTTAGTTTTAACCCTCAAATCAAAAATCAGAAAAATCCTTTAACAACCGCCAAAGATTTGGAAGAAAACCAATAAACAGATTTCAGAAACCTCTTAGTTCAATCTATCAGTTTTGATTCCCCTTATTGCACAGATTCGAGACTGATTGGAATACCATCCAAACAGGTTGTTCTTGATTCCAGTTAAAGCCTCAACCGAGCACAAAAACCTTGGATTCTCAAACAAAGACAATGCATGCATTCATCCAACCGGTATCAACACATACACAGATTTAAGAGAGAACGGAAACAAGAAAACAACAAAGTTAAAACTAAAACAAACATATTTCCATTAAATCCAAGACTCAAACCGGGAACAAGGATGGTGTTGCAACTTGATTACAGAATCCTTAGCCCTCCATCTTGACAAGAACAATGGAGAGAAGAGAAAAATCGGCTACTGTTCACGTCCTCCCAAGAATCCCCCTTTAATGGCCTCTTAAGGTGCTTAAATAGAGTTTTAGGAGGAAACCCTAGGTTACCGCAACTTGACGGCCGATTTCGGATAGGTTAACGCGTGTTCTGGGCTTCGGCCTCTTCATAAAAATTGTAGATCAGGAAGAGTAGATGAATTTGGGCTTTTGAATCGCTTGATTTGGATATCGGACGCCCAAGATATGGCCTTTTAAAGAATCAGCATTCAATGTAGGTGTACTAATTTAACCCTGCTTTCTGGTCCCGACTTTGAAGCGCTGTTTGAAGGCCCAAACGAACTCGGATTTTTACAAACCATACCATTACAGAAAGCTCAAGAAGTCTCCTACAATATCTCTGAAGACATCATCTTCATTCTGGAATTTTATCTTGGCCAAAATACTGAAAGAAGTGCAGGAAGTCAAATCTGCCAAAATTGCCCTTGCTTCTCTATCTCCAATTTCCAAGATATCTCATTGCCATCAAGATGTCTCATGCCCCATCTCATGCTCCCATAGCCTTAAACCTGACAAAATAAAATAAAATAGTGTGAAGCCCAATTTCTATAAAATAAAATGAAATGAAATCAAGATGAATGAAATAACACAACTAATGTGCAGAAAGGGCTAAATATGAGGGCTAAATAGTATGAAAATATGTGCTCTATCAACCATGAGTTTGCATCTGTCTTAAATTTTTGTCACACACTTGCATGTGGTGGTCACTTTGGTCCCCAACGTACAGCTAGGAAAGTCCTAGATTTTGGATTATATTGGCCTTCACTCTTTAAGGATTCATATGAGTTCTGTAAGAATTGCACACGTTGCCAACACACAGGCACTATATCACGTAGGAATGAAATGCCTCAAAAACCCTTATTGTTTTGTGAAATCTTTGATGTTTGGGGCATTGACTTCATGGGTCCATTTCCTGTGTCATTTGGTTATGTGTACATTCTGTTAGCTGTGGATTATGTTTCTAAGTGGGTGGAAGCTAAAGCCACCAGGACTGATGATGCTTCTGTGGTTGCAGATTTTGTTCGTTCTCACATCTTTTGCAGGTTTGGCATGCCCAGGGCCATCATCAGCGACCAAGGATCCCACTTTTGCAATAGAAAGATAGACACCCTATTTCGTAAGTATGGGGTAATACACAAAGTGGCGACTCCTTATCATCCACAGACTAATGGGCAAGCTGAAGTCTCAAATAGGGAGATCAAGCAGATTTTGGAGAAGACTGTCCAGCCTAATAGGAAAGACTGGAGCATGAGATTAGAAGATGCGCTATGGGCCTACCGCACTGCCTACAAAACCCCCATTGGCATGTCCCCTTACAGGTTAGTTTTTGGAAAAGCGTGTCACTTGCCGGTGGAAGTGGAGCATAAGGCATATTGGGCGGTGAAGCAATGCAATATGGACATCAGTCAAGCGGGGTCCCAACGAAAGCTCCAACTTCAAGAGCTTGAGGAGATTAGGATGGACGCATATGAGAACTCACGCATCTACAAGGAGAAGACCAAGGCTGTGCATGACAAGCATATTGTGAGGAAGACATTCGAAGTTGGCCAGAAAGTTCTGCTATACAATTCCCGTCTCAAGTTGATGCCCGGTAAGTTACGTTCCCGTTGGACTGGTCCTTTCATAGTTATTCATGTTTTTCCCTTTGGTGCAGTTGCAATCAAGGACGAGTCCAATGCAAAGCAATTCACAGTGAACGGGCAGCGGCTTAAGCCATTCTACGAGAGCTTTCAGGAGCATATTGTGGAGGAGCTGCATCTCCTCAACGCCACCTCCATTTGATATATCAAGATGTTTCTCTCTCCCTAATATTTTACATTTACCTGTCCTATTCTTGATTGGAATTGCATGTTTACATTGAGGGCAATGTAAAGTCTAAGTGTGGGGGGGGTAGCATTCTTATTTTTGCAGCATTTTCTTTATCTTTTCATATTTCTTTTTCCTTGGGTCTAGTTGAGTCTATTTTGTGTGGAAATGCAAGTTAAGCAATTAAGTCTAAAAGAACCCAGCATGATTAGAACTTCAATCTTATCTTCCTTGATTTTGAGTGACTTGGCAATGAGTTTGATTTGATAGATTGATTGGGTAGTCTACAGCCGTGAGGATTTTGAGCTTATTGTTTTTCTTGTGTGTGCATTCACCTATCATGATCTCCACTCTAGAACTTGTTTTGATTCTTGGTTGAGGCTATATTTGTTCATGCATGACTCAAACATGATTAAGGCATTCTTTCTTGTCCCCATTTGGCCATTTTGTTATTCAAAAAAAAAAAAAATGAAATGAAAAAAATTGATGAATCCCTTTCGCTTGCCACTTAGAGCCATCATTCTTATCCTTCATTTTTATACCCTTTTTGGACCTTCCAACCTTAAGAAGAGGAATATTAAGTGCATTCTAAAGAGAGAGATTGAATTCATCAAGTAAGACATAAGGCCAAAGGCCATTTGCATCCATGAAAAAGAAAAGAAAAAGAAAAGCAAGCAAAGGATAGAATGGTGAGAAGGAGTGTAAAACGCACTCACCTCCTCTTTCAAAAAAAAAATGATGAGAAAAAGAAGAAAGCAAAGTTGAGACGGAGCGTAAAACGCACTCAATCGAATAAAGATACAATGTTTTTCATAATGCTTGGGAATTCTATCTCTTGATCTTAGAGTTGCATGAAATGTTTTCTCGACCTAAGGCATGTTTTCCTTCATTGTTGTCTTTCCATTTCTTTCTTCCCCACATTACAACCCTGAATAAGTCCTCTTGATTTGTGGCATGCATGTGACATGGATAGTGGAGATTGAGAAGATAAACAAGCTTATGGTAGTGGAATTGTGATTGGGTGAATTTGAGCGTAACAGTCACCACCACCTCTTGAGAGATTTTTGAGCATACACTTGTCCTGTGAGAGGCTTCTACTTTTGATTTGTCCTATTGAATGAATTGCCATGTCACTTGTTTTCTTGGAAGTAGAGGAAAGATGATCTTTGAATGATGAATTCTTGAAGACTTACCTTGCATCTGATTTGTGTTTTTCCACATTTTTATTTTTGAGTCATAGAGTCTAGTGTTTTTCCCAGGAGTGAAAAAGTCTAAGTATGGGGGAGTTGATAGCATGCATATTTATGCTATATTTTGGCATTTCACCTCAATCTTATTACACCATTTGAAGTAATTTTGCTGATCTTCATTGTTTCCATTTTATTATACTTCAAATCCTCCTTACACTATTTTCTTTCTTATTTTTATGGATCCAAGCTTGCATGGCTTTAGGGAATATTGGATGGGATAGAGAAGCAGCTGGAAAGGACTTGAAGTGGCAGATTTGGGCTGCATTTGGGCTTCTCGTTTTTGTTGTCTTGGGCTCATATCTGTTGGGCTAGGCTAGGCCCAACCCTAGCCTTCCTAGGTCTTCATTTCTTGGCCATGTATTTAAGGCCTCTTAGCACTTATTTCCACAACACATTGAGAGGAGAATAGAGAGGAGATTTCTGGCCGTTTCTTGTTGTTAGCATATTTTTGTGTTCTTCATTTTTGTTTTCCATTTTTTTCTTCTTTGCTGCAATGAAGGGCTAGAACTATTGTAACCGGTTGTGTAATCTTGAACCCATGTGGAATCTGAGTCCCGGATGAACTACAAAAACCTGGTTTGTTTGTTTTAATCTTATTCATTTCCATTTGGTTTAGTTTGAACAGATTTTGGAATGCATGAAGTTCATGGCAGGTTTGTGTGAATTTACATGGATTCATTTTCTGTTAACTGCTTAAGAGAACAGAGTGTTGTAGCCGGTTGGTATAACATCTCGGAAATGAATATAATGTGCTTGAATGGTTGTTCTTGCATAGCTTCAGATGGGTTGAATAGAGAATGAATGGCTGCATTTTGTTTGTAAGAGATTTCTGTATTCATTTTGTTGTTCCAATCATTCTAATCCTTGGACGGTTGTTGGGGATGTTTTGAGTTTGATATCCGGATATTAAAAACATCTAACAAACCAAGATCTATAGATTAGACAAGGAAGATTTCACAAAGGGGACAAATACACAACTGGTTGCATGTCATTTACTGATTTTTATCTACACCTATCATTTTTCTTCTGTTTTGTTTTGTTATTTAGATTTCTGTCAAACCCCCCCCTAAACTGTTGTGTTGCTTATATTGGTTCTCATTGTTGGTAGAAGAAGATAAGGCTCGTTGTGAGAGACGACCTAGGTTGTGCTTTGCTGCAAACTAGAAGAGAGGTATATAGATATCTAATATAATTCTAGAGTGGTTCGACAACTGCTCGACCAAACCCAGGTGATGAATCACATGATAGTCTATGATTCAAATATAAAAAGTTTTGGTTTTAATGATGAAATAAATCTCTTACGTTTGCAAAATCTCGTATATTAAAAAGTGATTTGTCATCTCCAAAATCAAAGCATAATCTCTTTAAAAGAAGCTGTAAAAAGTCCATTAGGTATAAGCCTTGGTTTTTAAAATTCTGTGTAACATCTGTCGACCGGTCAATATAATCTGTCGACCGTTTTTCATTTTTTGGACCATCTGTCGACCGATGGTTTACCATCTGTCGACCGATAGAATAAGTGTTTCTTAATAAGACCTTCATCTGTCGACAGATCACTTTTTGTCTGTCGACCGATTTCTTGTTTTTACCTTGATCTGTCGACCGATGCCTATGCATCTGTCGACTGGCAGTAAGGGTCTTCTGAGAATAAGCTTCATCTGTCGACTGATGTTCAAACATCTGTCGACTGGCAGTAAGGGTCTTCTGAAAATAGGCTTCATCTGTCGACCGATGTTCAAACATCTGTCGACCGATCATATACTTTTGTGAAGATCTGTCGACCGATGCCATTGCATCTGTCGACCGACAGAATGCAAATCCCTGATGTCTTCTTATGCAATCAAGCCATCTGTCGACCGATGCCTATGCATCTGTCGACCGACAGAATGCTCGCCCAAGGAACTGTCGACAGATTCAAAACATCTGTCAACCGGAATTTGAAATTTTACCTATCTGTCGACCGATGCTTTGCATCTGTCGACCGTTTTATTCGCAGAGACAAATAACGGCTAGTTCAGCTTTTGTTCCCAAGTGCTCCTTCCACTAACAACGGGCTGTTTCGTCCATGGGCTTTCAAGAGGCTATATATACAAGTCATTTGAAGATTTGAACTACCAACAAGATTTAATCTACAAGCTCCAAAGTGCTGAAACTTTTATTGTGCTTCATTGGTAAAGTTGTTCTCTCTCTTTTAAGGCATTGGGTTTATCTTGAAATCAATTCTATTGTATGCCTTGTTTTAATCTTTGAAGAGAACTTGTAACTGAGAAGATTGTTTCTCAGATTCTCTTGTAAACTGTAACAATTCATATAATCCTAGCTTGTATTGTTAGTGGGCTTACTTTGCTTGTAAGAGGTCTAGAATACCTAGATTTTTCTAGAGGACTTGCTGGTTCAAGCAAGGGGTTTGTATGTTCCTAGCTTAATGCTAGAGGGCCTATCAAGTGTGATAGGAGAGTTATAATACTTTGCTTAAAAAATCCTTAGTGAGGAGCTAAGGTAGTGGATTAGGCTTAATCAAGCCGAACCACTATAACTCATTGTGTTCTTTCACGCTTGTGTCTCTTTTGATTCTCTTAGGCAGTTCTTATTTCTTTCTTGGTCCATAAATTTAAAAGTTCTTCATCGAAAATATAAGTTCATAATTTTGAGTCTTGTATTCTTCATTGTTTAATCAAGAGTATTTTAATATAGTAGATACATCATTGTGCTTTCTCAAAGACTTAAGATTTAGCTAAGCCATACTATAAATCATTTAATTAAAAAAATTTTTAAATATACCAATTCACCCCCCTCTTGGTATTTCCCATAGATTCGTCAAATCCAACACCAGGGTCTAAGTTGCTTAGTGTACTGCCGAGGAGACGATCAGATGCTGAATATCTGGGGAAACACGGTAGGGTCTGTACCTTGTAGGGGAGATCTAAGTCCCAATGGGTGCGAGGTGTGCCACTAGCTATGATCGATCGAGGCCGGAAGCCTCAGGAATCGAAATGAAATGGATTAAATATGGACTGCGTGTCCTATTTAAAGATTGCAAGGGATCATGAGATGGTCTTGTTGGGTGGCTCAAAGGAAAGCTACCTGACTTATGAAATGGAAAGGAAAGATGCATGCTCATGAGCCGTATAGGCGCTACCTATGAGGTGATGAAATCACCGGGCCATGATGAGGGCCTAGAATGAAGGTTCTTACAGAAGGAGTTAGACTCAGGGCAGCGATGACGAATGATAGTTCTTAGAGGACTACGACGAGACCGTGCAATTTTCACCCTGGATGTACCCGAGAGAGGGTCGATGTATGATGTAGGAGTAAGCCTACCATATGATGGGGGTGATGATGACAGCTGTGTGCTGGCTAACAGAAAGAGTAGTTCCTAGGAAGAACTAATTTAATGGTTGGGTGCCAATAGTCAACTGGATCTGAAGAACAAAAAGTGAGAGTCAGTGGATTCTCGATAAATGAGATTTCAGGTAGTGGAGCATGACCGGTCCAAAGGTTTGACCGATGAATTCTGAAATGGTAGTCTTAACTCAAAGTAGAGTTTGGTACTAAAACGAAAAGAGGTGCTTGAAGGTCGTATCGAACGTAAAGGAATGATAAGAAAACCTAGTCAACAGAGGCTGTGACTACAGTTCAGTGTGCAAAATGAACCTGCTGAATCAGGTAAAATGGTCGGTAGTCAACCCGGCAAAGAGAGCTTAAAGGCACCATGATGAATGATGGATAGAAAGCCATAAAGGCAAAGGAAATCGAGTTCTTGGAAGATAAATGGAACCAGATATTGTGATCTGATTTGGGATCTTCGAGGATTGATTGATATGAGATTTTTGAGAAAGGAATTGATTGAGGATCAAAGGATTTGAGAGGAAACTTTAGAGTTTTCAAAGGAAGAAATCCAATAAGGATGAGAGTATCGTAGGTGACATAAGTACCTGCCTGCTCTAGCTGGTAGTAAGGTTATGATTATCGTCTTAAAGATTGTACAAGTCTTGGACGTGATTGAGAGAATCAAGTGATGGAAAATGTGTCAAGATTGATAGGTCACAGTAAGAGAAGCTGTAGACCCAAATTGATTGAGGATTGGAGATTTTTGATTATGGAGATTGGAACTCTCGTATGGCTAGATAGTTAGTCTAGGTAGCCTTGGTGGCAGATTGGGAAAAGTATCGCTGAGTGATGTCAGCAAGTTATGGAAATAAGAAGCCTGTCGAGATATGGTATGGGCACTTGCGGTCAATGAAAAGCCCTAAGAAGAATTGGGAGATGATAGGATATATTCTCGAAAGATTTAACGAGATTATGTCTAAATGATGATGGTCAATGATAACTTGAGGTTATAGGATGATTAGCCGTGTATGGCTTGATTGAGGATGTAAATTATCAAACTTTGAAAGAGGTGATAAAATAGAATTGATATCTTTACCTCGAATTTGATGAATTTTGAAACAGCCGCAAGAGGCTGAGATATATATGATTAGTGAACGATCGAGGTTAAGATAAGGAAATAAGGTATTCTGAAATCGATGTTTCGATGATAAGGATAATGAGATGATGATCTCGGAATTGATGATTTGACCAATGTACCAATCGCATTGAAGTCGCGTTGGTAGTTGTGTCTATTGATGATATATTGGTGTACTCCTCGGTTAGGGAGACACATAAGGAACATTGAGGATCATAGAGTAATGATATGATGATGTACTCCTCGGATAAGGAGACACATGAGGAACATTGAGGATCTCAGAATTGATGATATGATAGTATATTCCTTGGATAAAGAGATGCATGAGGAACGTTGAGGATAATGTTAAGGAACATCACGATTGATGTTATAATCGAGATTGGCTTGCTAGGTAGTAAGCAGATTATGAAAGAATTGATGAGAGCATGAGGCTCTATGTGGTGAACGTGAAATCAAGGTTGATTGTCATAAGCACCATAAGGATCAGAAGTTTCTAAAAGGTAAGATGTCCTGATAGATTTCGGGAGACGATCCAAAAGTTTTAAATTGAAGTTGGTTCGAGGAAAGGTTGGAAACCTAAGAGAATGTAACTCTGAATAGGATCGAGGATCCGTAAGATTTGGAGATTTAGACTGGTATTGAGAAGTATCAGAAGTGACGGGAGTCGGGTCAATTACAACTCTCAGAGACGAGACAAGGAGGCTCTAGAAAGACAATAGCACCATGGGTGTGTGGCCTGTAACAGCGGATCTGAGCCCAAGGACCAAGGTATGAAGGTTAGTAAAGAGCTTATGATCAACGTACTGGGGAAGCTAGGTAGCTGTCTCGCGGTATGAGTCAGGGACTCAGGGTCTAAGTTGCTTAGCGTACTGCCAAGGAGACGGTCAGATTCCAAAGTTTAGGTACCACCGTGACTGTTATGGTTTAACTAGAATCCAAGTTCCAATGGACCAGAGTGTTGTGATAGGATCCCTACCTGTCTATGAAATGATTGAAATTTTTTAAGGTTGACAAGCTCTTGTCAGGGGTTCGAGAGGGAACTCTCTGAAGTAGTTGTGTCCATGATAGGACTCGTGAGGGAGTCGAATGAGAATGACCTGTAGGATGTAGTAAGAGCTTGTGATAGCTCAAAGGATCGGGTTGCATGATAGTGCAACAGAACTGAATGATGGCGTGTGGATCATGCCAAGGCACAGAAAGGACTACCCGATGTATGACTTGGAATTGGCAAATATGGTATGTGCTCTCAAAGTATGGAGACACTACTGAAATGATGGGGCATTGATGTGCTCACGAACCACAAGGAGCCTGAAGTATGAGTTCTTGCAGAAGGAGTTAAACGAGAGGTAGTGACGATGATGGAGCTCCTTAAGGACTACGACTGCACTACTTCGTATCACCGGGCGCGTGGCAGAGAGGTGCCCAACGCAGGACCTGGTGGATAGCTGTGAGTGTCAGATGAAGTTGGAGGCTAGTTAGCCTGCCAACTATGATGGTAGTGCCGAAGGGATCGTCTATTTTTATGGCTAACCTGGTTGTGTTAGCTGGATCTGGTGAACGAGATACGAAGGCAAGGGTGGTTGACAAGTGTTCTTGTCTATGATTGATGATTATGGCCAGCCCAAGAGTTATGATTTTTGAAATGCAAGAGGGCATTCTCAAAATTTTAGGGTAGGATATGCGTGCCTAGAATAATGAAAGATGTGTGGTCGTTTGATAAGAGCCACAAAAGGAAATGATATGAATGACACGGTATGCTTGTAAGCATTGGACGTGTAAGGAATACAAATCGAGAGGTGTTTGCCAAAGGATCAAATAGATATTTGATTTAAGGTGTTCAGGTAATGAGCCATGTTATGTCTTAGTTACCTGACTGTTAGATGAAAATTTCAAGGTCGAAATTTCTTTAAGGAGGGGTGAATGTAATACCCGAGAAATTCTAAAGGACTCAAGGGTAATTTATCTTGGGGCAAAAATTGGAATTTAAGGATAAATGGAGGGTAAAACGATAATTTATTACGATATAGATTATTGAACCGACTACCGGGAGTACCCTGGAGCCGAGATGTCAAAAGAAAATGATGTGGCATTAATGAGCACCCCAAGGTAGGATTTATGGTGCCGAAAGAAATTGGATCGGGAACGGTTTTCGGTACAACTAAAAAGACAGCTGCCAATTAGGCTGCAATACCGAATTTTCATAGACAACTTTTTGGAAGTCAACAGAAGCTTGAGGAGGCTTCGGTTTTTCATGAGGGACAACCCTTCATAGGTTTCAAGAAGAAATGAATGGGTTAAGGGCCAAAACGAAGATTCGGGCCTAAGTGTAGTTTTTAGAAATTGCTAGAGGGAGGCCGAAACAAAGTCGTTTTGAAATCCTCAAGGGTCAAAATGATGTTTTAGGACTTTTTGGGCCTAAATGCAATAAAGAAAAGTTGAGGGGTTAAGTGGAATGGGCTAAAATATAATAGCCAAAAGTCAAGGGGCCAAAGTGTAATTTCAGCAAAGTTTTGGCCAATGAGAATCAACCATGGGGTCTTTGGTCGTCGATTTCGGCCGATCCAACCATAGGGATGGCACGAGGGTTTGTCGGGGACCAACTTTTGTAAAGGCACGAGGGAACAACGACCACCGGAGTGGTCGGATTTTGAGGGAAAAGCCGACCAGAAAACTGGTCGGATTGTCACGACCTGCAAGTCGCGATTTTGGTCGCCTCAAGCTCGATCAAGGTCGATCCAAGGCAGGGTTTAACCCCTAACGTGATGGGCAAGGCGGCCAAGGGCTTTTGGTCGCACGACATAGCCTATAAATAGGCGTTTAATGGTGGCCGAAACCTAGGGCTTTTTGAGCTTCAAATTGAGAGGGCAAACGAATGAATTGGAGGCTCAAAGCATAGGGCTTTTGAAGCCCATGAGATATAGAAGAAATCTAGAGAATTTGAGCCATTTTCATGGTCGTTTGATGGGTATACGAAGGGTCGCCGGAAAATGAGGCGGACGGCCAAGCCGAGGCTTTGGCCATCCGGTTGAGGGTCTTCGAGAGCTCCTTTCGAGCTCCAAGATAGCCCATTTGGATCGACTAGAAGAGAGGGAGAATATGGCGGAGAAAACCAGAAATGCCGGCGACCGGAACGCCGGAGAAGACGACCGGCGCGTGCCGGTCACGCGCCGTGCTTCACGCGCGCCCAGTCGCCCTAGCACGTGTGGGCGCGTGCGGGCGCGTGGGGCCTCCTAAAAATCTGCAAAAATCTTGGAAAAATAGAAAAAATTATTTTATGGAGGTTTGTGCAAAAAGATTGGGATTTGGGATTCCCGATGTCTCGGTTTCCGCACCAAAGTGCCTCATTTTACGTGAAAACGCAATATCCGGGTAAGTTCAGTATTTTTCCTTGATAGTTCATAGCATATAATGAATTGTTGTGAAGTTAGATTTGAGGGAATAGTCTCGGTATATTTATTGGGATTTTTAGAAGGAAAAATGGTGGAAAATGAAAGGAAATAGGAAATAAATGGAATATTGAGGATATTTAGTAATTGAATATCATTTTATGTTTGAGGAGATTGAGATGATAAGATTGGTGCAACTTTTGAGAGTTGGCACGAGAATCGAGGAAGGGCACGCATATCGAGGCAATGCACGCTTTTCGAGGAAAATGCAAGTTTGTCTCAAAAGGTGAGTTGTCCTATCCTATTTATGATATGATTGTTATATATGCATGTTATTATGAATTGTAATATTCATTTGTCATCTTGCATTGAAAGTCGTGATATTTACATTGCACGATATTAATTTCATATTGAAACTTGTGCATGGGGATGGGATGATACCCTCAGAGTGTAGCCGTAATTCCCCTAGGGCATTGAGGGAATAACGTTAGACCTATCCTGTAGAGGTTCGGGATTTGCCTAGGATTCCTAGCCGGGCTGGGGATGCTTGGGAAGTTACATTATGGGTATATGTTTATTCATGTCATTGCATCATGCATCATATATATGTTTTTGGACCCTCACTAGAAGTTTCATCTTCTAATAGGTTATGCCCCTGGAACATTCAATGTTCCAGTTGAGACTTGCAGTTAGGGCAAGGAACAGGTTGAGATATGACGGCACGTGATGGCATGGCCGATGGATTCAGCAGGAGATTCCAGTATTTTAATTTGTTGAGAAATTGCTTATGTATGTTGAGGTATCATATGATTGCACCTAGGGTGTTAGATGTTATCTCAAGAGATATGTATCAATGTATTTATGTAATTGAGGATATGATGGTAATATATGGTACGAATTCGTTATGATATTATATAAAGTGAATTCAGGTATGTACCGTATCAGGTTTCGATTATTGCTTCCGCATTGTGAATGATTTGCTGGGGGGTTTCCCTTTGACATACGACATTTGATGTATAAGGAAAGGGATTATGTATGTATACAATGGACCCCAGCATAGTGACACGCCCTTCGATGGGACGGGGTGTTACAGCATGTGCCCTCACGAGCTGGCGCGTGGGTTGCTCGTGTTGACCAGCGCGTGTGGCCCACACGCCGGTCGTCTTCTTCGGCGCTGGCCATGACGACGATGCTGGTTCTCAATGCCACCTTGTAGCCTTCATCTAGTCGATCCTAATGGACCCTCATGAGGCTTGAAAGGACTACCGGAAGATGCCCCATCGTGCGTTTGAACTCTCGGATCGGTCGCCCGCCTCCAAACTATGGCGAAGCCCAAAACCCTTTCAACCCTTGACCAAAATGCATCAAACTCTCCAGAATCCATCTACACCTCATGCGCTTCAAAAGCCCTATGGTTTTGGCCTCCAATTCGTTCAAAATATCGGTCGATTTCAAGGTCCATTTCTTTCAAACTTTTGGCTGCAAGAACGCCTATTTATAGGCCATTTCGATCCTTCAAAAGCTAGATCTCGACCAACCCAAGTCTCCTAGAGCCTCTACCTCCCCCATGTCGATCCAAAAACCCATCGAAATGCTCCATTTTTCGCGATCAAAGAGGGCAAACTTTTGGCCACTTTCAGCTGAAAGTTAACTCGATTCCAAAACGATTTTAGCCACTTGTTGGCCAAAAATCTCGTCTTGGCATTGCCCCTGAGGTCCTCCAGCCCTTTCCTCGTGTCTCTCGTGGCCGAATTCGGCGACGGGATGGCTGGTCGGCCATGGTTGCTTGGGATTTTCTTGAATTTGCATTTTGGCCCCTTCAAGTTTTGAGTTTCTCATTTTGCCCCTTTTCACCAAGCTCCTCAACTTTTGATAATTTCTTTCAAGTCCCTCAAGTCCTTAAACATCAATTTGACCCTGAGAATTCCAAAAAAATATCGTTTCGGCCTCCCTCTAGCAATTTCAAAAAATTACACTTAGGCCCGAATCTTCATTTTGGTCTCAAACCCTCTCGTTTCTTCCTGAAACCACTGAAGGGTTGTTCCTTATGAAAAATCGAAGCCCCCTCAAGTTCCCGTTGACTTCCGGGAAGTCATCTATAACAATTCGGTATTGCAGCTTGATTGACAGTTGCATTTTAGCTGTACCAAAAACTGTTCCCGATCTTATTTCTTTCAATGCTATAAATCATATCTCGGGGTGCTAATTAATACCACGTTGTTTTCCTTTGGCATCTCGGCTCCAGGGCATTCCCGACAGTCGATTTAGTTAATTTTTCGGCCTATTCAGATACCAATTTTCTCTAAAATCCCATTTCTCAAATAAATTGCTTATTTTTAATTAACCCAAATTTCTCAGGTATTACACCTCCCACTTTGTCCAACAAAGGGTTTCTTAACCATTTTCTAGAGTAGGTAAGATTCACAAGTTAGCTCGAGTTCAACTCCCACTGGATCAATAAATCTGCGCTTAGCCAACTCATTTTTCCTCTTATCATTGATTTAGCCTAGCTTGAGGTGCCACAAATGCTTAAGATCTACATTGATATCAAGAGAATGTTTCCCGTTGCTCGTGGTTGCAATAATTGCATTTCTATCTCTCATTGAATCATGTGTTTCTAAAACATAAAGATCGTTAACTAATGTACCCATTCCAACGCATTTATTTCCAAAATGAATATAACACATATTGTTGGAAAACGAAAAATCATAATTTTCTTCCACAAGTTTAGGAATGGAAATTATATTCTAGATAGCTCCTGGTACACACAAATAGTCTTTAAGTTTTAATACATGCCTAGTAGACAAAGTAATAGAAGAAGTCCCAATAGCCAATGGATCAATAGATGCTCCATTCCCCTTTCTGAGGATGACTTCTCACTTCTAAAACGGCCTACTTGTCTAAAGATCCTGCATACAAACACATATGTGAGATGATGCACTAGAATCCAAAATCTAGGAAATAGGAGACCGACCAATAGAATTGATTGTCTCAATAACAAGCAATGAAGAAGGAATACTTGCCCTTGAGTTTCCAGGGACTTGCCCTTAGGGCCATGCTGAATCTCCAGGTAATTCCTCTTCCAATGCTCGTCTTTCCCACATTGGAAACATTTTCCTTTGGCTACCTTCGCTTTGGACTTGGTCTTAGAGATCTCTTTCTTGGGACTCACCAACTTCTTCTTTGTCTTATAGGCAAGCCTCTTCTTTGAAGACCTAGAAGTCGAGGCAATGGTAAGAATGCCCTCCTTTCCTTTCCCTTTAATCTGGGCCTAAGCTGACCTCAGCATGTTGAGTAGCTCGGGAAACGTGGTCTGGATATTCTTAATATTAAAGTTCATTATGAAACCAGAGAATGACTCAAGAAGTGACTACATGATCAAGTCAATCTGTAGATCTGTCTCCATGTTGAAATCAACTGCATCCAACTGATAGATTAAATCAATCATGGATAGCACACGATCCCTAACATCAGCACCCTTCGACATCTGAGCCTGGAACAACCGCTTTGATATCTCATATCTAGCGATCCTACTCTACACTCCATAAATCTCCTTTAAATTTAAGATCATGTCAGTAGTAGTTTGCATATGCTCATGCTGCCTCTGAAGCTCACTGTTCATGGAGGCAAGTAACAAGTTCCTCGCCCTAAAGTCGTGGCTATGCGTCTCCTCAGAAACCACACGCTCCTCTTCACTAGACCCCTCGAGAAGTGCCGTAGGAATAGATCGATCCAGAACATAAGTGATATTCTCCATGTTTAAAACAAGTTTTAAATTTCTAAGCCAGTCACTAAGTTTGGTTCAATTAAAACATTTTTATCTAGGATGCGAGAAAGAGGGTTTGATTGGTTTTCCATTTTAAAAATAGAGATTTGGCTGCAAAAGAATTTAAAGTTTGTTAGTATGATTATCTTTGAAAACTCATTTAATTCATGTCTTGAATTAAAGGTACCTCTCACTAACTTTTTTGAGCCCACACTTTCTATGGTGGTGAACACAAATCTCATTAGAAGATTCATAGTGGGTGATTGAAGAGACAACTCCTTGTCTCCTTTCCACATCTAATGTGGAGCTCGATCTTCGGCCCCTATGCCCCCAAATCCTCACATAATAATTTCTTAAACCGATGACATAATTAGATCTCTACCTGTCACACCAACCAACTGTCCATTTGAATGCCTACCCCTCGCATAATAGTTTCTTGGGAATAGTCATATGGGATCACTGACAACACCAAGTGCTTAATAGGTTAACAAATCACCTCTTCTAAAATGTAACCTCCCATGTATCCATGGCCAGGGCACACCCATTTGAGTTATGGTTTTCCTATGACGGGCTTGAGCCTGAAGATCTAATTAAGGAAGCTTTATGAGGGACATTCAACCATACATTTTCTGCTACCAACAAATGTGGTTGACTTGCTCCTTCAAGGCTCCCAAAAATTGGATGACTCAACATCTCCATCAATATCAACTCTTTGCTTCTTCTTTTGATTTTACAAGAAAATTTTTTAATATAAATAATTCTAAAAATTGAAAGAAAAGATATGGAGACTTATCTCTTTAAAGCCCAAATGAATAAATAATATTACAAAATTGGTGACTGAATACCTGTAACCATTCATTCAATCCCATTGAATCGACCCATGATCACCCTTGTTTAATCTAATTGAACCAGCTAACATACATATATTTTGAAATCAAATTTCAAATATGTTCCGTGTTTATGTAATGTGTGCTACCAATTTCAGACCCATGGCATTTTATATAACAATTTATTTTCGGTATAAGCTTACCTAATGTAATCTAATTACATCTAATCATATACCTCAAAAATTGGACAGTCGACAAATCAAAAGCATGAAATTAGTTTACCAAAATATTTTCGTGGTCCTAGATTAGTTAACTATCTCTAAGACAGTCAATAGACCTTCCCACTTGAATATTCGATGAAACAAATTTCATGGTAGATGCATGTTTTAAGTTAGTTTACAAGTTCGGTTGACTAGCTCCAAGCTTAATCAACCTAAGATTTGGGTTTGCGAGTTTGGTCGATTGAACTTAAGCTTCGATCGATTGAAGACGTCTAGAACCCAAAGGTCCAAACTTCAGTCAACTTAGTTGTTGCGTCTAGTTGATTGAAACTCCCAGAAATAGTTACGTCTTTGGACAGAGAGTGACACATAATGTAAACCAACACCAAAATAGAGATTAACATGTCTGAAACAAGCACACAATACATCAAGCACTTGCATAGGATGAAAATATCGAGCCCAAGCTTTGATGCCACTAAAAAGAAATGAGGGCCCAAGGCCAAAAACCAACAACGAGTGGATCTATGCAAGGATTTATGGGTTTTAAAAATATTTTCAAAACCAAGAACAACATAAAAAAAGCACAAAGGGAATGCAAAAAAAATCCTTGCAAGACTAGATATACTTCATCCATATTCTACAAAAGAAAAACCATGCCATAGGGGGTTTATTGGTATACCTATACGAAGAACAGAGATACCAGTTGTCCAAGCGGTGGTTGCTTCTCCTTGTCGTACATCTAAAGCTCTCAGGTCCAAGTTGCTACTCCAGGAGAGTAACCCACCTTCTCACCCATGAAGGACCTAATCAGTCCACGTCCGAGGCACAACCAGAACCCTCCAATGGAGTTAGGCTAGAACTCTCATAATGGAGGTAAACCGTTTCTCTATGAGTGTTCCTCCCTTGGTTTTCTATTTGGCTATCCAATAGCCTTTACAAAATGGGAGAGGAAGAAGTGAAGCTATACCCATTATCCCTTGGAGCAAGAGCAAGGAGATAGATATAGCAATGAATATGAAAGGTACAATCAACCACCTCTAAAACCCTTTCTTCACACCTTTTAATCTCTCCAAATCCCCTTTCATAACCCTTTCCATGCCAATTGTCCTCCTTTAAATCGTCGTTCACAATCAGGATGATAGAGCATCAAATGCTCATGTTAAACCACGCGACAGAATTCCAGTTAGCTGAACTGAAGGGTCATTCGACTTAAGTTAACCAAAAGCAAGCTATCCCTGTTCGATCAACTGACCAACTAGTTTGGTTGACCAAAGTCTACTAGAAGACGATTGGTCTAGGTTCGGTTGATCGAACAAACTTATTCAATCGACTGAACTCGATCACAATTATTCGATCAACTAATATGAAAGGTACAATCAACCAAACCCCAACCGATTTCTGCCCACTTTGACGTTTATGCATTTTGAACCCGCTATTAATAAATAATAGCCCTTGCATTACCCAATAATGTCACTATGGCCCTTGCTATTAAATAGTAATCTTCCATATACAATAGCAACCAACATCATTGTCCCATCATTGTCACACTAAGAGCAATGGATCACTAATTTGTTCATTACTCGATATGTATGTGACTTTCTAAGTTCATAGCCATGTAGCAATCGAGACATGTCAACTCCTTGACATCAGTCGATCCCATTGACCAACTAAGGGAATCTCTCCAAATCTTCGAAGCACCTTGAAAGATCTTGACAGGACTCAAAATGATCCTAATGACAGTGGAGCCCAATTTCATATGAACTTATTAAGGCTCCTTGATTACCATGCACTATAATCCTTCCACTAATTAACATTTTGACTGAGTGAGAGTCATGGACCGATTAAACTCATAGGATTTGATAACTATGACAGATCCAGTATGTTGTGTGGTACAGGTAGCATGTCAGATCCCATCTGATATTAGAATTCTTTTCAATCTCATGCTCACTCTAGCTAGGGGATTTCCTACCACAACCATCAATATGGATTACAAAGGATGTACGCCTTCATCCAATGAAGGTCAATGGATCCCATTGGTGAATATATGTCTCCATACATCACTGTTTAGAGACCACACAAAAAGCATCCCCACCTCTTACACCGGATGGTTTTGCTCAACGGTAAATCACTGACACCAATGCATAAGATACTATGTCACCTCTGGTCCAATGACTAGATACACAATCAAGAGCTAATGATAGATCATTAATCCTCATGCCATGTGATATATTGTAAGCGTCATATTTAGCGGATGTTCTACCAACACCCGCCCACATGTCTACTATATATGTCCCATGCAATGTCGTGTGACTCACCACCCCATTCCCATTAGCATTCCATGCTAACAATGGTAGTAGCCCATGTGCAGGTCCACTAATCGATATATCATATTCCTCTTTTGATAAATCTAAGGACTAAAACATCTTTAAGAAAATCCTGAACTAGAGATCCACGTTACACAATCTCGACCCCACGAGAGTAGGACCTCCATTAAGAAGTCTAGGGACTCATTCATAAAGACTAAAGGGAGAGGTATGAATGAAGATATAACCTTATTATTAATATCAAGAACAACTCAACAGTGACATTCACATACATCCCATGTAATGTAAATCTAGCATCTAGGGCACTATCACTAACATAACAAGGTGGCCAACAGTAGCAACAAGGGGGAGAGTGTTGTTTTGATTTTGATAATGTTTTGATAAAGAAAAACTTTATGTTTTTTAAACACAAAAATGAAAAATGAAAATCTTTTGTAGTATGAATTTTCATCTTGAAAGACAATTTTAGAATCTTAAAGAAAATTCATTTTGAAATCAAATGAGATATATTTTATCTTTGGAAATTGAAAATGAAAAATCCAAATAATGCCAAAGGGTAAATTAGCATTGTGTAGTTAAAAACTATTGACAATTTTTTTAAACTGTTAACTGTTTTTACAAACTATCGACTGTTTTAGAAAAGAGTTGACCTTTTTTTGTCTTAATTGAATGAGATATGTGAAAACCATCGACCGTGTAATACCCGGGAATTACTTAAGGCTATAAATTGAATTTAATGAAGGGTATAAACATAATTTTTGAAAGAACAGGGTTGTAGGGTACACTATCACAATTTTAAGCGAACCTTGGACCCTAGATGATTAAGGAAAATGTAATGGTATTGACGAGTAATACGAGTTATGATTTTAGACATAAAAAAAAAGTGAGATTGGGAACAGTTTTCTGTACAGTTATCGACCGGGATGAGAAAATTGAATCGACGTAAGAAACACTCAAAAAGTCAATGGAGTGTCTTAAGGACTTAGATTTTGTATATAAAACAACCCTCTAGCAATTTCGGGTTGAAACGAATGGATATAAGGTCAAAACGATCAACCAGGGCAAAGTGCAATTTTTTAATTTTGCTCAAGAAAGGTCAAAACAATGGATTTTTGGGAATTTCAGGGGTGAAACGAAGAGTACAAAACTTGTGGGCCTTGGTAGTATAGTTGGATAATTTAGGGGTGCCTTTGAAAGGGGCCAAAATGACATTTGAAGAAGTCAGGGGGGGTGAAAGTGCAATTTATCAAAATTTATGGTGTGAACGCAACAAGGAAGAAATTGGCCATCGCAATCCACCACACGTGGCCATCGTTTTAGGCAATGGGACGGCCGAGGGAGGCTCAGGGGAGGTTGTATCCGGTGCTAGGATGCTCGGGGACCAAGGTTTACCATTGATTGGCTGAGATGTGGCCGATTTTTGGCTATAAAAGGGGGCCAAAACTTTAAGTTTTTTGCATCAAATTAGTCAATTTTGAGAGTGAATCGAAGGTAAGGGATAAAGGGTTTTTGGTCTCGAGAGATCAAGAATTGATTCTGGAGCATTTGGGAGCGATTAGGGTGCGTTTGGTGGCCGATTGAAGCTCGACTGGAGATAGGTGGAAGACCCCCTAGGGCTGCCTACAATTGCTGATTTGGAGGCCTTTCCGGTGTCCTTTCGGCCGACAAGTGGTACCCCTAGGATAGACTCTTCAAGGGATTCAAGGCAGTACCCTCAGATCGACCATCGGAGAAGAGGAAAATGGATTTTGATGCTTTTTTAATTAAATATGGTGTTTAGGGAGTATCGTGGCTCGAGGTTGAGTATAAGTACAAGTGTTTGTGATTTACTATGCAAATCGAGGCAATGCACGAGGATAAAGGCGATTCGAACATGTTCGAAGTGAGTGTTCGCCCTCAAAACTTGACTTATTGTGAGTTGTTCACTACCAAAACTTGATTTAATATGGGTGTTTTACCCTAAAAACTTGGTATTTGTTCTATCTAAAAGTGTTATGATTTCATGCAAAATGGTTTTATTGCATGCAAATGGTAACTGATGACGGTTTGTTTTACGAGGGAGGTTTGTCCCTAAACATTTTGTACTTGTGTATTGCATTTTATAAAATGTTGTTTATATGATGCATTGGAACTGTGAAATGTGGCATTGTCTTGCGTTTTGTGTGTTCGTATGGAAAGTCAGCCTAAGATGTTGTCTGGATAGTGTAGCCATAATTTTCCAAGGGCGTGATAGAATAATAGGGGTATCTTATGCTGATGTGTATACTAGGATAGTCACCTTGGTTTTCGTGCTAGGTCGTTTGGTCAAGGAAGTTGCACTAGGATGACTAGGTGGTCCATATTGTGTTGTTCATGTGGGATGTCAGCTTAAGATGTTATTTGGATACTGTAGCCATAATTCTCTAAGGGCGTGATGGAATAATAGGGGTATCTTATGCTAGTAAGTATGGCGGGATAGCCGCCTTGGTTTTCATACCAAGCCGTTTGGTTAGGGAAGCTGCACTAGGATTACTAGGAGGTCCATGTGAAATTTTGGAGTTGGGATTGTGTGGTGGTTCTTGGATGCTTAGAGTGGGAACATAATCTCCAGCATAAATGTGGTGAGCCGGGTTCCTGCTTTGATGTGACCCTCCTATGCCGGCAGTTAGTAATGATTGTTCCCAAGATGTTAGAGAGATGCACTGACTTGCCCCTCTTAAGCTAGAATCGAGTCGTGTCGATGTGTTGGTACGGTGGCATAACTTTTAGAGAGATTGCTCTTTTCCCGTGGTAGGGTTAAGCGCTTGGGATTTTCTTGGGCTAGGGCTTACCAGGTGTATTGATTTATTTCATGTCTTGCATTCATTCATGAAAAAATGTGTTTTTGAACTCTCACTTAGATGATTTATCATCTAATATGGACTATATCCCTGAAATATTCAAACGTTCCAAGTGAAGGTAGCGGTGCGAAAGGAAAAGGGATCGCCAGGGAGTGACGACGATTAGTGGATAGTTTACTTTATATCATTTTCAATTATGTTGTTAATTTTGATGACGACATGTAAACGTTGGTTTGACTTTATGTTATAAATAAAGTAGGTTTGGTTATGATTTATTGAGGTTTCGATCTACCTTCCGCATTTGAGATGATGTACCTGTCTTAGTTTATTGATGGTTCATAGTTGATATATTGAGAAGGCGTAACGAAATCTTTGGGGAACGATTTTGTGTTGGGTTTCTATTGAAAAAAAATATATCCTCGAAATCTTACGTTACCTAACACCTGGAAAGGCAGGGTGTTACAGACCGTTCTTGTGAATTGTCGACTAGGAAAATTTTCACTCTATGTTCTTTTCACGTAAGCTTAAAAAAATGTTGGCATTAACTGTATAGTGTTAACTTTCTATCAAAACTAATGACTTGTTGCTTCAAACTGTCAACCATTTGCCCAAAGCTATTGTGCCCTTCAATTTTTTTAAAGAAAACTATCAACCGATTTGGAGAAACTATCGACAGTTTGCTTCACTTACATTCAATAACGGTTAGTTTTTGCAGGCTCCAATGGCTATTAATAGCTAGTATAATTTAATGCTCGAGAGAATCCTATAAATTCAGCCCAAGGATGCACTAAAGAAGACTAATGGATGGAAATGAAATGATTTGAGCATACAATTGTATTCTTACTTCTCACTAGTGCTTGTGCTTTGATTTTTCTCTCAAAATGCTATATTTATCATTTGTATTATCTTGTTCTAGCCTTTGTGTTTTTATTTGAGAGATCATTGTAACTAAAAGTGTCAACTCTCAAATCTTCTCTTTGTATCCCTTTGTTGTAATTCCTAACTTGTGAGCTTGAGGACTTGCTTGTGTATAAGTAGGAGATTTAATTTCCTAGCAGTTTTGCTAGAGGGCATACTTAGATAAGTAGGAGGTAATAGCGGATTTGGAAATCTTTAGTGATGAGATAAGGTAGTGGAGTAGGCTGAGTTTAGCCAAATCACTCTAAAATTATTATGTCTCTAGCATTATTTTGTTTGTCTCTTATACTTATCTTCATTATTTTGCTATCTATCTTTGAAAACCTCCACAAAATTTTTAAAAATTATTAACACCCAATTGACTCCCCCTTTTTGGGTGTGTGGTGCCTTGCTTGAGCATACCTAACAACTGGTATCAGAGCTTGATCTCTTTATTTTTGCTTTTTAGGTTTAATAATCTAAGAAGGATCCTATAGATGGCACAAACCATTGGAGGATAAAACACTGTAAGACCACCCTACTTTGATGGATCAAATTACACTTATTGGAAGAAAAAGATCTCTTGCTATGTGATGCAAGACCTCAACATTTATGAGACCACCATGTATGGATTCACACTACCCTAATGAAGAATATGAGTGAATGGACTAGAAAAGAGAAATAGATTGTGGAGCTAAACGCCAAAGCCATGAACATTTTTTTTTTTTTGTGCACTTGGGCTAGAGGAATTCAATAGAGTATCCACATGAAAAATAGCTAAGGAGATTTGGGGCACATCGGAGATCACTCATGAAGGTACAAATCAAGTTAGGGAAACAAAGGTAAATTTACTAATTCATGAATATGAACTTTTTTCAATGAAATCTTGGGAGCCTATTAAGTATATGTTTACTAGGTTTAATAATATTGTCACAAGTTTACAGGCTTTAGGAAAAACTTGCTCAAATGGGGAGAAAGAAAAACTCTTATGAGTTTACCCATGGAATGGGATCCTAACGTGATAGCCATTCAAGAGGCTAAAAATTTAGATATTTTATTGTTTGATCATTTGATTGGACTTTCATGACTCATAAAATTATGATGAAGAGAGACGATGATAAGGAGAATAGAGATAAATCTCTTCTTTTCAAGGTTACACACTCTTCAATTGAGGAAGAAGAAAATAAGGATGATGATGATGATTTAGTAATACTCACTAGGAAATTCAAAAGATTCATGAGGGAAAAAGTTGAGGAAAAGGGTGGAAGAAAGATAAGTTTGAGGGGGAGGAATATAGAAGTGAAGTAAAATGCTTTGGATGCCAAAAGTTTGGACATATCAAATCCGAATGTCCATCATTCAAGAAGAGTGAGAAGAAATTCAAAAAGAAGGCCTTTGCAACTTGGAGTGATGAAGATCAATCCACATCAAGCAATGAATCAAGTGATGGCAACCTATGCTTGATGACTCAACATGAAGATCATGAGGTAACATCTCAAACTTTTAATAGTTTAGATGATGATTTCTCTTTTGAAGAATTACAAGATGCTTTTGATGAATTAGCACATGCTTTTAAGAAATTAAGTTTGAAAAACAAATTGTTAAAAAAAGAAAATTTTGTCTGTAGAAAATGAAGTAAATTCTTTGAAAAATAAGAAGAACATTTTGAAAGCTCAAAATGATGAACTTCAATAGAAAAAAAAATGTGTAAAATTATCACCTGAAAAAGTCAACAAAGAAAAAGAAGAATTGAAAAATTCTCTTAGAGTTAAAGAAAATATTTTCATAAAAGAAGAAAAAGGAAAAATAGCTTTGTGAAAAGAAAACAATTTCTTGTCTCACACTATAAAATCATGTCATTATTGTGGATAATGCGGTCATTTTGTAAATAAATGTTTTATAAGAAACCATCCCACAATTTTAAACAAATATGTGTTCCAAAGGGAACTTTGTATGCTAACAAGGGTGAACCCAAAGTGGTTTGGGCACCAAAATCTTGTGGATAATCTATTTTTATAGGTATGCTTGACATCTTAATGAAGCTCAAGGTCAAATCATTAAAGGATAAATCAAGTATGAAGGAAAGGGGGAAGTGAAGAAGAAAATCACCCCCAAGTGATGTATTATTTTGCCAACCAAGAGTAAAAAAGATTTTATCAATTAAATCTTGATGGTACATTTCTATCCCTAAATTCTCCATGTTTATGATGATTTTGAATCATGAGTTTACCTTTATGATTTTGCTTGAAAATTTCAATCATACTAGCTTCTCAAATTAAGGGGGAGCTATAGTGTCAAAATTGTTTTCAAATTTTTTATGTATGTATTCATTAAGGGGGAAAATAAAATTTTTGATATATGTTATTAAGGGGGAGTATTAAAGTTTTATCTTACCCCAAGTTGTTCTTAAATTGTTGCTTTACCCAATTCTCAGCTTTTTAAATGGTAAAACTTTTCAATCATTTTACAAATTGTCCTTTTTGGATTATGATAAAAAGGGGAGAATTTTGGGTATTTCAAAGTAGTTTTGTCATCATTAAGAAATGAGAGATTGTTGTTTTTCCTTTGATGATGTTTTGATGATGAAAATTTTATTTGATTAATCAAATATTATACATCCATCTTTTATAAAATGATTTTCTATAGTCACAACTAAATTATTTTAACCATTATAATTAAGCACCATACTAAAAATTTTCCAATTTGGAAAACCAAGTTTTTATTATTAAAATATTTTTTTTTATTTGATCTATCAAAATTGGGCATATAGCATTTGAACATTGAAACTAAGTTTTTAAATTTGAAGGTCAATCTATCGACCATTTTACTCAATCCGGTGGACCGTTTTCCCTTGAGGTGTCGACTGACTTTTCAAGCTTGTCAACCGGTCTTATGCAAGCTCTTGCCGAACCCTGGTCGACAGCTCTTGCATAAAAATTAGATAACCATTTTTGTCCTTATTGATTGTTTCTCTAAGCCTATAGATCATTTTAATTGTAGATCATTTTAACAGGTAGTTTTATAGATTATTAAATGCATCAAACGGCTACTACAATGTCTCATTTAATTCATGTATGGGAGAAAACTATAAATATGAACCAAGATCAGCACTAAAGTAAGAAGAGAACTTATGCATTCAAATAGATATTCAGTTCATCCTCAAAGGACTTTAGTGCCCTAAATTTTTTCTCTCTCAAAGGCAATATTCTTCAATTGCATCATTCTATTTTAGCCTCTGTAAATTTTATTTGAGAGATCATTGTAACTAAGAGATTCATCTCTTGAATTCTCTTTTGTCATCATCTTGTAATTTCCTAGCTAGAGAGCTAAAGGGCCTACCATTTATTGGGTAGGAAAGTTTGTAATTCTTAACAGGTGTTAGAGGGCCTGCTTGATTTCAAGTAAGAGGTTTCAGTGAAGGTTTTTAAAATCCTCAGTAAGAAGTTAAGGTAGTAGAGCAGGCTAACTTGCAGTCGAACCACTATAAATTGCTTGTACCTACTTTTCTTACTTTCTTTGTTTCATTCATATTTTCTCACATTCAATTTCATATTTACTAATGCTTGTGCCTACTTTTCTTACTTTCTTTGTTTCATATATATTTTCTCACATTCAATTTCATATTTACTAATTTAATACAATAAAATCGTTTTCAAGTTAAATTTCTTAAGGTAAGTCAATTTTTTAAAAGCACCCAATTCACCCCCCTCTCTTGCATGTGTATGTTGTTCTACTATCATTTTCATGTCTAAGCATGGGTAAGATTTCCAACGACCCTTCAACTTTTGATCTATATATATATATATATATATATCCACACACAAAAATGGTTTTTTAAAATTAAAACATAGATCTACTAATATCAAATTGTTAGATCTTTCTAATTTTTGGGTATATGGGTTATAAGGCCAAGGCAAGTCCAATAATTGGTTCTGGTCATCGAAATCTACCATGGATAATGATTGACGATGCTATTCCTAAAATGAGATTTTTAACCTAAAATTAAGTTTTAAATCTAGTTAAATCTAATTGTTGGATTGATATGATTTTTGAATATATGAACCATTGCAATTGAAAGAATCTGATGACCAGCTTTGATAATTGGAATCACCAACCAATGATGGGTTGTGACAACAATATTATTGAAAATTAATTCTCAAATCTACCACAATTTGACCTTTGGATCAACTTCATTTTCAAGTATGTTGCTTACTACTATGAGAGGAGTAAGATCCTTGTGTTGGATTAATAAACCCATCAATCTTTGGTGGACAACGGTTGATAACCAACTATTGTGGGTGGTTAAGCATTAACATATATTGGGTTCTAATGAAGTTGAGCCAAGTTTTTTTGTTTTCTTAACTTAAGGCTACTTTTTGTAAGTGTTGGGCTTAAACCACTAAGTTCCTTGAAATTATAAAATGGTTTTTAAAGTTTCTCAGATTGCAAGATAGTCTCTAAAGTTTCCAAAATTATAGAAAGGGCCATGATGTTTTTGAAACAATAAAATGACCTAATAAGCTTTGTTAAAATTATGAAATGACCCATAAGTTCTTAAAATTATAAAGTGGGTCATAAAACTTATGAAATTATAAAATCGCCAATAAGTCTTTGAAAATTTTAAACTGGCCTAAAAACCTACATCTATAGTTACATGAAAACCCAACTTACTAGTGGTGTTGTTAAAACTAGATAAATGGTGTAAGCTTAAGGCATTAGGTTTATTTTGATTATTGATTCTTCATGTTAACCTATTGTTCTATCATTTGTATCTGTGTAGGATTCTTCAAGTCAACCCAATAAAGGTCTTGTCAGATTTATATCTTCTAGTTTTTAGGCGAGTGAACATGTTATGTTACGTTAACTATTTATTACATTTTACATTGCAATTCTTTTATCTACTATCATGATTATTCCACATGATTATTCAATTGCATTTTTTTTTTAAATTCATGAAATGTTGTCATCCTCATAGGGAAAGATCTGTTGCATTTTATTTAAATGTTCATGATACATGTTTGTTTGTTATTTGTTGTTGGATTATCACATTGGGTATCATTATGGCATAGTGGGACTAGATTCAACAAAATACTATTGTCCATAGCAAGGTTAGTACTATGACACTATGGACCTTAGCCTGCCATGTTTATATATTATCAATTTATGATGGCAAGGTTCTACTCAACTTTTTCTAGGGGCTTGGGTGTTATATGTCGCATCCCGAGCTTGGCACTTATTGAGAAGCCCCATCTCTTCAATGCATTCTGAGCTCTCTTATAAATGACTCAGTAATCTGAGCTAAAAAATTCACCCTCATGACCATCCAACCAAGGGGTCTAGTCCCAAGCACAACTATCGAAGCTATCTCGATTTTACACAACAAGAGTCAAGTCGTCACCTTTGCATTCCGAGCTCGAATGCTCGCCCTAGCGAACATCTAACCTAGGGGGCTGTGGACCGTACTGGCCTAATCAAACCCGACCTAATAAAGGCCCAAGATCCTTACCGGCCTTTCCAGCCTAATCATAGCCCTGTACCTTCCAATAGTGATCATCATCACCTTCGTACTTGCAACATTCCCACACCTACTATACGTTCCATCGACATTTAATAAGGGTCATGTCAGCACCACACCTTCGTTAAAGAGCCTCGCTAGCGCCGGATACTGTCCAATCCTGCTGCAACACTCAAAGACCTGACTACATGTCAGGGAACCCCTTCTTCCCTTTATATAAGCTAGCTTGTTTACAAGCCAAGGTATATTCTTTTCATCTTATCGACACTTTGTCAACTCAATCCCTTACTCACTTCACCAGCAAAGTGTTTTATAGGTGCCACACCCTCTCACTTCAATCACCAAAGCCAGCTCCGACGTCCCAGAACCTTCCCATTCGACAATCCTTTGGGCCGAAAGGACATTACATGTCTTTACTTGATTTACTATTGTATCTAATTTCATTCTGGCATAACTAAATTTTTACAACTTAAAAATGGGGCTTGGTAGAGAAGGACAAAAGAACCGACTTGGAGACGATTAAAAGGTTACCATACAAATAATTGTATATTCTTCTTTGAGTCCCAATCCTTTCAACCTATGTAAATAATATATATTTAAAATGTTCTATTATAGTATTCACGCTTTCCTTATAGCATGGTGTTTGCATTCTCTCCTAGTGGTCATGACATGCCTTATACTTCCAAGTCCACAATCTCACCTCCTAACATTTTATAAGAAGTTTGCTATCGATATATCTGGTTATTCAATAAGGATCTCTGAAAATCTTACTTTCAGTCTATTGTTGGATAAACATGCTCTATGGGGGCACACACACTAATTTCTCTATGATTTGTATATGGTATGGTCATCTCTGTATTTGTAGATTTGTTGACCTATTGAGTCTATATTGTTATTAAGATATTGCCGTATATACTTGTTGTGCTATAGAATCCCCAAGCGTCCACCTAGGGGTATTTCGGTCATTAGGCATCTTGGGGTATTTCGATCATAAGACCTAGGAGAGCGAGCCCCAAAAGTGGTCCCAAGTTGGGACACGTTTCTTAAGAAAAAATCGTGGTCAAATAGGGAAGAAATTATTTAAATTGAAGAACAAATGAATAATATAGAATTTAAGGGGGGAAAAATTGTAGTTAAGCAAGGTTAGGGGACCCTATATAAAAAGGGAGTCAAAGGCTGGTCAAGGGGGGGAGGGGGACACTGTTCATCTTCATCCTCCCTCCCGTGCGCGCCCTCTCTCTCTTTCTCTCGGCAATCTCTCTCGAAGAGGCTCAAAGCCACCCGGAGAGGACTTCCTCTCTCGGAGGTAGCAGCAACCTTCTCGGAGAGGGCTACAATGGCTCAGCAAGAAGATGGCAGTGCCAATCCTCTCGGAGAGGACTGACATCTTTTGGAGAGCAGCAACGTCTGTCTCGGAGGTGGCGGCATCTCTCAGCAATGACTGCTCCTCACACGGCGTCTCTCAGAGGCAATGTCTAGGAGCTTACCGCTGCAACTCCCTCTTTCGGCAGAGCCATATCGGAAAGGTCCTGGTCTCCCCAGAAATCGCCTCCGCAAGGCATCGTGGCCCTCCCCTCGGTAAGCTACTCTCGGTGAGACCTCTCACCGAGAGCTCTCTGTTTCTCTTCTTGGCGAGGTCTCTCGGAGAGACTTCTCGTCGAGAGCTCTCTGTTTTTGCTCTCGGAGAGAAACCCATCCATGAGAGAGGTTGTCCGCGAGCTTTATTTCTGCCATCTTCTTCATCTCGCCTGTTCTTTGGTCTTCTTCCCTGTCATTAGCATATAGCGTATATATATATATATATACATACACACCATAGCCCACTTGCGTGAATAGCAGCTAGTCAGAGAGACCATGGCACTATAAAAAATTTGATTTTTAGCGGCGGTTAAAAACTGCCACTGATTTAGGCATTGCATAGTATTTAGCGGTGATTTTTATCAACTGCTAGCATAACTGCCGCTGATATTTTTAGCGGCGATTGTTTAAATTTAGCGGCAGTTTTAAAACTGCCGCTAAATTTAATTGAATTTAATATTAAATTTAATTATAAAAATAATTTAACGACAGTTTTTTTATTTTTGACGACAGTTTTGAAACCACCGCTATTTACCACATGCAAGCCAAAATCAAGCGCGCCCAGGCCCTACTCCTGCGTGCCCGCCCTCGTGCGTATGCACGCGACGCCAACTAATATGTAAAGCCACCTTGTAATATATTCGCACATATTAATTATAAAGTAATCCAACCACTATTTCTCAAATTTTACTTTGCACCCATAAACTCAAGTTTTTGAAATTACACTTAGCCCCAAATTAAATAAAATAAAAAATAATTTTATTTTTAATTGAATTGAATTAAATTAAATTAATTAATTGAACTCTCAAAACACCTAAAAAAGAATTAACATATTAACTTAATTAATTGAACATAAAATGTTTTAAGCCAATTAATTAAATTGAATAAATTAATTGATTAATGAATTTAAAATAAATTAATTAGTTGATAAATTTAAAATAAATAAATTATTTAATTTAATTGAATGAAATTAAATAAATTAATTGATTGAAAAATAAAAAAATTAGATTATTTTTTAAAATTTAATTTAATTTAATTTTTAAATTATTAATTTTTTTAAATTATATTTTTTATTTTTTATTACTGAATTTTGTGGTTGTTTTTTTAAACCATCGCGAAATTTTATTTTATTTTTTTATTATTTAATTTTGTTACGGTTTCAACAAAACTGCCGCTAAATTTAATTTTTTTGATTTTTTTTATTATTGAATTTTGTGGCGGTTTCGACTAAATTTAATTTTTGATTTTTGATTATTGAATTTTATGACGGTTTCGACAAAATCGCCCCTAAATTTATTTTTTTAATTTTTTATTAATGAATTTGGCGACAATTTTGAGAAAACCACAGCTAAATTTAATTTTATATTTTTTTATTAGTGAGTTTAGCAGCGGCTTTTTTAAAACCAAAATTGCCGCTAAATTTAATTTTATAATTTTACTTAATTAATTTTGCGACGATTTTTCGACACTGCCGCAAAATAGTGGACAAATCGCCATAAAAAACATAATTTGTAACAGTTGAAAAACTGCCGCAAAATACCATATTTTGTGGCAGTTTTCAAAACCATCGCAAAAAAACCCGATTTTTTGTAGTGTGGGTTATGGCATGGTGCTATGACATCCCATGCTCTTATGATGTACCCTTAGATCCTTATATTACATTGTGTTCATGACATAATATATATAATGCTTATATGATGCCACGTGATGAACCAAGTATAAAGCTAAATAGATAGTGCCCAAAGGCATCTTCACCCAGCCTGGAGCTGTGCCCGGGTAGGTCCTTTATGGACTGAAACCCTGCTTCGGCAACCTGCCACGAGGCCCACCTTTTCTTGAAGGAGTCCTTAAGTGGCCTCTTACCAGCTGTCAACCCTGCTCTGCCTCAGCTCCAACTTTCCCTCACTACAAATTCTATTCTTATAGTTTCCGAGCTACAACAATATTGTATTATAATTTTTGTATTAATGGAACCTTATTTATGATGTAATGTATATCAATGGATGGGTTTTCCACTGCACTCTTGTTGTTTGCATACCTCATATCTATGATAGATTCCTTAGTAAATGATGTCTTTCTGTTAAATATTTTGTATCTATGGATTACTAATTATGAGATAAGTTCCAACCCATCTTAGGATTAGTGTTAGTCATGGACCTACCTAAAACTAGGTCATGACAGTAAAATTTTTGCATTTCTAATTATTTCTTAAAATTATTCTTAACATGCAAGAATAATATTATTGTGTATTATTTATAATTAACATATTTTTTAATATATCATAAATATTTTATATCTGTGACAATATGATTTTTTCGACCATTAGTATTTTACTAAACTAATTGAAAGGAAATGAGGGCCTTAAGCCAAAAACCAACCACGTGTGGATCAATGTAAGGATTAATGGGTTTTAAAACATTTTCAAAACCAAAATATATACATCAAAGCAACATCATGCAAATCATCATGCACGACTACTCATTGTCCCATCCCTCAATCATCATGCAAATCATCGAGCATTAAATGCTCTGATGAGACAAAGCGGTTGAAGTTCAGTCGACTAAACTGTGAGGTTCGGTTGATCGAAGTTGTCCAGAACCTCACAGTTCAAGTTCGATCAACCAGACTATGTAGTTCAGTTAACTGAAATCAACCAAAACGTACAGTCTAAGTTCAATAGACCAAAGTTACCCATTCCACTAACTTCGATTATCTTGCACTCTAGCCCCACTATTATCCAATAATAGCCTTTGCACTATCCAATAATGCAACCAAGGCCCCTTGCTATCTAATAACAATCCCCCATATCCATAGATCCATGTGGCCCACACATAATAACAACCAACATCACTATCCCATAATGACGAGGAACACACTAATTGCAACGAATCACTAATCTGGTACATTACTCAGTATGTGTGTAACTTTCTAGGTTCACAACGATGAAGTAATTAGGACACGTCAACTACTTAATGTCGGCCAAACCCCTTCAACCAACTAGGAGCATCTCTCCAAATCCCTAGAGCACCCTGAAAGATCCTGAGTATCCTTTAGCCAGGACTCAAGATGATCCTAATGGAAATGAAGTCTAACTTCATATGAACCTATTAAGGTTCATTGATTACTGTGCACTATAGTCCTTTCACTATTTAACATCCCAATCGAGCGAGAGTCATGGACTAATTAAACTCACAAGACTTAGTAATTAGGTCTGATCTAACAATGTGTGATCCACATAGCATGTCAGATCCTATCCGACATTGGAACTCTTTCCAATCTCATGCTCACCCTAACCAAGGGATTTCCAATAACCACCAATACAAACCATGCAGGGTGTATGACTCCATCCCATGGAGGTCAATGGATCCCATCAACAAGCATCTTCCTCCATGCACCATTGCACAAAGACCACACAAAGAACGTCCCCACCTCTTACACCAGATGGTTTCACTCAACGGCAAATGCTTGACACCAGTGCACAAGACACTATGTTGCCTTTGGTCAAAGGACCAGATACGTAATCAAGAGCCAGCAACAGATAATTAATCCTCAAGCCATGTGATCTGTTGCAGGTGTCACATTCAGTGGATGTTCTACTAATACCCACCCACATGCTTACCATATGCATTCCATGCAATGTAACGTGTGACTCACTGCCCCATTCCCATTAGCATCCCATGCTAACAATGGTAGTAGCCTATGTGTCGGTCCACAAATTGATTAATCATATTCCCTTGTTGATGAATCTAAGGACCAGGAATACTTTTAAGAAATCCTGAACTAGAGATCCACGTCACAGTCTCAATATTTTGAGAGTAAGAACTCTACCAGGAAGTTTAGGGACTTATTCATAAAGATGAGACAGAGATATATGAATGAAGATATGACCTTAGATAAATATCAAGAATATATCAACAGTACCTTTCACTTACATCTCATGAAGTGTAAATCTAGCATTTAAGGCAGTATCACTACCAAACCCCCACTTACACTAATGTTAATTTACAAGTTATAACTATCGAATCTAGCATTATTCATCTTCTAAAGATGGAGATCCTGTTGAGCCTATGTTAATGCCTTAGTCAGTGGGTTGACAACATTCTCTAATGATGCCACCTTATGTAGCTGCACATTACCACGTTCTACAATCTTAGAAATCAAATGGAAGCGATGCTCAATGTACTTGGACTTTTAGTGAGACCTAGGTTTCTTGGCCTATGTAATAGCCCCATTGTTGTTGCAATACAAAGGTATCAGTAACTCAATAGCTGGAACCACTCCAAGTTTAGAAATGAACTTTCTTATCTAAACAGCTTTCTTGGCGGCATCACATGTTGCCATATACTCCGCCTCTATGGTAGAATTCACAATTATATTCTACTTGGAACATTTCCAACTAACTGCTCCACCATTCATGACAAAAACAAACCTAGATGTGTGAAAGGCGGCCTATAAAGTGCACCCCAAACACCAACTAAAGGTGGATCAATGCACAAGTTTTAGGAAAAAACTTTTTCATGTAAGAAAATTGGTACAAGGGAAGCATAAAACTAATAAACATCAGACCAAAAATACCTGTAAGACTCGATATGTATCATCCACATGTAACTAGAGATAAAACCAAGCCATTGGGGGTTTTATCGATATACTTTTTCGGTGAAGGTCAATGCTGGTTGTCTAAAGCAATGCCTCTCCTCCTTGTTAGAATTGAAACCTGAAAGGTATCATAATTTTGTAAAAACAACAAACGTATACCACTGTTCTCAACAGCCAATAAATTACAATATCCAGTAGGTGAAACAACATACAAAACTACTTCAAACTTAGGGAACATCATGAATTGAAACTAAACTACGCTTTAACCATTCCTTTTCCCTTCTTACAGCTTGATTCACCTAGAACGTGGAATATTCCAAGGACAAAGTCCAAATTAGAAGACAAAACTTCTAAGTGAGGGTTAAAATAAATTTTATGAATCAATGATGCAATGACATGAATAATCAAACACCCTAGCGTAGCTTTCACCAACATTCTAGCCCTGGCACAAAACCCTAAGCAGTCACCCCGACAATCACCCTTGGGCAAGATCCATCCTCTGCACGAGAGACTCTTACGGTATCCAGCAACACCTGTTAGGGAAATGCGACTATACTACCAAGGCAACATCCCACCCCAACACAAGTATCGATATGCCAACAATATCATAGAAATGAAATTATCACAACTATCAATGCAATAAAACATGTACAGATATGACAATATGTACGTAAATTACATATAATTTGGCAACTCTCATGAAAATCATGCTCACTTTAGGCAAAACATATCACGTATAAATTTTTGGGAAAAACCACTTACCTTAACTCGAACCTTTAAAGCCTCATCGATATGCGTGCCCCAATAATTTCCTGCCCAAATTTTTTAGGAAAACTAATAAAACATAATTTTCTATTTTTCCAAAATTTTCTAGAATTTTTCCTTATTTGTTTATCTTTTTTTTTTCCCCTATTTTTCCATTTCCCTTACCTTTCCATGCACCTCCCACACGCTTGCGACCACGTGCTTGGAGCATGCTTTCACGTACCTGAGCCAATCATCTTCTCCAACTAGTTCCTTCGCCGCCGGTAGCCAGTCTGCCTCGTTTCTCCTCGATTCCTCCTCATCTCTTGCTATTTTCAACCTCTTGGATGAGATGGGCACCCTTGTTTCATGAAAAAGTCGATCAAACCCTCTCGTTTTGGCCGATAACCCCTATGCTCGAACAAAGCTCATTTTTTCGGCCACACCCCAAAATCCCCTAAAATCGACACCAAAATGCCCTAAATCTCCAGAAATGATCTCACACCTTATAGAACCAAATCCCTCTCATTTCTCCAAAATATCACAGATTGAATGATTGCAACTTAATGAAAAACCCTCGTCTTCTTCTGATTATTTATAGTCGTTTTCAATCACGTTGCCGACCAATCACAGCCTCCTTTGCACCGCAAGGCCTCGGCCTAGGCCATGATGGCCCTATGCAGCCTCAACTAGCCATGATACGGCCTCCTCGACGATGATTCTTTGCGGCTAATGGCCATGGTAGGTTTCACACCTGCCTTTGCTGTTTGGTGCCTTAACTTTGCTTCTTTGCACTTTAGCCCTCATCCCTCAAGTCCTCAAATTCAAAGAAACTATACTTGGTCACCCAAAAACTTTAAGAAATTACACTTTAGCCCCAAAATTTTGAAAAATTCAACTTATGCCCCAACAAAAATTACACTTAAGCTTATAAAAAATTACACTTAAGTCCTCAAGAAATTCTCGGGTATTACAGTCCGCGCCTGAGATGATTTTAGAACCCTCTCGAAGGAGGTGACTTGATGCTTTACCATGTTTCCCTCTTAGTTGCACCTTGGTTGTCCCACAACCCAATCTAAATGGGGGAAGAAGAAGGGAAGTTTCACAAGCCAACCACTTAGAGTAAGAGTAAGGGAATGGTACCAGCAAAAATGGAGAATAAGGATCAAGCTGCAGAGGGAAGAAGAAGCATAAAGAGGAAGAAAATGGAGAGTAATGCACACACAATCGGGTACCCTTTCAATCCACTAAAACCCTTTCTTATCAATTCTAATATTCTCCTCCATGCGTCTTTTATTGTCTCAAACCCCATCATGCATTGCGACAAAATTCTGGTCAATCGAACTGTAAGGTTTGGTCAACAAAAGTCAACTAGAACCTTGTTGTCAAAGTTCGATCTATCGATCTTAAAGCTTTGGTAGACCAAAGCTACATTTTACCAGAACCTCCACAGTTCAATTTCGATTGATTGACCTAAAGGGTCTGGTCGACCTAAATAGCTCCATCTGCTTACTTCGTCTAGCTTGCATTTTTGCCCTACAATTAACAAGTAATAGCCTATATACTATCCCATAATGCAAACAAAGCCTCTTGCTATCCAATAGCAGTCTCCCATATCCATAAATCAATGTGTCCAAGACATTCAAGCAACCAGCATCACTGACCAAAAACAATGAGGAACACACTAAGAGCAATGGAGCATTAATTCGAAAATTACTTAGTATGCGTGTGACTTTCTAGTTTCATAGCCACGTAGCAATCAAGACACGTCAACTCCTTGACGTCGGTCAATCTCCATCGACCTACTAAGAAGATCTCTCCAAATGCCTAGAGCACCCTGAAAGATCCTAGGTATCTTATAGTTAGGACTTAGGACAATCCTAAGTAAAACTTCATATGAACCTATTAAGTTTCCTCGATTATCGTGCACTATAGTCCTTCCACTGACTAACATCCTAATCGAGTGAGAGTCATGGACTGATTAAACTCACAGGACTTGGTGACTATGACAGATCCAGTACGATGTGTGATATAGGTAGCATGTCAGATCCAATTTGACATTGGAACTATTTTCAATCTCATGCTCACCCTAGCTAGGGGATTTCCAATCACCATCATGAACATGAATCACATAGGATGTTAGCCTCTTATGTAGTTTTGGATGACTTCACCATCACCAACATGAATCATGAGACAAAGTGGCAAAAGTTCAGTCAACTAAACTATAAGGTTCAATCGACCAAAATAGTCCAGAACCTCACAGTTCATGTCCTATCAATCGGACTGTTCAGTTCGATCAACTAAAGTCAACTAGAATTACATGGTCTAAGTTTGATGAACCGACCTAAAGGGTCCAATTGACCAAAGTTGCCTATTTAGCCAACTTTGATAGTCTTGCACTTCGACCTACTATCCAATAATAGCATTTGCACTATCTAATGATGCAATAAAAGCCCCTTGCTATCTAACTGCAATCTCCCATATCCATGGATCCATGTGCCCTGCACGTGATAGCAACTAACATCACTGTCCCACAATGATGAGGAACACACTAACAAGAATAGATTACTAATACGGTATATTACTTAGTATGCTGTGACTTTTTAGGTTCACAACCATATAGTGATCTGGACACGTCAACTACTTGACGTCTGCCAAACCTATAACACCCCTCTTTACCAGAGCGTGTCACTATGCTAGGTCCTATCATATAAATACATATTCTCTTTTTCAAATACATTTCTTAATCCTCAAATACCGTATTTGAAAGAGAAACCACTTCAGCATATCATTACAAATGCGAAAACAATAATCGAAACATGATATGGTACATAATCAATTCACTTTATAACAATATAAGAATCCGTACCATTACATCATATCTATAACAGCCTTAATACATAAACACATGGAGACTCGTTTCTCAAGATAACATCTAAACACCCTAGGTGCAATCAAATGATACCTCAAATACATAGCCATTTCCCAGCTCATCTAAAACATATTCGGATAGACAAAAGACCGGAACCACTTGCTGAATCCATTGGACACGTCACCGTATGCCATCATATCTCAACCTACTCCTTACCTAAACTGGAACGTTGAATGTTCTAGGGGATTAACCCATTAGAAGATGAAACTTCTAGTGAGGGTCCAAAAACATATATATGAATGCATGATGCAATAACATAAACAATCATTTGCCTTAGTATAACTTCCTTGGCCCAACAGCCCAACACGAAATCTTAGACAGAATCCCGAACCTCTTCAAGATAAGCCTAACGTTATTCCATCAATTGCCCTTGGGGAATTACGGCTACACTATCAAGGCAACATCTCATTCCCATGCACAAATATCAATATGACAATAATATTGTGCCATGCAAATATCACGACTTTCCATACAATATGACAAATTGATCATAACATTCATAAATAGCATGCATATATAAGCAATCATATCATAAATATAAGTTCTTGGGATAAAACCACTCACCTTAGTACGAGATTTGGAATACCTCAAAAAAGGTGCATCACCTCCATTTGTGTGTTTTGCCCCAATTTTTGTGCAAATCCTCGATTATTGCACACCATCTTGATTCTCGTGCACTACATCAATTTTCATGCATCGCCTAAATTCTCGTGCATTGCCTTCATTTTCGTGCCTGACCTCGAAACGTGTGCCCGAATAATTTTTTTTCTCCAAAATCTCCAGAATATTAATAAATATCCACTTCCTATTTTTCGGGATCCTTTCGAGATTTTTCTCCATTTTTTTCTATTTTCCCTTCTGAAAATTTGAATAAATACCTTCGAGACTATTTTTTCAATCTCTTTCAATGACAATTCATCATATTCATAGAACTTCAATAGAAAATTCTAGAACATACCTTAAAGCATCGTTTACACTCAAAATGAGGCTGGTAATTGCAAAAATCAAGACAACAGGAAGGCAAACCTCAAAACTTTTTGCACAAACCCCTATAACTCATTTTTCTCGATTTTCTAACATTTTCCCCAAATTTTTCCAACCATCCACGTGCCCCCATGAACTAGGGTGAGTGGCCTCGCGTGAAGACCAAAGCATGTGGCCCACGCGCCGATCGTCTTTTCTGGGGACAGCATACCAAAAAATTTGGCTGACTCCACCATGCTGCACTCCTCGACCATTCGATCACGATGGCACTAATCTCAACTCGAAAGGACCACCGGAAGGCCCTCAACCGGCCACTTAAAGTCTCAACTAAGGCGTCCACCACCTTCTCCGATGAAGCATTGAATAACCCTCAAAACTCAACCAAAATGCTTCTAGATCTCCAGAAATGATCTTCAAGCTATGGGTAAAAAAATCCCCTTATTCCCATTGCTCAATTCATTCGATAAAGCTCTCGATTTGAAGCTTCAACCTCTCAAAACCCTCGGCCACTTTATTGCTATTTATAGTAAAAACCAAGCCTTGAAACCCCTTTGGCCATTCAATATGACCCCGAAGGAGTCCCTATCTTCCCTAGATCAGCCTGGAAGCAACCCTAGCCAACCACGAAAGCCACTTGCAGGCGCGACAGATCGACCAACTTTTCTGGTCGAAAATCTCGATTTTTCAGCCACCACGGTGGCTGTTGTCAGCCCATGACCGACCCTTGGGCATCTCCTAACCATCCCCTTGCAACCCCCATGGTTGAAATGCACAGTCGGGGACTGACCATGGGTGGGTCAGATTCCCATTGTAAGCATTTTTCTGAGTTTGCACTTTAGCCCCTCCAAGTTTTGGCTTTCTCACATTAGCCCATTTTCACCAAGTCTCTTAACTTTGCATAACTGCTTTTAAGACCCTTAAGTCCTAAAACATGCATTTGACCCCCGTAAATTCTGAAAAAATGTCATTTCAACCTCCCTTTGGTAATTTTGGAAAATAACACTTAGGCCCGAATCTTTCTTTTGGCCGTAAACTCCTTCATTTCTTCCTGAAACCGCTGAAGGGTTGTTCCTTATAAAAAATCAAAGCCCCTTCAAGCTTTTGTTGACTTCCTGAAAGTTGCTTATAATAATTTGGTTTTACTGCAAATCATTCCCGATCCGATTTCTTTCGATACCATAAATCCTATCTCAGGATGCTCGTTAATGCCACATCATCTTCCTTTGGAATCTCGACTTCTGGGCACTCCCTACAGTTGATTCGATCATTCATACGGTCAGAAATACCCTTATACCCTCAATTTATTTGAAATTTCACTTTTGCCCCAAGATAGCTTACTCTTGAGTCCGTTTGAAATTCTCGAGTATTACAGAACCCTTTCCACTATTAAGAGGATCTCTCCAAATCCTAGAGCACCCAAAAAGATCTTGAGTATCCTCTAGTCAGGATTCAAGAGGATGCTAATGGCAATGGAGTCTAATTTCTTATGAACCTATAAAGGCTCATTGATTAATGTGCACTATAGTCCTTCCACTGTCTAACATCCCAATCGAGTGAGAGTCATGGACTGATTAAACTCACAGGACTCAGTAACTGGGTCTGATCTAACAAGGTGTGATCCACATAGCATGTCGGATCCCATCCGACATTGAAACTCTTTCCAATCTCATGCTCACCCTAACTAGGGGATTTCCAATCGCCACCAATATAGACTATGCGGGATGTATGACTCCATCCAATAGAGTTTAATGGATCCCATCAGTAGGTATCTATCTCCATGCACCATTGTATGAGACCACAGAGAAAGCATCCCTATCTCTTATACTGGATGGTTTCGCTCAACAACAAATGCTTGACACCAGTGCACAAGACACTATGCAACCTCTAATCAAAGGACCAAATTTTAACACCCCGCCTTACACGAGTGAGTCACTATAAGGCAATTCCCGAGATTTCTTTTTTTTTTTTCCAAATCCATCACGCACGGTGTATCAAGAACAATCTTCACATGCAGAAAACATGCCTGGCACATACAATGGCCGGCATCCGTGATGAATTTAAGAACAATCTTCACATGCAAATACAAACCCCGAGAACCCTAGTCTTGCCCGTTTAACTATCAAGATCAATAATCTTAAACTAAATGTGACATAATACAATACAGCGGAATAAGTAACACCAAAATATTATGGCCTACCACGAGTTTCATACAAGATGTTCCCACATCGAAATACATATTACAAAACCACCAAATGATACAACATTATCATACAACCATTCGTACAATTATTGAAATAAATACTAACGCCTCCAAAATGATACAATGGCTAACATACTAAACATCATTGGCCTTCAACTGGCCATATCCTCGCTCTCACAGTAGTCTCTAGCTAGAACGTTGAATATCCTAGAGGCATAACCCAGATTAAATGATAAAACATCTAAGTGATGACATGAAACAGTTTACTGAATGCATGAAAGATACACGAGCATGGCATATACGGACAACAACGACATGCAACACGTCTAACTTGAGAAATCTCCTTGACATACTCAACCTCCTGTGGAAAATCCATTCCACACACCGTTGGAGTTAACCTTGCCGTGACATACTTAATCCTCGGGTGCCCTACCGTGTCATCCGTTCACCTGGATTAACCTTGTCCCATTCTCAAGAAGACCCCATCATGTCCCCCATTGACATAACACCGACACGAATACCAATACCCCGATGATATGAAAATCACACGCCATGAACTGACTCTTTTGCAAATAAAAATAGTTGATCCAATATACCACATGTTTAATATAAAAATGATGCCACAAGTACATAAATTAATGCTTATGCATACAACCCGAGTTCTAGAGAGTATAACTGCCCACTTGAACTGGTTCAATCACATATATCCTAAGCTCGGGAGGATAAAACAACTCACCTGAACTCACTACATGCACACCACGACACTTCTAAGCAAGGGTAAGACTGGAATCAGACCACTCACCTCAATTCGAAAAAGTCCAGTTTTCGCCTCGAAATGTGTGTCATACCTTGAAAAACATGCAATCTTTCCCCTTAATAGTCCAGTCATCTCCTGTTTATCATTATAACTATAGAAGTCAATATTTCTATTTTTCCCATAATTTTCTCAATTTTCCCTATTTTTTCCTATTTTTTCAAATATTTCTTCCCTTCGAAAATTCACAATAAATACCAAACACCCAATTTTTCCAAATATTTTTGGATAAACCTTCCTAAAAATATTTTTACAAAAATACTGAAATTAATTTCAGACCAAACACCCAATTTTTCCAAATATTTTTCCAAATATTTTTGCATAAACCTTCCTAAAAATATTTGTACCTCACGTGACTGAGGATGGAGTCCGCGCGTGCACACGTGCGGACCGTCTTCTCCGACAATGGCCAGTCGCGATGGTCTCCGATGGTCGAACAAAGTACATGGGCTTGAAGCTCTCATCAAGGAGATCCTTATGGAACCATCAAACGCCGGCAACGATCACCAGAAAGGCCTCGAATGGCTGGTTGCAGGTCTTGGTCCGGCCATGCCCGATTTTCCGGCGAGCTTCTCGAAACCCCACTAAACCTACACCATTCTCCTCCAAATTCTCCGAATTTTCTTCTTAGCCCCAAAGAGAAAAACCCCCTTATCAGTGAGGCTCGATTCAAGTAAAAACGCAAGTAATTTTGCCTGATTTTTATACTCGTTCTTGACACCAAAATCCACCAAATCTCGGCCATTCTTATCCTTTTAACATTAGATCTAGCCTTTAATGCACTCAGGTAGCCCTAAATCATGAGAAGGAACCTTCAAAAATCTCGATCAGATTTTTGGTCACTTCTGCCATAAAATTCAGTCACATTGCCGTCGTTCATGACCAATGTCCACCACCCTTTGACCTATCATGACCTGGAGGCTATTCTAGAGCCTCCAAGCGAGCTGCCCGACGACCAGAGGCTGCTGGCCGGCGACCATGTGTAGCCGGTCAGTTTCACACCTTGAAGTTTCCATTTTTGCATTTTAGCCGCTTAATTATTTACCAACTTCATTTCTCCCTATCTATGATGCCCCTAGACTTTTTGTTAGTTCCTCTACTGCCCTCAAGTTCCAAATTATTCATTTCCTTCAAGAATTTTTGAAAAACTCCTCGATTCGACCTCTTTCGGGCAGTTTACAAAATCTGTACTTTTGCCCGGATGCCCTAATCGCATATTTTTGACCTCAAACCTTCACAAATCTCTTGGTTTTGTTGAATATCGCTTATTTGGGCAATTTTTCCCTCATTGACTTGCTTTGACATCGACTCTCACCTTTTATTTATGTTTTGGATATTGCACCTTGGCCCGAAACTATCTATAAATTTTTCTTTGACCCTGTAACCTCTGAAAATACTCTTGATATTAAATATTAGGTATTACAAGATACACAATAGAGAGCCAACAACAGATCATTAATCCTCAAGCCATGTGATCTTTTGCAGACATTATTGGTTCCTAATGATGGCAAATATATCCCAAGAGAGGAGGTGAATTGGGATTTGAATAGATTTTCGATAATTTAAAACTTTGATTGTTGGTAGAATACTAGGTTTCGAAATATAGGCTATATGTTTCGAAATAAAGCTTTTTGTTAAGTAGGTTTCAAAATCTACTATATATGTTTCAAAATATACTTCACTGTTTTACAAGTTTCAAAATATGAAATGTATGTTTCGAAATCTACTTCCCTGTTTTGCTTGATTCGAAATCTTTTACCTTGTAATTCAAAATAACAATCTTTGAAAAAGATGATTTATATAATTAAGAGTATACCAAAGATGTTTGTATATCAAATATATGTTTTCTATGTATATGTATAAGTTTATGCACAAGAAAACTATTTTAGACTTTGATAACAAAACATATGAAAACATGTGCAATAGGCAATAATGATATGCGAAAGCTAAAGAACTCTTGCGCACAAGATTTATAGTGGTTCAGCACTCGCCTACTCCACTACTTTCAAGCTTACCCACTTGAAGGATTTGCAATCCCTATCACTTTTACTAGTGATCAACACACCAAGGGTTTTATCATAGTTCACCCCAAAACCTTACAATGTGAGTTTTTACAGGCTCAACTCAAACCTAGCACCAAGTGAGTTTTAGGCTCAACTCAAACCTTACACCAAGTGAGTTTTAAGGCTAAACTCGAACATTCGACACAATGAGTTTTAGGCTCAACTCAAATCTTTATACCACAATGAGTTTTAAGCTAAACTCAAACCTTACAACAATCAAGATAAATAAAGTTTATCTTTACAACCCAATGGAATGAATAGCAATGAATATCTTACCAATGTGGTTGTACAAACCTCTTAACTTGAGGTGAGGAGAGCTGAAGAGATGAGACTCGTTGTTTACACTTGCTTTTCCTTTTTTACATCACAATGCACATCTAGGAATGGATCTTCTTGAGAGCTTGTCAAACATATTTAGATCATTTGTGCTTGTGTGTGTGTCTCTAGTATGTGTTCTCTTGTTCTTGCTTGTTGTCTCTCTATCAATCTCTTATTGTCTTCAAATACATGCTATTTATACTAAGATATAGAAATATGACCGTTTATAGCCGTTAGAGACAAGACAGGAAAGTAGGTTTCGAAACATACATAGTAGATTTTGAAACATCACAATTTAACACATAGGTTTCGAAACATAGAGAACATGTTTCGAAACATACAACACTTTACAGCATAATAAGCACTTCGAGACAGCAGATAGTGAGAGATAGAATCTTACACCCACTTTGAATATTTTAAAGGCACTTACATTCAAATTCAAATTTGAATCTCTTAAGCATGGGGAATGCATTAAACAAATGATGTGAGAAGCATACAAAAATACAACACTCGTGCATCTTGGTTTTCAAATGATCTGCTGACAGAATGTCAGAGGTTTCGAAACATGACATGATAGGTTTCGAAACATACCTCTCTGGAAATGAGGTTTCGAAACATGATCCATATAGGTTTCGAAATATACCTTTCTGGAAATGAGGTTTCGAAACATGGTTCAAAACCTGAATTGAAAACGCATACTTTGCATAGATGTTTCAAAATAGCATACACTGAAAACATTGAAAAGCTTTTTAAAGATGTTTTGAAACATGCATGGAAACAGACAGATATCAGAATAATTTGCTTGACGGCACAATCCACAACATGTATACATCATCACAGCTTATTTACATTTCTTTAGTTTACTTTAATACATAAATGTAAATAACAAAGTACCCCCTATTTGGATTCAATAAAAATACTTAGAAAATCAAAATCCAAAACATTAAGAAAGTAGATTTTGGGTTTTAATACAAACTTACAATTTTGCGATTTAACCACCTCCAAAATATATACTTTCTATTTGATGAAAAATTCATTAAAAATCGTTTTAGCACTAATGAATGTTAGATATCAAATTACTGGGAGATAGTTTTCTAAAAAGAAAACTCTTTTATATACGTCTCCTTATAAGGTGCTAACCTTCCAGACTTAGCCAAAACAGGGTTTTCATTTTCACACAGTGAAACTTGATATTGAAATTGATATATATTGAAAACCACATACTTGACTCATGACTTAGGGATTAAACCAATATATGTTTTTTATCATTAAAACTATTGTACAGAAAGTATAACAACAGACATCACATTCCATGAATGTTCCACCAACATCCACCCACGTGTCTATTATATGCATCCGATACAATATGGCGTTTGACTCACCACCTCATTCCCATAACATCCCATGCTAACAATGGTAGTAACTCATGTGCCAGTCCATTAATCGATTAATTATATTCCCATTCTGATAAATCTAAGGACAAAGAATACCTTTAAGAAATCCTGAACTAGAGATCCGTGTCACACAGTCTCAACACTTTGAGAGTATGAACTCTACCAGGAAGTCTAAAGACTCATTAATAAAGATGAGACGAAGATATACGAATGAAGATATGACCTTGCATAAATATCAAGAATATATCAACAGTACCACTCACTTATATCTCATGAAATGTAAATCTAGCATTTAAGGCACTATCACTAATACTAATAACAAAAACTAGTACCTTGTCCAATATATATGGTGTTGACAAAATTGGTATTATACATATATATATATAACATTTTTTTTTCTTTATTTTCAACTCGATTTTTCTTTTTTCTTTTTGTGATCCGATCAATATATCTTGCATGGATAATATATTAAAATGAAGACAACATTTGGATTATCAAACTCGACATGGAGATATAATAAATATATTCAAATAGAAATACAGACAATTTCCATAAAAAAAAAAAGAAACACAAACAATCACAAATCAAAAGGACTATAAATTAAGTGATGGAACCCTAGCCGTCTCATTATTTGCGTACCAATAATCCAGATATTTTTCATTCTTCTATGTATCATTATACAAAATAGATACCACTAAATCTCCCAAATGCCCGGCCGCACTTCACTGTGGGATTTTGTTGAGCTTACAGTTAGCATAATCACAATACTTCTTGGTTTTATACATTGGGGGATTTTCTTCACTAAGGAGACTAAGATGTGGCCCTACTTCCAGCTCTGGCGGTGGCTCCAAGAACACTGGCCATGACATTCTTGTTCTCTCTTTGTTCACTGTTGTTCTATGAAACACACTCTTGTACTTGCCATTGCTCAAGATCTGCATGTCACACCCAAAACCATTCCTCAATTTGATGTTTTTTCCCATATAAACAAAGGGACAAATTAAGATATGTACTAAACTAACCATTCACGTATGGTATAACAGCAAATTAACCTTTTAACATTATCGTTTTAATTACTAGTCATGTCTAAAATGTTTCAAATTTTTAATTAATATTGATAGCTATACTATGGGTCCTTTAAATTAATACTGACCAAGTGTTAGACATATAAGGTTGCTTAAAAATTGTAACTAGTCAAATGTCTAGTCAAACGACCCCTAATGATTTTAAGTTGACAAAGTATTCGAATAAAATGTGTTTTAACTTATCACATATAAAACCAAAACTTAAAAGTTGTGAGAAGTTGTAAAATAATTAACAACAAAGAACATACCAATTATTTTACAAAATAAATCCATAAAAAAATCAATCTTTGTGTAAATAATTTAGTTAATTGTACTTGTTGACAAACTATTAAGATATATTATCAGTAGCTAAAATTGAAATTTAATTAATAAATTGATTTATTATGTTCCATTAATAAATGTATATATTTTGAGTTCTATACATATAATTTAGTTTTTATATATGTAAATATTTCTCTCTATATATTTATCATATATATATATATATATAGGTGTATAACCCATTGTTGACAACTTTATACAGCGCTAGCGATGCGGGTCAGAGAGAGAGAGAGACTAGCTGATGGAACTCTTCTTTGATGCGCTCCACTCGTCACCAGCATAACCCATCATCGATGGGTCAATTGGCAATGAAACCCAAGGTTCCAACTGAAATATATCCCAACAATGGGTTCTAGAGATTTGGAACCCAAAGAGGAGAGAGAGAAAGGATGAGAATAACTGGTAAGGCAACTATTATGAATGACATCTGCTTATTCTTGTTCTTCATCGTTAATTCTTTCTCCTTCTTTCAATGAATGACATGAATGATGATGACTATCACAACAAATGTCAGCAAAGTTTAGCATACGATAGTGATTCTAGTGGCAAGCGACAAAGAAAGGGTGGTTATGAGATTAGGAATTGTGGGTTAGGGATTTGGGGAGATGGCATGGAAATTTTTATTTTGTTTTAGGGTAGAATGGACTTTTTCTTGGTTAAAACCACTTTTCTCATGGAGGTCAAGAGCTATCCACACATCCATAAAAAAAAAAAAAAAAAAAAGTAAGTTGGGGGGACTAGTTTCTTTAGGATGTTGTTAGAAAAGCTTTTAGCTACTTAACTTAAAAGCTCTTATGTGGTTAGCAAACATGTTGGCTTTTTAACAAAAATGCTTAAAGGTCCAAAAGAGCTTAATTAAGCTCACTTAACCATAAATAAGCCTAGCCAAACACGCCCTAGTGAATATTAAAATTCGTTAGCAAGGCTTGGCATATGTACATGACTACTATATATATAACTCTAGTATTGTAAATAGCCTTATAAAACCTAGGAGGCAATTATTTGAATTCAATGTTTAAGGATTTTATAAATTCTAAATATCACATTATCATTCTAGTGCTCATCTTATATTTATTTGAACCCTAAATCTACATTTGTTTTTCTGTCTTTCCATCTCATTCTACATCAAGTCGAGTGAGAGAGAAAAAAAATCCTATACTTTTCTTAGTATATGGTTGTACACGATGGAGGACATGGAAAAGGAAATTAATCTTATTATATGGAATTAATTGACTAAGATGTGGCATTGTTATAAATAACTCCTTAAATTCAAAGGAACCTTCTCGGAGATACTTCTATCAGATGTAAGAACTCATAATCATTTTTAGTGAAGAAAGAAGAACATCACCATGTTGCCATATAGGTTTTTCACATGGTAAGGAAGAGAAGCTTCTAATTTGGTTGTTTTACAGTGATGTTGAATCAACAAACAGCAAATTTGAAATAGAATACCAAGTAAACACTGTATTATAATTCCCTTGTTATTTATGAGACTTTTAGAATATTCAAAATTGTTCTAACAATGATATGAGGTTTAATTTGGGTGAAATTCTTGGGAAACTAGAGAAAATTCAAAACAAAGCAACAAGTTTGGAAATAGGGTCAAAACATTGTTGAGATGGCAGGTTGTTTTGAAACAAGTATATTACATATTTCTAAATTTTTCTTGATACTGAGGATTGTTTCAAAACAAGCCAGCCTTGTTGTCACCTATTTTCAAGGGGATTTGATCCATTTTAGAGGTAATTCCAAGCGGAACAAAATAGAATATATGTGTGTATTGGATGAATAATACATAGAAACTTGTATTAGCAAATGAACAACATGGTCATAGGATTTGAGTTCTATAAAGAGGTGATTATATGGCCTTTACTTAGCCATTTTTGCTAATTCAAAGGAGCGAGTAAAAAGAGAATTAAGAGTAATAGAGAAGGGACTGAGAAAACTGAGGAATAAAGGGAAGATAGGAACATGCTACATCTTCAATGACACCACCAAGGTGAAGTTTCATTTAAAATGCTTTAAGTACCCGTTGCATGATTATTTTGTTCAAAATGTGATCATTGAAGCATGAAATATGCATATGATCTTGATGTTGCATTAAAGAAAAATAGGTTTTTTCTTGCATAACTCATAAAATTATGGTCATAGAGTTTGACATTGTCTTTAGAATTTAGAGTTTAGTGTTTACGGTTTATGATTTGAGATTAAGGGTGTGTTTGATTAGATTATCTAGAATTAAATTCTAGGTAATATTGCCTAGAAAATAAAAACCACCCTACCCCCTTAGAAAATGAATTCCATGGAAAAAAAAAAACTTTAAATGCTTGTACTATACACATTTTGTCATAAAAAAATTAAGAGTGTTTGATTGTTTTCATAGAAAATGTGTAATAATTACATATTTTTTATGAAAAATATGTGCAATCAAATACAACCCAATAGGTTTTTACCTTATATGATCATTGGATGCATCTATGTAGGGGTAGATCCAATGATGGATCTGGTGGAGGGCGGATCCAGTGATAGATCTGGTGGAGGGCTGACCCCCAGATCCAGAAGCCCTTTCAACCTCCAATGGTCCATATCCTATGACAGATTTGGAAGAGGGTTGGAGCGGGCACGGGCTGCAGTCCGTGCCTACCCCCCTTAGATCCGTCCCTGTCCATGACCAAGCTAGCCTTAGGATGGTTAATATTGTAGTATTCCTCTCCCCAATGCGTGCTATTAATCCTGTAAAATAGAATAATTTCATTTTCAAAAAGTAATCAATTTAAAAATCTCACCTAATTCAACTCATTTAACTTCCTTGTTGAATTAATCTTTCCCACTTTGGCTCTCCTAGTGAAGTCCTTTTAACTCGACCATCTCATTTGGTTAAGCAAGACTACTAAATTTCACTAGAAGGTCTCACTTTTGAATCCATTTAAAAAAAAAAAAATGCCATTATTTCTTCTATATTCATAATTAATTAAGATTGATAATCAATATTAATGCGAGCAAACGTGCTTTAGATCGGACCTGATTGTAAAGTTCAATTAAATATCATTTTATTCATGTTTATCCTAAACTATGGCCAAATGCCTCTTGCACATCAATTGGCCATAAAATATCACAAAACGCTTGAACTTGTACATAGAAAAGGTAATGCCAAGTACAAATTTCAACTTCTAGCTATTCAAATTCCTATGTATATAGTTTCATTTTCCTACCAAACAAAACAGCATGAAACCATCCACAAAGGCATTTTCTTGTTATACAAAATTTAAAAGACATATATCTTAAGCTTCAAATATGTAGGGTTCGTTTCCCTTCATTTATTTAGGCTTTCCTTATTGTGGAAGTTCTATTTCCACATCTATAGGTTATACATTTATTGAAAGAAAATACATTTTATGATGAGTTATACATTTCTTGAAGAACTTTTAAAGCTTATGTTTCTTCATAAAGCATTTTTAGCTATGTAGTTTATAGAAAAGAGATTTTGATGTCCATCTCTAGCCACTAGTGGTTGTTCGCGATGACAATCGACCATCATTAATTTATTTTTTTTATTTCGTTTGTTTCTCTAATCTATTTGGCTCACCAATGGGTTCCAACAGTCGACCAAAAATTCTCTAGTGGTTAATAACCATTGTAAACCTAATTCTAGGTTCAACCATCACTACCCAAGTGGAGATTTTCTATATAAGGGGAAGGAAAGGGGTGTCTATCTGTTCATATTTTGGCAAAAATTTATTGGTACTTGTGGAATTTATTCAAAATTTTAAGGTAAAAAATGTTATAAATAACAAAAAATCATATGGATCTAAATGATACTTCCTACCTTCTTGGAACCTATATATTAATAATTTGGCAATATGAATTTTTATAAGAGTTAGAGTGGAGAACAATATGGATTCACCTATCAAAACTAGTGGCCTCAATTTCGAAAGGGTCAATTTGGATGATCCAAACATAAGCTTTTTTATTTTTTTTAGTTTTTAAATTTTTTTTATGAAAATCTCGGTGACCTTTTTAATAATTGAAACATGTGAAGAATAAGTGTAAGTTGAATAGTATACCATTGTGGGTGGACAATTTGGCCATAATTAAGAGAAAAGGTAATTAATTAGATATAATAAGTTTAGTGACTTTAGGGAAGGTGTTGATAAGTGGTTCTATTATCAACACCTAATTGAAAGCTTGAAATAACTTGAACAAATTAAAAGAGCAAGTGAGTTGCAAGATATAGAATATATATATATATATATCCAAACTGAATTCATGAGTTTAAAATACTAATGAGTTTTAATGAGAAATGAATTGAGTTGAGTGGAATCATAATGAAGATTCAAATCAAGCCTTAAATATAATGGGATATCATGGTTAGAAGACAAGAATACCTCACTTTCTTTTCTTTTTTGCTAAATGAACATCTAAAGTCAATTTTGATGCGACATTCAAAAGAAGATTACCTAATGGTACATGCATGCACCAAGTAATGCTCAAGCCTTACTCCAAAGAGCAAAAACCCCACCTTGATAATGTATCCACTTCCAAAACAACTAACTTACACCAACTTGATGGCAAGGGCAAACAGCCTATCCAACCCCTACCAACAATAAACTAAAATAATGGCAATAAAAAATAAACGAGCATATTTAATGGAATTGTTCCTTGGCATCTTCAACCTCACCCATGAAAATTAATGCTTAAAATGAAAAAAGAAGATCAAACTTCTCCTTTTTTATAGTCTCAAGGCCATAACTAATTTGGTTTTCCACTAATTCAAATTTGAATTTTAATTCCCAAATCTTCACTCATACATAAATATTTTCATTGGTTTTCCTGATTTTGAATTCTTGTGATTGACCCTTGAAAGTGGTCTCATTCCCTTGGATTAGGGAAAAATCAACCCCTTATTATAGGTATAAGAAGGGGTAGGTTTGGCTATACCTGATTTTTAGATGACTTTGCCTCTCATTCTCTTTTCTCGATTTCTATAGACGTTTTGCTTTCAAAACCACGTCTTCAGTTTTAAAAGCAGCTTCCTATTGCCAGTAGTTCCAAAACTTGTTAACCCTTCAACACTCGTTTGACCTTGTTTTGATACACCCAAGTTTTGAATCTAATAATCAATTGCTATAATTCCACATTTTCTTTAATTTTCCCAATAATTTCATCCAAATAAATTTTGCTATTATCCATCTTGTAAAATTTGGTATTAAATTTTGATATGTCATGAGAAAAAATACTAGAAAATAAATTAATAAACGAATCAACACAACTTAATTGGGATGATCTAGCAACAAAGGGCTGCAAGAGATCTACGACAAGTGACCAATATGACCCACAAGTTGGCAAAGAAAGTCGCAGAGGGCCTTGCAAAAAGCACCCCTGCGGCCTAGCCTTGAAACTGTAGGGCGCCTCTCGCAGACCCAGTCGTGTGGTCGTTGGGGGACACCCCCGCAGCCATGCCATGCTATTGTGGAGTTGCCGAGGCTAGGGCCATCGTGCCTTGATCGCGACCTCGGGGGTGGCATCGCTGCCAAAACATTTCCTCGAATATGTCGGGGAGAGAAGGGGGTTCCACGTAGCGTGTAAAACAAGATAACTCCAACATCCTAAAATTCCTTCAAATATTCTAAGAAAATAATATGTAATTATTCATAAAGAATTCTAACTTTAAAAGAATTATGAGACATGGGGATAAATATCATCTATAAGAATCCTAATCTTAACGGATTAAGAAATATTGAGATAAATGTTATCTGTAAAAATTCTAATCCTGAACTAATTAGGATTACTCCACACATCTCTATAAATAGGCAGACACTCATTCTAGAAAATGTACGCCTCTGATATAGGTAGAAATTCTGCTCTACAATTTTCAACATTTTTAGTGTGTGAATTAAATTTCAAAGTGTTTGCACAGGGACAACCTCACACCCTTTTAACTGTTTCTTTCCTTATAGACTCAGGCAAGTAGATTACAACATTCTCAATCAACTAAATTTATTGTTGTATTTTCATAACGACACATTTATGATTCAATTTGGGTTATGAGATGTACAACTTCTACATATATATAGACTAGTCTTAAAGATAAGTGTATATAAGGTCTCAAATATAGTGACATGTATAAAAGCATAAAAAGGACACCCCTCTTTCTTAAATTATACATCATTTTATGAACTCCTAGAAGAAAAATGATAATAAATAATATCACATGAGCAGACTACAAAAATACTGGAAAGCGAATTTCGATGTGACATACAAAAGAAGATGATTAGGTGGGCATACAAAAGTAAGTTTTAAGTGAAGTGTTTAATTATGAGGCATTTTTTGCTTTAGCAGTAAAGATTGATATTGCTCGAATAGCCTTTGCTTTGATCTATAAGAATAAGTGGGAGAAGGTTATCTTTGAAGCTACATCTAGGATATTAAACATTCTCAGCTAAAAAAAAGAACGTTGTCTTAAGATGTGGATTGGATCTTGACCCATATTGGAGTTTTCAGTTTAAAACTTCAATATAGGTATTATTTTGTTAGACATAATTCTAAGAGAGAGAGAGAGAGAGAATTAATGCTACAACAGATAGAATATATATACGAAGGTAATTCAAATAAAAATACCTCAATCTGGTCACCAATATGGATGATTAGGGCATTGGGAACGTATTTAACATCAAACCAGTAGCCATCTTGCAAGACTTGGAGGCCTTCAACGTCATTCGGCACAAGAATGGTGATAGTACACATGTCAGAATGGGCTACGACTCCAAGAGCCTGATCGGGGCAGGGACACGGTGGGTAACAGTTTATCTTTAACATGTACACAAGCTCATCACCGCCGGCTGCCTTTTTCAATTCATCCCCTTCAAGCCCTAACCCTAGTGATAAGCTCCTAAATAGCTTGTTAACCACACCATGTAGGTGTTGAGCATATTCCTCATTAACCTCCCTGTTTTGTAACATTACATAAAACATTATGTAATTAATGTGTTGAGCAAATGGCAATTCTCATGGAAAATAAGTGGAAACGATGAGATTCAAACCTATAAGAAGGTGGGTTTTTAGGCCAGAATTTGTAATCAATAGCAGTAGGAGGCCATATCTTATGGAACAAATGATCAACCCATCCTTTCTTGCCTTCCACATCTTTTTGTAGTTTTGTTCCATACCCTTCCACACTTTTAGCATCAGGGGGCTTAGCATACACCTCCTTCTCTTCTTGAGATAGCTCAAAGAACTGTTCTCCAACCTTTTGTAGTTTGGTAATAGAATCACTTGGTATGCCATGGTTCACCACTTGGAACATACCCCATTTGCAGCTAGCTTCCACAATTTGCCCTGTAAGCTTTTCTTCATCTGGGTTTGAGAGATCGATGACGGGAACCTCTGGGTCTCGGCCATGGAAGGTTGTTATCCCAGGCTGCTCATTCTCTGGCCGTATGAACTGTGATGGGATGGTGTTTGTTGTAGCCGAGGCAACGGTTTGCACACGCTCCATTTTACTGATCAATACGTTTGTTATTGCGATTGGTGTGTTGGATCAGTGCCTATTTAGTTTTGTCTTTTAAAGTTGAGGACCCTTTGTGTTTTATAGCGACTTGCATTTGGATGAATGAATCTAAATTAGTTAAATTGAGAGGATGAGAGTGAAGAGAGGACAACCAGGAAGCAGTGAGTGGATAGTTTATGTGGTGGGATGGGACATGCTATTTTAACTAGAAGTTTATATCAAAATAACATCACAGTTTTGTCTTTTATCATTTTGTAATAAGTAATTAGTTAAAATAATTATGTTTTCTAAAATTTAATTGTAATATAATTTTTGTAATCATTTGCATGGAGAAACTTTGATAAAATAACATTTTTCTTGAAGTTCTTTTAAAAATTTTAAGCAAATCCAGTTCCACGTGCATTAGTTTTTTTGCCTTGTGTTTCTTTGAATTTTTATCTTGTGTCCTTCCACGTATTCTTCCTTTACCAAGTATTCCTAATTTTCAACCACCATCACATTTCATATTCTTAATTTTTAAATTTGAGACCAAACATCCCCACGTTGAAACTAAATTCCCCCTATTGTGGGGGTGTCTTGGGAAAATTTCAAAAATTTCAATTTTGAGAATTATTTCGTATAAGGTTTGGATGACCTCGTAGAGTTTCCCAAACAATAGTCCTCTAAAGATTCCAAAGAGTCTTCAAGACAGTTGAACCTCGGCATTGCATAGACTCTTCTAGACCTAAATCACTCATGGCTCTAAAGAATTTATTACAAGAATTTGAGAGATTTACTCATACATAAATTACCCACATATATTATATGTAGCTAATTACCCACACATAATGGTAATATGTGTGGGTGTTTAAATTAGACAAACTCGTTACAATATCCACATTTATTATGTATGGGTAAATTAATATACTCACACTTATTTTAGCGAAAAAAATTTCCTCCACTTTCAGAGGTTGGTGGGATATTTTTCGATAAAATTTTAGCTGATGTGACATTTATTTTGAATTATATTGCCCACAAATATTAATAAACATTACGCATGATGTGTGGATAATTGTTTATAAACTTACCAACACATAATTATAAATGTTATAGATGTGTGGATATTTATGTATTAGTTGATGTGACAGCTTTTTGGATTATATTAACCACACATATTAATAATTGTTATGTATGTGTGGGTAATTATTTATAAACTTACCCACACATATTATACGTGTGTATTTACCTACACATAATGGTAATATGTGTACGTGATTAAATTAAACAAACTCGTAACATTATTCAAATTTAGTATATGTGGAAAAATTGATATACCAACACTTATTTTGGTGAAAAACATTTTCTCCACTTTCATAAGTTGGTGGGATATTTCTTAGTAAAATTTTACATGATGTGGCATTTTTTTTAGATTATATTGCTCACACATATTAATAATTATTACGCATGTGTGGGTTATTGTTTATAAACTTACCCGCACAATGGTTTAAAAGAAGTTGCTCAGAAAGGAAATGGGCATGATAACTATGGGTCCCAGCCTGCTTGTATGGAGTAGATGGATTTACATAGCCCAAGGAATACCAGGGGTAAGGGTGATCATGGTAAAGGAAATAATGATGATAATTAGAGGAGACCTAATAGCAATAATTCTCTAAGGCCCAGCAGCAATCATCAGCCAAGGACTTATGCGCGAACCATCAAGTCATGGACTGACATGATTGAAGATCGTTCGCGGTGGATTCGCACGAGATTAAAGTATTTCCCCCTATAGGTATGTCTTCTGAATTTCCAATAGTTAAGCTCCATAGTGATATCATTAATGAATGCGTTGATTATTGGACGAAGACTATGGTGGGTTATTTTATTGAAAAACGTCTTTCTTTTCCAGTGGTCGAAAATATTGCTAGGCTTTTGTGGCAACGTTATGGGCTTTTAGAAGTTATTTCAAACAACTGTGGTTTTTTCTTTTTTTGTTTTGATTCTCAGGACAACATGTTCAAAGTTTTTTATGCAAGTTCATATCATTTTATGGATCACCCATTTATTATAAAATGTTTGAAATCAGACATGAATTTAGCTATAGAATCTCACTCCATGATCCTTCTTTGGGTTAAGATTCATAAGGTTCTGTTAGAGGGGTGGTCTTTGAAAGGGATTTCGATGATGGCTAGCAAGATAGGAAGGCCTCTATATACGAATCCTATGACAGAGAATAGGTCTAGGTTGGGTTATGCCAAGGTGTGTGTGGAGGTGAGTGTGTCATCTAAATTTCCCAAGTTTATTGGCATTGATCAAGGTATGGATAATATTACTAGAGAACCCTGTATCTCCAAGCTTCTAGTTGAGTATCAGTGGATATCATTAGTCTGTTCTTATTATCAAGTGTTTGGTCACCCAAACTTGGGGTGCTTGAGAAATCCTAAACCTGACCCTAAGGATGTTGAGTCTCGAAGTTAGGGGGGTCAAGATGACGGCTTTGTCAAGGTACAAGGTAAAAAAGGAAAGGATAAAGTTATTGACATGAGTGAGGATCTAAGTCGATCTACTTCTCTTACTGAGCCTAACCCAACTCCTATGAAGGTGATAGAAAATCTGGAATCCCATCCTGTTACAGTTCCTTGTGACCCCAAGGATATTGATTCTCAAAATATAAATAAGAAATTTTTTTTTGCTCTATTGAAAGAGAACAAAAAAGTTCCCTCTCCCAAGGAGTCGAAGGAAGAGACCATGATAGGGATGATTCGGGAGATACTAGCATTCAAGAAAGAGGGAAAGTTGAAGACGTGGAGTCTGATAAGGTAACGAGTGTGAGTTTAGAAGAAAATAAGACGAAACAAGAACTTAAGCCAAGAGGGATAAGAGGAAAAATTGTGAACGTGAGAAGAATTAGCACGGGTCCATGAGTCGGACCCAACCCTTTAGGAATGTTTATGATGCAGATTGTTGCCTAGAATATGAGGGGTTTAAATCAAGCCCAGAAGCAATGGGAGGTTCAGTCGTTTATTTCTCAAAATAAGTTGTCTTTAGTGGCTATTTTAGAGTCGCAGATCTATGAAGGGTAGGTTGAAGAAGTCTCATGGGCTATTATGCCCTATTGGAAATAGGACTTTAATTATGACATGTCTGATGGGGGTCGTATTTGGGTAGGTCATGATCTGTCTACCTTTAGTTTGGTTGTCTTGAACATGTCGGATCAGTTCATTCATGTCAGAATGACTGGTCCTAACATCGTCACTCCCTTCTTCATCTCTTGTATTTATGCTAGGAATAAGGAAGCAGACTAAGCTCATTTGTGGAATTCTTTAAGAGGAGTAGGGATGTAATACTTGAGGTTTTTGGGGCGTTGTTATAAAGCATTTCCTTGGAAGTTAAAGAGTATGGTAGACACCCGTGTAATTCCTGGGTAATTTTCGAGAAACAAATGAAGGATTTTTCGAAAAGTCATGGGGACTAATGCAAGGGGGCATCATCTTAAGGGATTTTGGAAGGTTTAAGGAATTCTGGGGCTCAAGTGTCATAAGTACAAAGAAGTTTTGGGCTAGGGAGTTATTTGTGAGAAATCTAAAATATCTTGGAACTAAGTAGTTAAGGAAACCAAATGAGCTAACTAGTTGTTGGAAATTTAATTTACCATGTGGGATGTAATGATGGGGAATCTTGAAAATCTAATTAAACATGTGGTGGCACACATCTCAAGGGACACTTGTCACAAGGGCACAAATCTCTAGGGACATGTGGCACGATCCTACAAAAGTAATGATTATCTATCTTAGCCGAAGATGTCTATAAATACCAAGCTCTTGGAAGGTTCATTCTTACCATTACACAATAGGAAAGGGGAGGTGAGTTTAGAGGAGAAACGTTGCCAAGAAACAAGGTGGAAAAACACTTCGCTAAAAAAGTTGAGCCACCATCGTAAAAGGATCTAAACAACATCAAAATAGTGAGGTAAATCCAATTTATTTTCGTAGTTCGATAGACAATTTAATAAAGGTCACGTGGGTTAAAACGGGGGTCAAATTGGAGTCCGGATGAGGGAGAACAGTCAAAAAATGAGCAAGCAGTTAAACCGGGAGAGGCGGCATGTGCAGCTCACGTGCCACCTGCTTGCTGCATGTGAAGCGTGTGAAGGTCCTTCCCCCAGCAAGTGTGGGCACGTGTGGGGCTCCCCTGGCCCAAAATTTTGCAGTATTGGTCCCCTATTTTATCCCTAGGACCCTACATAAAAATATTCTAAATTTGAGTTACGAAAATATGTGATTTTGCAGAAAACCATTCTTGAACCCTGTGAACAGTGCCCTGACGCATCCAAACCAGCAAGGTTAGTGTTTATTGCATCCTTATGCTACATACCGAACATTTTGTCTTCACACGGGTAAGGGTGATTACTTGTATAAGCATGACTTTCCTTTAAACCGAACATTTTCTCTTTCTTATCGTGCATCACTTAGTGTGTGTGGCTAGTTGAAGTCAGGATCTCATGTTAGACTGGTGAAAAGTCATGGAGATGTGAGAACATGATGGATCAATGAGGGTGATTGCAACATCTCGGCGTCACTACCACACGGGCGGTTTCATGTCATTTGCATAACTCATTTACATGCACACTTTCCTTCTTTAATGCACTCACTTAGATGTCATTATCTAACTTGGTGTTTCATACCCCTAGGACATCCAATGTCCCAGGTATATTAGCATGCCAGGTACCCCAATGACAAGTAGGAGAAAAGGGTACGAGGAGGCCAATGTTTAGTTTAACTTCATGTTGTTCATATGCTATGGATCTTATGTAACCTTTGGATTTGTTTGAGACTTGTGTATCGCAGTTGTATAAACAAGGGTTATGTAAGTCTTGGATTTACATTTTATGTTGTTGAGGGTGTAAGTCGGGGTTACTATGTACTATGAACATGGTAAGAGTTTTTTGTTGGATTTTGGAAGTTTTCGAATGATGCATTGTAAATAGTAGCTAGGATACTCAAGGTTTTAAGAAGTATGTGTGTGTGGGTGTCCTATAATTGTACCTATAGTGATGTGTTATCTTTTGGAGTATTGGAGGTCTTGAACATTTCTTGTACTTATAAAGGAAATACAGTGGAAACCCCATTTAATTAACTTTGGTCAAGCTTTTAGGTTTGATCCAATGCTTCCATTGGTAAGGGTTTCCATAACGCCTATAGGTGATGTCTGCTTATATTTCACATTGTTGTGTATTTGGAAAAGCGGGGTGTTACGGTTGGTATCAGAGCCAAGTTTTTTATTATTTAGGGTCTGACTTGGCTAAGTTTGAGGTTATTTCAGAGCTAGATTTTTATGGTCTTGATGAGGATTTTGATTTGAGTAACCTCAAGGATATTTTGGTTTAACGACAGGTATGGATCAAGATATCATAGAAACCAGCGTGTTGGAGACATGCTTAATGAAATGGCGGATTCCATAGAGATATCCGAGAAGCAAGCTCTTATACCTCTACTTGGGTTTGAGACCAAGAAATAACAAATTTTGTTCTTGGAAGAATAAAGACGGTATAGTGGGATGAGGTGTCATTATACATATGCATATGTGTACAAAAAAGATAAGACAGTAATATATTATGACTATCCAATGCTACTAACTTTGGGGTTCCTGGATGACAGAACAAATTATGTGGTTATTGTTGTTGATCCTAGAAGGTAAAATAGTAGAATAAGACATATTAATTGATGTTGTTAATCTTTGGGGCTTTGGTGACAGGATGGGTTACATGAAATTTGAGGTTGTTTCAATGACTATGGTAAAGTCCAATGAGTAAGTATTTTGATTTGAGAATTGTTAGACTTACTAAATGTTTGCAGATATTTGAGGTACTTGAAAATCTTGAGGATTTCGGACAATACGTACATGAGAAACTGTCTTAATGTCTATGTGGTGAAATGAAAAGCCTATATACATATACACCTATGCACAAATGAGGATAAGTAGTGATATGTGAAGTTTATGGCAATTAACAGATTTTACTAACTTTTGAGCTCCTTAGTGTTAAGATAGGACATGGAGCAAGTTTATGGATGACTGTCATAAGAATTTGAGTTATTCTCATTATTTGGTAAGATTAAACCCTTAGCCAGAAGCTTGGATAAGTCATGAGATTTTAGGAGACATTCTCATATGTGGGTTGTTAGAAGTTTTTATTCACAACTATCTTGTAGAAATTTGATGAGTTTAAAAATCTTGAATGACTTGAGGGATTTTGGGAGACATCTTCCTTACTTGAAGATTACTTGGGGATATTTTATATGAAACTTATTTGAATTGCAGGGATTTGATAAACTTGGAGTTTTCAAGGATACTAAGTAATCGTTTGGGAGACTACTTATTTTGTAAGTGTTTGATGAATTTAAGATCTTAAGGATTTTCGAGCAATTTGGTTTTGGTAAGAATAGTTAAATTTTGGAAATATAAAATCCTTATTTATAGATGTTTTGCAGAGATTAGTCAACTTGGAGTCCCGAGGATCTTAGGAGACGTCAAGCGATGAGAAATGGATGTTGTTGCCAAATGATTCTAAGAATTTAGAGGGTGAAAACCTTATTTCATTGAGGTTATTCGAAAGCACCTAAATGATGTTTTACAGTCTTGAGAATCACAAAAAGATAATAAGATCTTAGAAGGACATTACTTATAAGAAATTTTTGGATTCAAGAAATTAATTGAGTTAGTGTTATGGTTTGATAGCGGATCTCTTATTTGAATTTAGGGAGAATGGACGTTTGGTGTACTTATGTATGCTTAGATAGACACACAAGTATTTGGTGGACTGGTAATCAAAGGTTGGGATAGTTGTTGACTGGTTATGAACATTCGAGATTTTGTTTAAATGTTGATCTCATATATGTTTTTTTGGAGGAAAACAAATGAGTTTTTAGTTAGTACTTCAAGATATGGTTTACTAGGGCCTTGTACTAACAAATATGAGGTAGGAGTTTAATGAGTTTTGGAATCCCGAGGATTTTGAGTAGTGGTCGTTTGGGAGATACTTGATTTGTAAGTATCCGAGAAGAGGGAACCTTTTGACGAGATTTTGGAGACCGACTAGATTTTTGAGGATATAATGATATGCAATTTGTTAGAATTAACAAATGTTATGCAGGTGTTTCGAGGATTTTAGAGGATAACAAGGTCTTGGGAAACTATTTTGTTGTCTAATTATTTTACAAAAAAATTTGGGTTTTGGAGATTATCCTAACTAGGGTTATGAACCTGATAAAGGTCTAGTGGACACCTAGTGCATGAAATCCTTATACAAATTTGAGGATATAGGTAACTGGAATTTGTTGGATTAGTTATCAGCTTAGTCCACAAAGGTCGAGGAAGTTGGGAAACCTATGATTCTTGAGTTTTTAATAGTTGGTTGCAAATGTTTCAGAATTATTTTATTGCTAAGGTTTACTTGTTAACCTTATGATTTTGAGTGTGGCTGTTCCAGATGAGAAATACCCGACGTTCTCAAAGTTTTGGGAAGAAACATGACTTGGGGGTTCGAGGAAGAAATTTCAAGCCAAAGAGAGATTACTCCAAATGTAAGAAATTTCACCCTGGAAAACCTTGTGAATAAAGAACCCAAGGATGTTACACCTATGGAGTAAGTGACCACATTGCACGAGACTGTCTGGAAGGACCGAGGTGCTTCAGATGCCATTAAATTGACCACTTCTCTAGGGACTGCCCATAGAAAAGGAAAGTCAACTAACCAAATGAAAGAAACCAAGGACATAATTTGGGAGCACAAGGAAGAGATTTCAAGATGGAAGATAACTGTCATAGATGTCGAAAGTCCCATATCGAAAAACCCTGTGAAAAGAGAAGTAAAAAATGCTACACCTGTGGGGAAAAAGGCCATTTGTCCCGATATTGTCCGGACGGGCCCATATGTTTTAATTGCCAGCAGATTGGCCATCTCTCCAGGGATTGCCCGCGAGGGGGGGAAAAATCAATCAAAACTAGACAAGAAAAGGATGGTCACTAAATTTATGCAATTATGTATTTAAGGTATGGATGGTTAATAAACTTTACGGATTTAGTTATTTGAGGAAGCCAAAGGAAATTTAAATTTGTTACGTTTATAAATGAGGAAAATGTTCTAGTAATCTAGCAAGATAATTTCTTAGAGCTAATGACTCTTACTGGAAAATGATGATATGATGTGTCAAGTTATAGTTTGACAGGAAGTGGAATGTCCAATAATGGATTAGATAATTAAGATGATTAATTATTCCCTTGTGGTTATTGTGAGACTACAAGGACATGTGGTATTTCCATTCAGGATGATTTTGTGGATTCATAGTATTTAGAGATTACAAATGCTTGGAGGATTGGGAGATTTATCTATGGTTTGTTAGTAGGAAACTCATAAATGGTAAACAACTATGGATTGAGGAATGTTTTTAACCAAGATGTGTTAAATAGATGTGGAAGCAATTTATTAAGGAATTGTGATTTTAGGGAATTCAATTGAGTATAAGATACAACCCATTGAGAATTGAAAAGGAAGATATAGTAAAGTTGCCTTAGATATTTTTACAGATTATTATGGGTATCAGATAATAGCAATTGGGAATAACTAGTAGCCTTTATGGATTCGATACCTTGGATTTTGAAAACCATAGTAGGATTGGTTTATGATTGTATTGGTTGAGTATATTTTGATTTACTTAGCCTGCAGGGGAGTCGAGCAATACTTGAGGATTATCTTAAAGACACTGTCGGTAATTTTTCTAAGAGAACAAGTTGGACATAAGTCTTCCAAGAATAGAGGCAATACAAGATTGAAAGCGGTGACCGAGTGAAAAGGAAAAGATCATCTGTTCCACTTTATACTTTTGACGAAGCGATCTATTAGTGGAAAGCTACGATAAGAATTTTGCCAGATCCCGAAGGGCAAGGTATACCAAATATAAAGTGGGTACGATTTAAAGAACATTTGAAAGTTAAGTATTTTCCTTTGTAAGAGAAAATGGAGGAAAGCTTAGGATCATGGGGCTAAGTCATTGATCTGAGGGAAAAGACTTAGGTACCAAGAGGGTGATTGCTACATGGTATGTTGTGTGGGCTTGGAGATTCGAAAGTTTATACGAGAGGAGGGTGATAGAACTATGGTTGCATACATGGGTAGGGTAGGTCATAACTGTGGGTGGTATGTTTCCGAGATAAAGGTATGTGTTGTGATATGGCTATGTTTCTCGAAACAGTAAGCATGGGGATGCGTGATCCCTAGATTTGGCCTTTGGGGGAGAAATTTATTCTGGTTAATGACTTGACCTTCGGTTTAGTATGCAGACAGTTGTACATCCCAAAAGTTATGAGCAGTTGGCTTTGGTCTGATTGTCTTGAATCTTGCCTTGTTAGTATTGTTGAGTTCTAACCTAGTCAAGAAGGGGGGGGGGGGAGTGAATTGACACCTATTCAAAACTCTAATGCAAAACTTATGCACATATATATATGAGAAAATAAATTTAATACAAACCAAAATTATAGTTGAGAGTACGGGAGCACTTAAATACTAGATGGATAATATGATATCCGCTGGCTGTGTTAGTATGTGCTTTAGTCCAATATACTCTTCACATTACAACTTGGTGAAAACACGTGATTTGAATGCACACAATAACAATTCTTTAAATAAACTAAATGGAATATTGAATGAGTACATAGAATGATCAATTAAAGCAAATCAGAATATAATCAAAATAACCACCAAGAATGTAAGCCTTAAGATTCGGCCACTTCAGATAGCACAAGACTAAAAACAAACAAGTATAATCAAGCAAGAATAAGTAAGAGTGAAGAGAAGAAGAATACGACGATGTATAGTGGTTCGGCCCTTATGGCTTACATCCACTACCTAAGGATTTCCTTCCTTAGGATTTTCAACCAAATCCACTATATGAAACTTTTGTTACAACCACCGAAGCCTTCACTTGGCTTCACCACCACCAAACTACTTCTGGAGTCTCACACTCACTAGTTTGGATTTTATATGCTCTTTACAAGATACAAGAATAGTAGAGATTAGGAAATAGGGTTCTCTAAAAAATAATACAATGAAGAGTAGAGAACTGTCTTAGTTTTCTCTCAAGAAGATAGAGGAAGAGAAAGATTTAGAGAGAATGAAAATCTCAACCAATAATGTAGAAAATAATAGGGCTTTCAAAAAATTGTTCCAAAGCCTTCAAGAGACCTTTTTATATAGTGTTAAGAGTAGGTTTTCCTTGATCAATCTCAGCCCTCCATGTGTCAAGTCTTCAAGCCAATCTCAGCCCTTCATATTAAATTCTTAATTTACCTTCCATAATCAACTAACTTGATTGATCATCAAGACCTTTGACTTTTGTTGATCTCTAATCAGCCTTGAATGAGCAAATCAATTCCACTAATGGATGGCTGATTTTAAGGATTAAAATATCATCAAAACCTTTCATAATTCTTGCAAAATCGACAATAAATAAGAAATGATAAATTCTGACTTCTAGTTGATCTTCAAACACCTTTGATTATGCAATTGGCCCCTTAGCTTCTATAACAAGTATAGCTAATTTGAAATTTGAATTTAAACCTCCAAATGGTGTAAAATCCATCCAAATATTCTCAAATAATGAAGCAAATTTGTCCAACAATGAAGATATCAATTATAACTTCAAAAGCTCATAATTAATGAAGTTTCCATACTAAAATTGTTGACAAGTAGAGAATCAATTTATGTAGCTGAATAAATGCAAGATATCCTTTGAATATTTTCCCATAATGAAGATATCATTTAGCCATAATCAGTAGGATACTTGATTCTATGATTTGAGTCTCCATATCCTTTTAATGAGAGAGAATCAACAGTAAAGGAAAGTAATATCTATGAAGGTTTAATTTTCAAACCTTAATTTCCTCCATTAATGTTGAACAATAATGCTGAATTTTTAACTTCTCAATTTGAATGCAATTTAAAAAATTCTTCCATATTTAATTGAGTAGAGGAGCTTTTAGGAACCTTTAAATTTACTACATGATTTTCTTACCATATTTTGACCAACAAGATGATGTAGCCTAGTGAGTGCGCTCCACGTGGCTGCCATGTCATCAAAGTGCCATGTTAACAATGTCATATCTCCAAGATATGTATATGGCAACTCCATATAGTGGACTACTCCAATCTCTTCAAAAACTTCCATATAAATCTTTTGAACTTTCCATATATGAATAAGAATTCTATATATATATATATATCTTCTAGACTTTCCATTCCAAGAAGAACTTTCCATACATAACTCAAATACTCAAATCTCTAGGAAGCTTTCTAAAAACTTGTTTCCATATATAATGAAATCTCTATATAAGTATAAGAAGTTTCCATATATAACTTGTGTCATGAAATCACTAAAGAATAGCTTTGTAAGCCTTATGAAGGCTTCATGCTTTGTTAGTACATAAAATATAAATGTACATTCACATTCACATTCACACATTCCAATCATCAATCATCAAAATCTATACTCAACAAGTATAATGGGTGGTGTGGTAGTAGGTACACTCTGGTACACTTGGGAGCATGGGTTTCAGAAGAAGGGAAATTGTGAGTAGTGTTGTATCACCCATAATTTGGAATTCGAAAGTGGTTGGAATTGCTTTGGGAACTTTGGTAGCACTAGTTGTGTAAGATGAAAATTTGAGGTCTTCATGATTGCTTGAGGTGCTTGTTCTTTCAGGAGGATTTGAATGCGAGGTAGTAACGGTAGATAGGGTTTTTGAAGGGTTCTGGTTGTATGATCCAGTACCACTCCAGCTGGACAAATGTGTGGTGGTTGATGTAGGATTGAGCCTACTTAGCTAGCCAACATGATGGTCCGGGAATGGGGACTGATTGAGGCTTTTAGCCATTGATAGTGGATGAGATTCCTAAGAAAACGTCTATTTCTATCGCTAGCTGGTAATTCACTCTCATCTAATGAACAAGTATGGAAAGCTATTTAGAAGACTTGAGGTGTGGTCTTGTATTGACAATTAGGAATGGATGAAGAACCCTAATGTCGGGTTTCGGGAAAAATACTTTGATTTCAAAGTCAAATTCGAGTGCTTAAGGCCAAAAGTTAGGGCAACCATGATGGATAAGACACACCAAACCAGGTATGTTATCTACCATGATGTGAGTCTTGAGGAATGGGATGATGTCTCCTGAGGAATGTGTACAGGGGACACCATAATCTTGAGGAATGAAGTAGAATTTTGATGATGAAATCCTTTTTTATGGGAAGGGGGGAGGATGTAATACCCAAGGTTTCCGGGGCATTGTTATAAAGCATTTCCTTGGAAGTCAAAGAATACAGTAGACATGCGTGTAATTGTCGGGTAATTTTTGAGAAACAAATGAAGGATTTTTCGAAAAGTCATGGGGACTAATGCAAGGGGGCATCATCTTAAGGGATTTTGGAAGGTTTAAGGAATTCTAGGGCTTAAGTGTCATAAGTACAAAAAAGTTTTGGGCTAAGGAGTTATTTGTGAGAAACCTAAAATATCTTGTAACTAAGTAGTTAAGGAAACCAAATGAGCTAACTAGTTGTTGGAAATGTAATCATGAGATATGATGGGAAATATAGAAAATGTAATTTACCGTGTGGGATTTAATGATGGAAAATCTTGAAAATCTAATTAAACAAGTGGTGGCACACATCTCAAGGGACACTTGTCGCAAGGGCATGAAAGGGCACAAATCTCTAAGGACACGTGGCATGATCCTACGAAAGCAATGATTACCTATCTTATCCAAGTGACATGTGGCTCACTCAGATTAGTCAAAGATGTCTATAAATACCAAGCTCTTGGAAGGTTCATTCTTACCACTAGACAAGTGGAAAGGGGAGGTGAGTTTGAGAGGAGAAACTTTGCCAATAAACGAGGTGGAAAAACACTTCACCAAAAAAGTCGAGCCACCATTGTAAAAGGATCCAAATAGCATCAAAATAGCAAGGTAAGTCCAATTTCTTTTAGTAGTTTGATAGAGAATTAAATAAGGGTCGTGTGGGTTCAAACATGGGTCAAATTGGAGTCCGAACGAGGGAAAACGGGCCGAAAAATTAGCAAGTGGTCAAAACGGGAGGGGCGGTGCGTGCAGCTCACGCACCACTTGCCTGCTACCTATGCAGCGCATGGGGGTCCTTCCCCTAGCGCTTGTGAGGCTCCCCTGGCCAAAAATTTTGTAGTCTTGGTCCCCTATTTTATCCCTAGACCCTATATAAAAATATTCTAAGTTTAAGTTACGAAAATATGTGATTTTTTCAAAAAACCATTCCCGAACCCTGTGAACAGTGCCCTAACGCATCAAAACCAGCAAGGTCAGTGCTTCTTGCATCTTTATGCTACATACCGAACATTTTTTCTTCACATGGGTAAGGGTGATTATTTGCGTAAGCATGACTTTCCTTTAAATCGAACATTTTCTCTTTCTTTGTCATGCATCACTTGGTGTGTGTGGCTAGTTGAAGTCAGGATCTCATGTTAGCCTGGTCAAAAGTCATGGAGATGTGAGAACATGATGGATAAGCGGGGGTGATTGGAACACCTCAGCGTCACTACCACAGGGGCGGTTTCATGTTATTTGCATAACTCATTTACATGCACGCTTTCCTTCTTTGATGCACTTAATTAAATGTCATTATCTAACTTAGGTGTTTCATACCCTTGGGACATTCAACGTCCTAGGTATATTAGCATGCCAGGTACCCCGGTGACAAGTAGAAGAAAAGGCTACGAGGAGGCCGATGTTTAGTTTAACTTCATGTTGTTCATGTGCTATGGATCTTATGTAACCTTTGGATTTGTTTAAGACTTGTGTGTCGTATTTGTATAAACAGGGGTTATTTAAGGCTTGTATTTACCTTTTATGCTATTGAGGGTGTAAGTCGGGGTTAGTATGTACTATGAACATGGTAAGAGTTGTTTGTTGGATTTTTGAAGTTTTAGAATGATGCATTGTAAATAGCAGCTAGGATACTCAAGGTTGTAAGAAGTATGTGTGTGTGGGTGTCATGCAATTATACCTACAATGATGTGTTATCTTTTGGAGTATTGGAGGTCATGAACATTTCTTATACTTATAAAGAAAATATAGTGGAAACCCCCTTTATTTAGCTTTGGTTAAGCTTTCAGGTTCGATCCAACTCTTCTGTTGGTAAGGGTTTGCATAACGTCCGTAGGTGATGTCTGCTTATATTTCACGTTGTTGTGTATTTGGAAAAGCAAGGCGTTACAGGGGATGTTGGTTGCTAGTGAACCTTGGCTCCTCCTAGGGGATTTTAATGTTTGTTGCAATAGTTTTGAGATGAAAGGTGGAAACATCTATCTATCTTTGGGTATGCGTAGGTTTAATGGTTTTCTCTGTTCTACTTCGCTACAAGACTTGGCCTTCAGTGGGCCTAAGCTTATGTGGAACAACAAGCAGTTTGGAGAGGATTGTATTTTTTGTAAGTTGGATAGAGCCTTGGTTAATGATGGCTTGGTTGTTAATTATCCGGAGAGCAAGGCGCATTTCCTTTAGCTTGGGATCTTGGATCATAGCCCTACGGTGGTGTTTTTATCTATAAATAATCAAAATAAGGGGAGTTCATTTAGGTTCCTTAACCATCTTGTTGGTCAGCCCTATTCTTGGATAGGGTGGCTACTAGCTGGAATAGGTGGGTTCCTAGGGTTCCTATGTTTTGAGTAGCTTAGAAGCTCAAAGTTGTTAAGGATGCTATGAAGACCCTCAATAGGTCTAGCGGTCATGTCTCAGAGCTCGTTGCATCTCTTCGTGATAAATTGTGTAGTATTCAACAAGAGATGCATGATAACCCTCATGGACCTGCTCTTCGTCAGTGGGAGTTTGACTTGAGTAGGGATTTTTTAGTGGCAATTGCTCAAGAATCTGATTATTTTCACATTAGAGCTCGGTGTTAGTGTAGGTGCTCTAGATCCAATCAGATTGGGCATGTTGTACACTGACAATTATAATCATGTTTATTATTTGAATAAGGAGTTGTTCAAATACACAAGACGTCATTCTATTAGTTTCTTGTTATTATTGTAATAACCAAATGAAACTAGATAGAAGTCCATATGATGTATACTGTGATTAATCTATAAAGATGTAAGATGATGCATCACAGTTTCTATACATCATTAAACGTCCCAAGTCGTAGCAATGTCAAGAATGGACATTGACAATTGCAGTAAGACTTGTATGTGTTATATTTTTGCTATGTGATAGCAATGGGGGTCTCACACCCATAGGCATGGGGATACCTAGACAAGTACATAGGTGACCAATGTTGGAGAACATGTCACTGGACATGACTCGCCATGAGAATCCATTTTGGTTATATGTTGATGGTATTCTCATATGAGATGGGTGTAACTAATCCTTGGACCTGAGGTTATCACGGTCATCTCATAAGAAGATCGGTATGCTTTGACATCGTTTCGATGGGCCTAGACAAAGGCTGCACATGGGTGATCGTTGGGTATATCGTGAGGCTTATGGAGATGGGTGTATAACCAAGATGGGACTCGTCTATCCCTTGATAGAGGATGATGTATCTAAGGCACCTTCGGTGGATATTCACTTTAAATCCATGGCCATGGTGAAAGAGATCAATAAGGAGTTATTGATTTACTTTCTAATTAAGTGAAGATATCCGGAAGACCGAAGAAAACTCATGTGATCGTTATCAAGCAACACATTGCCATACTTGAGATCACATAAGATACATTGACGAGAGGATCGAATTACATGGTAACCATGCTCGTGAAAGGTTATTTGCGGATTATGAATCCTTCTGAATAATTGGGTAGGCATGATGCCTTGCTAGAGGCCAATCTTGTCTTATGTGTTCATACCAACACATTGCCAACATATTCGGGAGCCTAATGAGTCATACGCAATAGGCACGGTCCCTGGCTTAAACCAGGAAAGCGGATGTATGGTTAAGTGGGACACTTCAGCAATAAGTTGTGCCATCGTAGGTTCTCACGGGAAAAGAACAAACAGACATAATGACGTCGATATGACGAGGGGTCATTATAAAGGAAAAAGTTTCCTAAAATAGCAATTGAGTAAATTGGAAAGTACTTTCTAACTTAATGATTAAATTAGAAAGAAGTTTCTAATTTAATAATTTGGGCTTAATTTAATACTTGGGCTAAATAAAGTATTTGGGCCAAATATTAAATTAAATTAAATATTTGGACTAAATTAGATTTGGGTCAAATATTAAATTAAATTAAATATTTGGGCTAAATTAGATTTGGGTCAAATATTAAATAATAAATATTATATTTGGGCTAAATAAGATTTGGGCCAAATATTAAATATTTGGCTTGAATTAGATTTGGGCCACATATTTTATAAATGGATTTGGGCCACATTAATTTCTAGTTGGACTAGGATTAATGGGCTAGCCCAATTCATGTCCATTAGGGTTTGGGAAACCCTAGGAGGTTGCCTATAATAAATAGCCCTTTATGGGATGCCCAAATTATGCCTCTTATTTTTATTGGTTTTCAAGAGTTGAAAATCGATTATTTTTCCCGTCCATTCATAAGCCTTGTGAGGAGAAGGAGCTAGCACTCCTATTCTGCTCTCCTTGCCAACGGACGCGTGCCGCGTATCACGAGTTAGAGGCCGGACACTTGGACGGCTCGAATCCGCGAATGACTCGATTATTTAGATTTATTTATTTTTTTGTGAATGATTTGATTTCGACGTTGATCCAATCGCCAGGATCGGGGTAAGGTTCAAAATTTTTGAACTACGCTGCTTGCCCCGTAGCGATCTTTCTTTACTTTCACTCAGATTTGGTGGTCTGGGGAGGGGGATTAGTGTTCTCCTTTTTTGTTCCGATCCATGTTGGCTCGGCAAAATAATAATCATATCATCAGCCTCCAGAAGGATGATGGCACAGTTGCAGACTCTAAGGAAGAGGTAGCAAACACTATGGTGTCTTATTTCCAAAATTTGATGGGTCAAAGAGCTCATCTTGCTCCTCTGCATTCAAAGGAAGTTGCCCCCATTATTGATAAGCATTTGGAGAGGGATTAGTAGGGTGGGGTCATTGCTGAGGTTTCAGCTGAGGAAATTAAGAACGCCATCTTCAGTATAAGCACAAGGCCCCTATGCCGAAGGGTTCACTATTAAATTCTTTAGAAAGGCCTGGGAATTTGTAGGCCCTGATGTTGTGGAGGCGGTGCGTAGCTTTTTTTTCTCTCCTGGTTGCCTTTTGGGGAAAATGAATGTGATTATAATAAGTCTCATTCCTAAGGTTCCCCACCCTAAGGTGCCATCCCAATTCAAACCTATCTCTTGTTATAATGTATTATATAAAGTCATTACCAAGATTCTAGCGAATAGGATCAAGTCGGTGCTATCTGGCTTGGTGGATGGTTCTTAGGAAGCCTTTGTGCCAGGCCATTCGATCGGGGATAATGTGCTATTGGCCCAAGAGTTGGTTTTCCAATATCATTTCCATAAGGTTCCCCCCCCCCCCAATGTGCGCTAAAGGTGGATCTAACAAAGGCTTATGACTCAGTTGAGTAGGATTTTCTCATGATGGTGCTTCAATTGATGAACTTCCCACCACAATTTTGTAGTTGCATCCGCAAGTGTATTACGACGCCTCGTTATTCTGTTAAGATCAAAGGTCAATTAAATGGTTTCTTTCCCGAGGGTCAAGGTTTAAGGTAAGGGAACCCCCTATCCCCATATCTCTTTGTTCTTGTGATGCAGATTTTGCATGGTATTGTGAGCCACTACTTGAGGTCCCTAGATTTTTAGTTTCACTAGAAATGCGAGTAGACTCAAATGGTGATGTTCATGTTCGCATATCACCTTCTCATGTTCTCCCATGGTGACCCTACTTCGGTAAGCATCTTAAAATTCTACTTGGAGAGATTTTCTTCTTTGTCTAGCCTCAAGGCCAATCCTATGGAGGGTGATTGCTTCCTCTCTTGTAGGGACGAAGCCTTGAGAGAGAATATTCTTAATGCTTTCAGATTTCGAATAGGTGATTTGCCTATGAGATATCTAAGCGTGCCTCTACTATCAACCAAGTTGTCTTACCGGGTTTATCAGCCCATCATTGATAAAGTGCAGAATAAGGTTTGTGGGTGGCATAGTAAGTTGCTCTCCTTTGGGTGCACCTACAGTTGGCTTAGTCCGTTCTATCCATTATCTATGTGTACTGGACGTTTATGTTCATCCTCCTGAAAAGGGTGATCCATGAAATCGAGCAGATTATTTGTAATTTCCTATGGAATGGCAATGAGGCGAACCCCCGTAGATCCAAGGTGGTGTGGCATGAGATTTGTTGCCCTAAGGATCTAGCCTTTTTATGTTTGGAATCAAGCCTTGGTTACCAAGCTTATTTGGCATTTGCTCGTAGGGGATATGGCGTCCCTGTGGGTGAAATGGGTCCATACTTATAGGGTAAAGGGGGCATGTTTTTGGCTTCTTAGAATTCCTTATGCCTGCCCGTGGTATTGACGAAAACTGCTCTTGTTAGGGAGGGCTCTAAGATCCTATTTTGGGTGGAGAATTGAGGACGATTAAAGCACATTCCTTTGGCATGATTAGTGGCACCCTTTGGGTGTGCTCATTGATTGCTTATCACGACAGTTGCCTCAACGATAAGGAATTTCAATAATTGTTAAGGTTTTGGATTTTATTGAGAATGGTTCTTGGATCTGACCGGAGAATTCTTCCTCTCCACCTTCAGACCTTATTTGGAATCACCTCCCTAGCCTTCCTCGTCTTGAGTTGTGATGAGCCTTATTGGCTTCTAGCCTCGAACGAAGTTTTTTTGATTAGGTCTCTTTCCAGGACTTTTAGGGTTAGCGTCCTCAGATTCCTTACTATCGGTTAGTTTGGTCGTCTGTAGGTATTCCCACCCATTCGTTCATTCTCTGGTTAGCGATTCGAGAACGCTTATCTACTCTTGACCGTATTAACTTGTTCTTGTCCTTTCGAAATAGATGTTTTCTTTGTAGGGCAGATGCGAAAAGACATAGCCACCTATTTTTTGAGTGTCCTTTTTCCCAAGAGGTACTATCTTTCTTTTATAGATAGAAGAAATTTAGTTGGTCGTGGCATCGATGGGATACTAGTGTGCACTAGGCAGCGGCTAGATGGAGTGGCAAAAGCCCCTAGCAGGTGGCGAATAGGTTGGTGCTTCAAGTTTTGGTGTATTTTATCTAGAGAGAATGCAAAAACAGGTGCTTTTGTGATCAAGAGACATCTTCTTCTCAGTTGGTTCACTAGATTCAATACGTGGTGTGGGTCCACTTGACAACCGTCCGATTCAGGCAATCTCTTCAGAGTTATGCTCTTTGTCATGTCTGGCAGCTGCCAAGGGATTAAATCGTTTCTTCCTATTGACAGATCGTTTGTTAGCTTTTGTGTATATTTCTTTTGTTATTTCTTTTATCCTTTTTTTTATCTATCATCACATATCTCCTATTTCCCATTTCAGTGCTCTTACTACATTTTTATCTATAAAAAATGGACTCAAATTTATTTCTTCAGTTGACTTGAGAATGCAAGCTTAGTATAACATTTCGTCAGCTGACTTAGAATGTAAGTCATGATGGACCTTGAACTTTTATTTTATGAGCAACATTTCTAATATATTTATGATATGTGGGGGGTGATTGCATACATTTATATTTGTTATTGCCAAAATATAACAATCTATTTTTAATTGAGGACAGACGTAAGAATCTTGGGAGTCGTGTCTTCCCTGATGAGAATTTTGACGAGCAATTGGATCTGGTAGAGGTCCAGATCTAGTAATCCTATAAAGCTAATGGTCCGATAAGGCTGATGATCTGGTGGACCAAAATGATCTGGTAGCCCAAAATGATCTAGTGGCCCAAAATGATCTGGTAGCCCAAAATGACTGAGTGACCTGAGGATGACAGTGCCTTTGGTGACCGAGTGACCTGAGGGTGACGAGTGGCCTTGGTGACTGAGTGATCTGAAGATGACGAGTGGCCAAGGTGACCGAGTGACCTGAGGATGACGAGTGGCCTTGGTGACTAAGTGACCTGAAGATGACGAGTGGCCTTGGTGACTGAGTGACCTGAAGATGACGAGTGGCCTTGGTGACCGAGTGACCTGAAGATGATGAGTGGCCTTGGTGACCGAGTGACTTGAGGATGACGAGTGGCCTTGGTGACCGAGTGACCTGAAGATGACGAGTGGCCTTGGTGACCAAGTGACCTGAGGATGACGAGTGGCCTACAAAACGAGAGCACCGTTAGGATGCGGGTGGGGGTCCCCATGCAAACCCTCCGATGCTTAAGTCAGATCTCGAGAGAAAATGAGAAAATTGTACTTCAATTACTCAAAATTGCATACCTCATGAGGGAGAGGGGTTCTTGTATTTATAGCGGTGGGCGAGGGAGGCCTCACGATATTCTTAGCGAAAATCTCGCGGCCTATTCTGAAGATTTTGTGGCCCATTCCGAGGTTTCTGGAGGTCTTTCGACAAACGAGAGAGGGGGCCACTCGGTTGGATCGAGCAATTTAATCGATAATTAGCAACCCCAGAGGGTCACTCGGTATGACCGAGTGACCACTCAGTTGCTCCCCTCGAGTGGGATCCCTCGACCTAACCGAGAAGACCCCACTCAGCTAGGCCGAGCTAGGGACGAGGGGCCACTCGGCACAACCGAGTGGCCCTCCATAGAGTGCAACCGAGTGGACCCTCGCTCGGTTGCACCGAGCGGGGGCTTGGCCACTCGGGCAACCGAGTGGAACCCCACTCGGTTATGCCGAGTGGGCACCCACTCGGGTATGCTGAGTGAATCTTCTTCAACCCCCTACATTCATTTCATCCCAGCGAATTGGGGCCTGCACTTGATCAGATATCTGCTTTGCCTTCCTAGGTACATCAATTGCTCCTTGCTTTTTTAGCCGAGAGGTCAGGTAAAAGAGCATAAGATCCTAGGAAATTTTGGTGCGGTTTTTGTCATATTTTGCTTATCTTCGAAAGATCATTTATGCATATTTGCTCTTCATTTTCTACATTCGTCTAGCAACTTCGGCTTTTTTGCCTTTTGAGCCCCTATAAATAGGGCTTCAAGTCTTCAGTTTAATTTTCATAAGGATTAGCCGTGGTGTCTTCAAAACTCAAATTCTCTCAGGTCCCGGTGCATTTTCGGGCCACGTCTTACTTTCATCACTTGGCGTGTGCGACTAGGGGCCCACTCAGTCATGATCAAGTGGCCTTATTTTTGGTTGAGGCCACTCGATTATGACCGAGTGGTCCCGGTCTCCCGGCGCCTTTATATGTCTTCGAGCGCTTGATTCTTCTTCGGTTGATTCTTCTTTGTCTTATACTGATATTCTTTGTTTTACGTGTAGGTATTTTGCTTGTTGTGACCCTCTGTCTTTCCTAACGTAACAAGGTAATGGTTTTGAATCTTTTTAATATGTCGAGGAGAAGACCGGCATCACCCTCCTGCCCCGCGCACATTCCTGCCACTTCAAGTTCTCGACTTTGTTGCGGGGCTTTTGAGAAGGTTTATGATGCCACCCCTTTTGGTTTTATGGTGAGGTATCCTCATCTCGATGAGCGGGACCCTTTCCAAGTAGATGACGGCTCCATTGGCGTTCACTTTACTTCGTTTGAGGTGGGACTCCGCTTTCCCCTTCCGCCTTTTGCCATGACGTGGTTGTGTCACTATAAGATTGTTCCCGCCTAACTTCACCCTAATGGTTGGGCCCAGATTGTAGGTTTTTCCGTGCTTTGCCATCAGAGGGATGTAGTCCCTTCCTTGATGCTCTTCAGTTGCTTCTATCGATTACAAAAAGCTAGCAAAGACCACGCCCTTTATACACTCCAGAAGGTGTCAGGCTTCGAGCTGTTCAGTGCTCTTCTTAACAAGATCAATCGGTTTGAAGAGCGATGGGTGGTGATAGAACCTCCGCCTAGTTGGGATGCTCCTCTATACTGGAACCATCAGGATGCCAGCCAAGGGTTTCCTCCTTGCAAGGAAGTTCGGGGTGTATATCGTCGTCATGTACAAATGTTAACGGCGCAAGGTCCTGTTGAGTAGATGAGCCTCTTGACTTTGGAAAATTTCAGAATTGCGGGTTGGGGGGTCGTGACGCCAACTGCTCCTCCTCAATCTTCTATGCTATCCAATCGGGAAATGGAAGGAGTCAGGAATGAGGAGATAGAAATGCCTAAATCGGCTTTGCATCCTTCTTTCGATCCTCAAGAGGAAAACACTCCTGGGGGTAGAATATCTTTTGTCATTGCCTTCCTTTTTCCATTATTGTATTATTTTTCCATATTAAATGCTTTGTATTGATTTTTGAAGAAATGGCTGGATTGAGTAGGCTGATGGAGTTGCGTAAACACCACCGTGAAGAGGAGGCATGTGTTGCGACAACGACTGGGGTTTATGCCCATGGTGCTAAGGGATCTACAAGCTCTCGCCCTCCTCGGTCACGTTGGCCTGCTGGTGTTTCCCCCACTAGGGTGGAAAGACGTCGCCGCCCGAGAGGTGAAACCTTGGGTGTGAAAACCCCCTCTCCTATGGAAAGTCCTGCATCGATCCCCCTTTCCCATGAAGAGACTCTGGTCGTTCCCTCTCCAGTTCCCAGCGCTCGCGGGGGGCGGAGCTCATCTTCTCGATTTTTTGGGGACATGCCGCAAGTGGAAGAAGAGTGTGGTCATCCTATGGTTCCCAACAGGAAAGATCGTCGTCGCCTGGAGGGCAAAAAATGACTGAGGTCGTCTCCTATACTTCTTGCTCCTGGCGAGATGAGGCACACTATGATCCTTGAGGATGGCACGAAGCTGAGCGGCTGGGACTTTCAAGCTTCCCCTAGGGTGTTAGAGACAGACTCTGTGTCAGAATTTGGGATTGGTGGCCGTCTCATTTATTCTACCATTCTCCCTCAAGACAATCGACAGTTTGTTGGCAGTAATCATTCCCATGCTAGGGATAAAGCAGAGCAGCTCTTGGTGCAAGGGATTCAAGGAATAGTTGCCTCTAATGCGAGTGAGAGGGCATATCATGAACAAGTGGAGACGCAAATGTCAGAATGGAGAAATTGCCAATCCACTTGGAACCAAGAGCGCCAAGAGCTGAAGTGTCGTGAGGAGGCCGAGAAGAGAAACGTAGAGGCAGAAGTTGAAATAATGCGTGCTCAGCTTGATAAGGTTACTGTTGGTAGCTCGGGCCTTCAAGGGAATGTTCAAGACTTGCATTCTAAATTACAGGCTGAAGAACACAGGAACGTTGGGCTGATGTCGAAGCACGAAGAGCTTATACAAGAACACTGCTTATGCTTAGCGAAACTGAAGTTAAGTCGCAGGGATGCTCAGGCTATTGGGGCTGAAGTGGTGAAAGAATATCGTCTTTCAACTGATTGCCAAGATAGGAAAGGGAAATATGCTTCTGGCTTCTTGAAGTATGGATTTTACCTGGCACGCACTCATCTAGAATCTCAGCATCTGGGAGACACTTTTCCTAAACTTCTGCTTACTCCTGAGGTTGAGGAGTTTCATCAGGTGGATTGGCGCCAGTATGAACCGAATGAGCCTATGTGTCCTAACTCTTATTTGGATTCTTATTTGGTGGATGACTTGGAAAATCTAACGGGCCCTTGGAATCCATTTCCTTTCAATCACGGGGGAGAAGACGCGATGGACGACCCTGAAGCAAATGAAGAGGATCCCGGTGCAGCTGTTGAAGATATTCCACATACGGATGAGGCTGAGGAAGGGGAACTTCCAACAGTATCTCCTGAGATTCCTATTGCATCATTCGGGCTTACTAAGCATTCCTCTCGCAAGTCCCGCTCCCGCGAGTAGCCCCTCATTGTTCTTTGCTTTTTGTTGTTGCCCCTCATTCTTTTCTTTTTTCTTTTTTTGTTTTTTATCAATGAGAATTGTTGCTTTATCAATGAGCATTTTCTTCTTCCTTTTTTATCAATGGGTAGTCTGTTCCTTATTGCTTGATTTATTCTTTTATTGTTGCTCTTAACGATATGTGGTCAAGGCTTTTCTTGTTGGGTCGCGCACAAAGTGGCGAGTTTGAGTACATTTTACTTCGTTACCAGGCTATAAGCGGGGTAACAGGTTTGATCGTATTTTACCTCATTGCCGGGCTATAAGTGGGGCAATGGGCGTGATCACATTTTGCCTCATTGTCGGGCTATAAACAGGGCTACGGCCGTGATCGCATTTTACCTTGTTGCCGGGCTATAAGCGGGGCAACGAGTATGATCGCATTTTACCTTATTGTCGGGCTATAAGCGGGACAATGAGTGTGATCGCATTTTACCTCATTGTCGGGCTATAAGTGGGGCAATGAGTATGATCGCATTTGAACTCTCTTTTTGTAGATGTGAATAATATGACAGCCATACACACATAAGCATTTTTACGTGGTTTGACTAAATGTGCCTACGTCCATGGTCTGAACTTTGCCTGGTACAACGTTCATATACAACTTGAGATAATTTAAATTTCATGTTTTCCCAAGGGTGTCTCCCGAAAGGGTTCGTAAAATGCAAGTGTTGGGACCAATCAACTTTAGAATGTAGTGCTGGCCTTCCCAATTTGCTCGCAACTTTCCATCATGTTTTAGTGCATTGGTTACGACAGATCTCCGAAGTACTAGATCTCCCTCCTCCATGGGTCTATTCTTTACTCGAGAGTTGAAGTAACTAGCGACCCTCCTCTGATAAGCAGCTATCCACGTGGCAGCATTATCGTGCTACTCTTCCATCAAGTCTAGATTTTCGCGTAATGCTTCAGAATTTCTTGCACCATTTTCTTCCTCACACGCCATCAGCCTAGGGGACTTAGTTGAAATTTCTATGGGAATTAAGGCCTCTATTCCATATACTAAATTGAACGGAGTTTCACCAGTTGCGATTCGACTAGTCATTCAATATGCCCACAAAATTGACGATAGCTCATTAGCCCATGCTCCCCTAGCTCCTTCAAGGTGGGTCTTTAAGCCATGCAATATAGTCCGATTACCGACCTCAGCTTGCCCATTTGCCTGTGGGTATGCCACTGAGGAAAACTGTAGACGAATCCCTAGGCCGTCACAGAATTTTCTAAAGGAGTCACAATCAAACTGTTTTCCATGGTCTATAACGACAGTTCTTGGTACCCCAAACCAGCACACTACGTCTTTCCATATCATTGATTCTACTTTTCTTGTTGTAATGGTGGCTAATGCCTCAGCCTCGATCCATTTGGTGAAATAGTCTGTGGCTACTAATAAGAATTTTCTTTGTCCTGGTGCTTGTGGGAATGAACCTAAAATATCCAAACCCCATTGGGCAAATGGTATAGGCTGGAATGCAGGTTGTAGTTGGGATATCGGAGAGGATTGGATTGGGGCATGTCGCTGGCATTTGTCGCACGACCTAACTTTCTTTGAGGCGTCTGATTGTAACGTGGGCCAAAAGAAACCGACTCTCAAGACTTTAGTTGCTAGGGCCTGTGCTCCCAAATGTACTCCACATATCCCGCTATGGGTTTCTATCAGGGTATATTTAGCCTCTTGGGGACCTAGACACTTGAGAAGAGGTGTGGTGTGAGCTCACTTGTATAGTACCCCACTTGTAATAGTAAATCTTGCAGCCCATATCTTGAGTTTCCTTGCTTCGTGTGGATCATTGGGTAGTTCATTGCTGGTTAGGTAGTGGTAGAAGGGCGTCCACCAGTCTATTCCTGCTTCCACGCATGACACTTCTTTCTCTTCAATGCTTGGTTGATGAAGCACCTCAACAAATACTGTTTACCTTGTTGTTTCTTTAGTAGTTGCTAATTTGGATAAAGCGTCTGTGTGTTCGTTGAGCGATCTATTTATTTGTGTTAATTGGAAACTCAGAAACATCTATGCTAGGTCTTTTACCTTACGTAGGTATTGTGTCATCACCTGCTCTCTGGCTTCGTACTGTCCATGAAACTACTGTACAATTAATTGGGAATCACTATGGGCAATCAATTGTGATACCTCCAATTTCTGTGCTAACCTCAATCCTGCAATCAATGCCTCATATTCAGCCACATTGTTGGTACTCGAAAAAGCAAATCGTAGAGAGTACTCTAGCGTTTCTGCTTCGAGGGGTACAAGGACTATCCCAGCGCCACTTCCTTGTGAGCTAGATGCTCCATCTACAAACAATAGCCACTCTGCTTGTTCATTTTCTCCCCTTTTGTTGGAGTGTGTACATTCCACAATAAAATCAGCCAGTGCCTGCCCCTTTATAGCTTGTCGAGGTTGATACTGGATATCGTATTCACTCAACTCAATTGACCACTTGGTAAGACGACCGGAACATTCAGACTTTTGCAAAATACTTCGCAATGGTTGGTTTATGAGCACGATAATTGAATGAGCTTGGAAGTAAGGCCTTAACTTTCGGGAGGCATTTAGTAGTGCCAATGCCACCTTTTCAGCAAAGGGGTAACGTGTCTCTGGGCCCTGCAACACCTTGCTGACATAGTATATTGGTCGATCCACCTGTCCTTCTTTTTTAATCAATACTGCACTTATCACTTCGTCACTTATTCCCAAATATAAGTATAATGTCTCTGCTATTTCCGACCGTGTTAGTAAAGGAACCTCTTTCAAGTACTCATTTAATGCTTTGAATGAATTATAGCACTGCTCTGTCCACTCAAACTTTTTCCCAGCCCTCAAGGTTCATAAAAATGGGAGTTCTCTCTCAGCTGACTTGGAGAGAAAATGCCCTAGGGCTGGCATTCGTCCTGTTAGTCATTGGACTTCCTTGGTTGATGTTAGCGGTTCCATATCTAGTATTGCTTGTATTTTCTCGGGGTTTGCCTCAATCCCCCTTTGTGTGATCATGTACCCCAAAAATTTCCCGGACTACACCCCAAAGGCACACTTTGTTGGATTTAGTCACATTTTGTATTGCCTGAAGACTCTAAGCACTTGCTCTAGCTTTTCTGTATGCGATTCATTCTCCCGAATTTTTACTATCCTGTTGTCGATGTATGCCTCCATTGTGTTCCCCAACAATTCTTTAAAGACTTTATTCACCATGCATTGATAAGTAGCCCCAGTGTTCTTGAGCCCAAAAGGCATGACTTGGTAACAGTATGTCCTCTTTTCCGTAATAAACGACGTCTTCTCCTGGTTAGGTGGATACATCATTATTTGGTTATAGCCCCAGTAGGCATCCAAAAAACTAAAAACTAGTATCCAGATGTTTCATCTACGAGACGATCAATTCATGGTAGTGGGTATGAGTCTTTAAGGCAAGCTTAGTTGAGATTGGTGAAATCTACACACACTCCATTTTCCATTGGGCTTCGGGACCATAACAACATTGGCTAACCATTCAGGATACAATACTTCCCGAATAAATCTGACCTTTAGCAACTTGTCAACTTCCTCTTCCAGGGCTTGCAGCCTATCAGGTGCAATATTTCGCTTCTTCTGTCTGACTGCTTTGAACTTGGGATCTACATTCAAATGGTGACATATCACTTCTATACTGATTCTTGGCATGTCTTTTGGCTTCCAAGCAAATACGTCTGAATTTTCTTGCAAGCATTTAACAATTTCTGCCTTTATCTGTTCCGGAAGCTGTGACCAACATATGCTAATTTTTTAGAATCCTCTTTGCTTAAATGTCCTGCCTCTAATTCTTCAATGGGTTGAGGCTTGCGAGCGACTCCCTCCTCTAAGGATTTATGTATAGCCTTCTCTACAATACATAAGGTTTCCTCCGTTCTCTTTCCTTTCGTAGAGGACACATAACAGGTTTGTGCCTTCTTTTTGTCTCCTCGAACCTGTCCCACTCTGTTGAGTGTAGATTTTGATGATTGATGATTGGCAACCTATATAGAGATTTCATTATATATGGAAACAAGTTTTTAGAGAGCTTTCTAGAAATTTGAGTATTTGAGCTATATATGGAAAGTTCTTGGAATAGAAAGTCTAGAAGATATATATATGGAATCCTTGTTTATATATGGAAAGTTCTTCTTGGAATGGAAAGTCTATAAGATATATATATATATGGAATCCTTGTTTATATATGGAAAGTTCAAAAGATCTATATGGAAGTTTTTGAGGAGATTGGAGTAGTCCACTATATGGAGTTGCCATATATGTATCTTGGCGACATGGCATTGTTAATGTGGCATCTTGATGACATGGCAGCCATGTGGAATACACTCATCAAGGTCACATCATCTCGTTGGTTTAAATATGGTAAGAGAATCATGGAGTAAATTTAAAGGTTCTTAGAAGCTTCTTTACTCAGTTAAATATGGAAGAATTTTTTAATTGCATTCAAATGGAGAAGTTAAAGATTCAGCCTTATTGTTCAACATTAATGGAGGATATTAAGGTTTGAAAGTTAAACCTTGATTGATATTATTTTCCTTTATTGCTGATTCTCTTTTATTAAAATGATCCTCTACTCAAATCATAGAATCAATTATCCTACTCATTATGACTAATTGATATCCTCATTATGGCTAATTGATATCTTCATTATGGGAGAATATTCTAAGGATATCTTGCATATATTCAGCTACACAAATTGATTCTCTTTTTGTTGTCAACATTTTTAGTATGGAAACTTGATCAATTAAGGGCTTTTGAAGTTATGATTGATATCTTCATTGTTGGACAAATTTGCTTCATTATTTGAGAATATTTGAATGGATTTTACACTATTTGGAGATTTAAATTCAAATTTCAAATTAACTATGCTTGCTATGGAAGCTAAGGAGCCAATTGCACAATCAAAGGTGATTAAAGATTCAACTAGAATTAAGAATTGATTAGTTCTTATTTATGGTCGACTTTGCAAGAATTATGAAGGATTTTGATGATATTTTAATCCTTAAAATCAGTCATGCATTATTGGAATTGATTTGCTCATTTAAGGCTGATTGGAGATCAACAAAAGTCAAAGATCTTGATGATCAATCAAGTTAGCTATTTATGGAAGGTAAATCAAGAATTCAAATGAAGGGCTGAGATTGACTTGAAGACTTGACACATGGAGGGCTGAGATTGATCAAGGAAAGCCTACTCTAGCACTATATAAAAGGGTCTCTTCAAGGCTTTAGAACAACTTTTGGAAGCCTTATCATTTTCTACATCATTGGCCAAGATTTTCATTCTCTCCAAGTCTTTCTTTTCCTCTATCTTCTTGAGAGAAAACTAAGAGAGTTCTCTACACTTCATTGTATTATTTTTTAGAGAACCCTATTTCGCAATCTCTACTATTCTTGTATCTTGTAAAGAGCGTACAAAATCCAAACTAGTGAGTGTGAGACTCCAGAAATAGTTTGGTGGTGGTGAAGCCAAGTGAAGGCTTTGGTGGTTGTAATAAAAGTTTCATATAGTGGATTTGATTGAAAATCCTAAGGAAGGGAATCCTTAGGTAGTGGATGTAAGCCATAAGGGCCGAACCACTATAAATCGTTGTGTTCTTCTTCTCTTTACTCTTACTTATTCTTGTTAGATTATATTCTGATTTGCTTAAATTGACTATTCTTTGTACTAATTCAATATTCCATTTGGTTTATTTAAAGTGCATTCAAATCACTTATTTTCACCAAGTTGTAATTTGAAGAGTATATTGGATCAAAGCACATACTAGCACAGCTGGCGGATATCATATTATCCATCTAGTATTTAAGTGCTCCCGTACTCTCAACTACAATTTTGGTTTATATTAAATTTGTTTTCTCATATATATGCGTGCATAAGTTTCGCATTAGAATTTTAAAAAGGTGTCAATTCACCCCCCCTCTTGACTAGGTTAGAACTCAACACACTCTAGCGGGTGTAGGGAACTTCATCTATAAGTAACATGAGGATACCACCGCCCTCAGATCATTGAGTAGAGGGCGACCCAAAATCATGTTGTATGCCACCGAGGAGGTTTTAACCACCATAAAATTCGTCTATCGAGTTATGATTTGGGGGTTTACACCCAATGTGATAGGTAACTGAATAGATCCCGACATTGGAACTACTTCCCCAGTGAAGCTGTACAGGGGTGAGGCTACTTTTCTTAATTGATCATGCGATAAATGCATCTGCTCAAAACAATTCCAATAAATCAAATTGACAGAACTGCCACTGTCTACCAAAATTCTACTGATGGGATGTTTGGCTACAATTGCTGAAATAACCATTGGATCGTCATGGGGGAGCATTATGTCTCCCTGGTCAGTAGGAGTGAAGGTAATCAGCTCCTCATCATCTCTAATTTCCATCACTAAATTTACTTGATAAGCTTGGCGGGCATAAGCCTTTCGGGAGGCCGACGTGTCTCCACCCAGGGTTTCCCCTCTTGAAATAACATGAATGGCTTGTTGAGTTGGCTCATTATCTAGATGAGGGTCTTGTCTACAATCTCTTCCCCTCTCTTGCTGCCTTGGATTTTGCCTTTCATGCCCATCACACTTGTCTCCCCTTTGTCGAGTTTCCCTGTTTTCTTCCCCATCGTTCTCACATATCTTTGTAGATGCCCCTCTCGAATTAGCATTTCAATCTAATTCTTCAATTCTCTGCAATGATCAGTGGAATGTCCCCAGGTTCAATGATATCTACAATACTCTTCTTGGTTTTTTCCCACGGGTCTGTTAACTCTGCGAGTCAGTTTAAGGAGTCCCTCTCTCTCTACTGCGGCTAAAATAGCTAATCGTGGCTGCAGAAGCCGAGTATTATGATTGAACTAAGGTTTAGGTACATCTTCTCTCCTAACCCTTTCCTGTCGCTGAATAGACTCTTCTTTCCCTTCACTTTCCTTTCTTTTTCTTTCTCTGTCTTTATTTTCCGCCACATTCCTCATGATTTCAGTGTGGAGAATATACCGGTTTGCTCTAACAAACAAATTGACCAAAGACATTGGAGGGTCTAAGGAAATCGACTCTTGGAGAGAGGCGAGGCATGTACCTTGAAGCATGGAAGACACTGCTACTTAGGCTGGAAGATCAGGGACTTCAAGAGTAGCGTTGCGAAATCTATCCAAAAATTGACGCAAGGGTTTCTTATTCTCCCGCGTATGCTTAGTAAGTATGTGGCATCCTTTTTCCTTCGACTGTTAATCACAAAAGCCTTGATAAATTCTGTTTTAAGCTATTCAAATGATGAAATGGAGGCTTCTGGTAGGTTGTTAAACCATGTTCGAGCATGTCCTGATAGTGTTAAGGAAAATGCCCAGCACATTATGTCGTCGTCCCATCCATGTAATGTAATGCCCCGCTCCCACTTACGGGTGTTACTCGTGAACAATTACCCGAATTGTCCACCTACTCGGCCTTTGGTGAAGAGTGGACTATATTTCAAGTTAAAACGCCCTAGGTGGGAACTAGGCTCATCCTTCCCTTCTCTCATCCCCAGGATTCACTAGCGGAATTGGGCTTTAATCACACCGCATTGGCTAAAAAAAGAAAACTCATGAAGATGTCCAACCGCCACTTTCTCATTGACATTTAATTCTTTTCCCATTCAAGAATTTTTACCGAGCTCTGCAGATTACCATTAAAATCAATTCATTGATTGATTACCAAATTTGGAGGAAAAACTCATCACTTTCAAATTTTTCAAAATTTCAGCATTATTCACCAAAATGCTCGAAAATCCCTTTATTTTTTGAAATTTCCTCCAAGGTAAAAAATCAATTTAGAAATGGCCCCAAAACCCCAATTTTCCAATTTTTTAAACAAATTCGACCAACGGGGTCCGCTGGCACGCCCGGGGCCCGAGCAGGGCCCCGCTGGCTGCGCATGCCGCGTGCGCCCGCGCAGCTGCTGCCCGCGCCTGCTGCTGCCACTACTGCCTTCCCCACTTCTTTTCTTTTCTTTTTTTTTTCTTTTGGGCATTAAAACCCATATTTTCCAAAAATAAAAATTGATAAATATACTTCACATTACTTCCATTTTTGCCTTTATTTTTCCAAAATTAAGGCTTAAACTACCTCTTTGAATATAACACAACATACATCAAAATTTCCTTCCATTTCACACATAAGCCTTACACAACATATTGTTGCTCACATAACAACCTCCAAGTATAAATACCACACATGATCCAATACAAAAAAATGGGCTTTTCTAGCCCTAAGGTCACAAATAAAATAAGCACATAACTAGGCTTCTTTAAGCCATCATTTACAACAAACAAGAAATATACACCAAGAGCTTCAACCACAAGCTTGTAACTTTCCCTTTTTCTCATTTGATATAAGCACAACCTACAAGGGGAGGATAAAACCTCATGAGCTCAAAAGCTCAGTAAGGGTGCATATGCAAAGTAAATACAAGCATAACAAGTCTATGTAATGGCAAATGCATGCAAGCATGGTTAGGTCATTCCATCCTCACAACCCAACATGGTTTGAGGCATCAACCTACCATTTCTTTCCCACCCCCATGGCCATAGGTCTCATGAACAAATAAAGCATGCAAAGAGATACATAAAAATTTATGCAACCTACTTACAATGCAATGCAAGGCCTCCTCCACATGGGGCCATCCCTTACCTCATTCTTGAACCTTTAACTCTTCATTTCAAGAGAGCTTCCATCAACATTTCTCCCATCTAAAATAGCATTCAAACAAGAACTCACTACTTTGCATACAAGCACACTTAATAAAAAAAAGAAGTATGCACTTACATTGATTTCTTTCTCTTCTTCTTCTTCCTTTCCTCTCATCTCTTCTTCTCTCTTTCTTTCCGTGGGAAGATTTCAATCTTTACTCTCTTGAAATGGGAAAAATTTGAGCATAAAGCTCTCTTTCCCCTTATATACTTCTTCCCTTTCCTTTCTTTTCTTTTGGGATTAATTTTCTAGTCTTGATATTTTAAATGCAAGACTTCATCTCCACCCTCCATTATTTTCTCTTTTGGAGAGCAAATCCTAGCCTTCCATAACAAGCACAATCCATGTGCTTTGGAGGCTTTAATCTCATCCATCCAATTTAAAAGATTGAATCTTCACCCTTAATTGAAAGCACACTCTTAAGGAGTTGGCAATCCATGCCAACCACAAGCTTTCATCCACAACCATTGGATCACCATCCCATTAAAAGATTAATCCCAACCATTGGATTTATTAATTTCTCAACATTTACTAAATGGAGACAATTTTCACACATCAAGAATGAATGACATAATTCATTTCTTTCTCCTTTAAATAAATCTCATATTTTCCAAGGCATTAATGAGTGGCCATTTTCCTATTTTCCATTTCATTTATTTAATTCACCATAATTTCAAGCATTAATGGTGACTAATTTCACATTTTTTTTAGATTTTCTTTAATCCAACACCATAATGCCTCTCATTAAATGCTTGAAAGACCAATTATCCTTTCTTTTTGCATTTAATTTAAATCATTCTCCACTCATAAATCCACATATATATAAACATGCTCCCACAATTCTAATATATATACTTTCTCTCAAATTTCCAAGATTATGCCAAGTGTCACTCTAAGACACAAACTTGGCTTTCATTTCTTGATCTTGGTCATCCATGTGGCATTTTCTCATTTATTCACCATTTATTCAATATCCACCATTTTCCCTATTTCTATAATTAAATTCCTTTATGGAATTAAATTCCAAATTCTCCAAAATATCCTTTGTGAATTTATTAATCACATATATCTCCACATAAATACCAAATTGGGATTTTATTCACTTACTCACCTAATTCCACATAGGAATTACTTCCAATTTACCAAAATACCCTTTTTATTGGATTTTACTATCCAATTTACCAAAATACCCCTCTCATAGGGCACCCTCAATCTAGAGAATCCATCACATTCTCAAGGGCATTTTTGGAAGTTTTCTTACTCCCATTCTTATCCTCTTAACACCGGTTACACCGGGTGTTACATGTAACATCATTAGTGACTCATAATTTTGGACATGATCATATGGATTGTCTTTTCCTGAATAGAGGGTGATTTGCGGCATTTTGAATTTTTGAGGCAAAGGTCTCTCCAATATATCTGCAGTAAAAGGACATTTTCTGCGTCGGTGCTCCTCTGTTGCGGGGATTAACTTTTTTCGCTCAAGAACTTCCTCTACTACTCTTTTCATATCATCGCGCATGCTAGCTGCTTTTTGGTTATCGTGTCTTGTTGGCGTGCTGGCCACTGTTTCATGATACCTTTGCCTTTGAGGACTCCCGACCCTATCCTCATTCTTGGGTGTTCGTTCCTTCAAGGCACCGTGTGAGCGTTCTTTCTTGGTGGAGGTGATTTGGGCCTATCCTCCCGTCGAGGAGTAGATCGGGAATGAGAATCAGGAGTGGCCTCTCGATAGGAATCAGCTCCTATTTCACGCTGAGGCTCAGGCAGTGGCATAAACTTTCTCAAGGAATCAGGTAACGTCCCCCCAGACATCATACCTTGGAGTAAACCAGCCATGTCTCAGTGTGCCTGCATACCTTCAACATGCTATTGTCTCAATGCTTCATATTCATCCCATGGGACCATACTTGGTGGCTGTTGTGAGGTCCCAACTTGATCAGCAGGAATTAGCCCTGATTTGATGTTAAGTGGAAGTGGGACTGATTGGTTCCCCACATGCTGGCTCGGGGAAATGGAGGGATCACCTCCTTGGGGTTGAGCATTATGAGGGGGCGGAGATGCTCCTTGTGGGTGAGGACCGGAATTAATGGGAGGCGCTCCCTGTTGTTGAGAATTTCATGGTGGTAGGCGTGTTTCTACGCCTTCAGAGAGAGTTTGTTGATATCTATGGGTGTTTGCTATTCTTAAGTTGACTTTTTGTCTTGTGTTTCCTACAGACGGCGCCAATTGTTATTGCCAAAATACAACAATCTATTTTTAATTGTGGACAGACGCAAGAAACTTAGGAGTCGTGTCTTCACTAATGAGAATTTTGACGAGCAATTGGATCTGGTAGAGGTCCAGATCTAGTAATCTGATAGAGTTAATGGTCCAATAAGGTTGATGATCTGGTGGGTCGATGATCTGGTGGGCTGATGATCTGGTGGCCCAAAATGATAGAGTGACCTGAGGATGACAAGTGTGATGTTCTACCCTTGTGTTTAGTTTTGATGATGAAAAACAATACTTTGTTCTATCCCCAAGTCATGAGTCAAGTTTATGGTTTTCAACCAAAATCAATTTCAAGTACCTTTCTGAAAATGAAAACCAAATGATCTATAGTTTTCTATAAATGGATATTTGCTCAAACAAGTATTAAGATTTAAAAACATCTCCTAAAAAGATTTTCAAAATAAGTTTTGAAGTCGTTGGTCAACATAAGAGCTAAAATTGTTCTAAGATAAAAGACCAACTTGAACATAAATGTGCTTGATGAATATCTAATCTTAAGTATGAAAATCATTTATGTTAATCTCATATTTCAAAATAAGCTTTCATATTTTGAAGTATGCATGAAAGGTTTGTGCTTGAAATTTAAGCGTATGAAAAATCCTTTTGTTCATGTATCACTGTCTAAAACTGTAAACCCTGTTTTTGGCTAAGTTTGGGAGATTAGCACCTTATAAGGAGAAGTATAAGAAAGAGTTTTCTTTTTAGAAAAAAAACTCCCGGTAATTTGATATCTATCATTCATTAGAGCCAAAACGATTTTTAACGAATTTTTCAAGAAATGGAAAGCGTATATCTTGGAGGTGGTAAAATCGCAAAATCCTAAGTTTGTACTAAAACCCAAATTTTACTTTTTTATTCTTATGGATTTTGATTTTCTAAGTATTTTTATTGAATCCAAATGGGGGGTACTTCGTTATTTACATTTATGTATTAAAGTAAATGGAGGTAAAATATAAATAAATTAAAATGTGGATATTTACTTAGTTAAGGAAATGTAAATAAGTTGTGCTGTATGTATGTCCTGAAGGATGGCTTCATCTGTCAACAGATGTCACACCATCTGTCCACTGATTCTTCATTTTTAGACCATCTGTCGACTGATGCTCTTGCATCTGTCGACCGACAGAATGTTATTTCGTGATGCTTCAAGCATTTGTCGACCGGTAGAATACGTGCACAAGGAACTGTCTACCGGCTCAAATGATCTGTCGACCGGATTTTAAAAATCTACTAATCTGTCGACCGATGCCTTGCATCTGTCGACCGTTTGTGTCGCAGAAACCCCCAACGGCTAGTTTTTCCACTCACCCAAAGTGGCTTTCCCACTACCAACGGCAAGATTCATCCATGGGCTTTCAACAGACTATAAATACAAGTCAAATGGATGATTCAAGTAAACCAATAGATTACATTACAAGCTCCCAAGTGCCAAGATCATGATTGTGCTTCATTGGTAAATTCGCTCTCATTTCAAGGCTTTGTATTCATTTTGTTAAATTCATTATCAAGCCTTGTATTTATTTTTGAGAGAGTTTGTAACTAAGAATATTGTTTCTCAGATCCTCTCCAATCTTATATCTCTTTGTAATTTTCCTAGCTTGTTTTGCTAGAGAGACTACATTGCTTGTAGGAGGATTTTGATTCCTAGCTTGTTGTGCTAGAGGACTTGCTTATTGAAGCAAGGGGTTGAATACCTAGCTTGTTGTGCTAGAGGACTTGCTTGTTGAAGCAAGGGGTTGTATTTCCTAGCTTGTTACTAGAGGGCCTATCCGGAGAGATAGGAGGTTTTTAGTGGATTGATTGAAAAATCCTTAGTGAGGAGCGAAGGTAGTGGAGTAAGCTTGGTTTAAGCCGAACCACTATACATCGTTGTGTCTCTTATATGCTTGTGCTATTTGTTTCATTTATTGTTTCAAGCATTTCATTAATCCTCACTTTCACTAAAATCACATTTTTCATTAAAAGGATTTTCAAGTTCAATCAAATTTTTAAAACAACCCAATTCACCCCCTCTTGGTGTTGGTGCCATAGCTATTCAAATCTAACAGAGTGGCCTTGGTGACCGAGTGACCTGAGGGTGACGAGTGGCCTTGGTGACCGGAAGATGACGAGTGGCTAAGGTGATCGAGTGACCTAAGGATGACGGGTGGCCTTGGTGACCGAGTGACCTGAAGATGATAAGTGGCCTTGGTGACCTAGTGACCTGAAGATGACGAGTGGCCTTGGTGACTGAGTGACCTGAGGATGACGAGTGGCCTTGGTGACCGAGTGACCTGAAGATGACAAGTGGCCTTGGTTACAGAGTGACCTAAGGATGACGAGTGGCCTACAAAATGAGAGCACTGTTAGGATGCGGGTGGGGGTCCCCGCGCAAACCCTCCGATGCTTAAGTTAGATCTCAAGAGAAAATGAGAAAATTGTACTTCAATTACTCAAAATTGCGTACCTCGTGAGGGAGAGGGATTCTTGTATTTATAGAGATGGGCGAGGGAGGCCTTGCGATATTCTCGGCAGAAATCTTGCGGCCCATTCCAGAGATTTCTTGGCCTATTCCGAGGTTTTCGGAGGTCATTCGGTTGGTGAGAGAGGGGGCCACTAGGTTGGATCGGGCGATTTGATCAATAATTAGCAACCCTGGAGGGTCACTCGGTTGCTCCCCCCGAGTGGGATCCCTCGGCATAATCGAGTGGACCCCACTCGGCTAGGCTGAGCTAGGGACGAGGGACCACTTGGCACAACCGAGTGGCCCTCCACACAGTGCAACCAAGTGGACCCCTACTCAGTTGCACCGAGTGATGGCTCGGCCACTCAAGCAACCGAGTGGAACCCGACTTGGTTATGCCGAGTGGGGGTATCCACTAGGCCCAACCGAGTGGGCATCCACTCGGGTATGTCGAGTGGGTCTTCCTCGACCCCCTGCCTTCATTTTATCCCAGCGAATTGGGGCCCACACTTGATCAGATATCTGCTTTGCCTAACTAGGTACATCACTATTGTATGCCTTTGCAAGCGAGAGGTATGCCAAGTGTACCCCAACATGTAGCCAAATTTGTGTTAATTATAAATGTTGACACTTCAAGGAAAAACTGTAAGCATGCAAATTTATAAACAATATCCTGGAGCAATGATTTAAATCAGTACATATGTAAATACACTTGTTAGTTGTTCCTCCTATAGGAATTTTAGGAATGATTGTCTTGATATCTATTTTTCTCTGTCCTTTATGTGCTTGAATAGAGTATTTAAGATATATATTACAGTTCTTGTTCTCACTTCTTTTCGATTGTTATAAAAGTGGAAAAGTTCTCTTACCATTTTGAGATAGTAAAATGTGAAACTTATTTTAATATGAAAAAAAAAACTTATAACACACAAACACACAGATATATATATATATTTCTGGTCACATTTATACCCTTTTTTGGTATTAGTTTTTGGAGTTGTTGTGTGATCATGTCCCATTCTTGTATTTGTAATTGTGATTCTTATTTGTCAAAAAAAATTTCCGTTTCCCTTCCTTTGGAGTATGCAAGGGAAAATACAAAAAATATTTTAATGTGTGCATTGCATCTTCTCTATTTTACCTTGTACTATATGCTTTGAGAAATTTTTTTCCATTCATTGGTTTATTACAGGGACTAGTTGATGGTCCAGTGATTTAGTCGTTGGTAGCTATGTATGCTATGTATGTAAACAAGTGTATTATCCGAAAACACAAGTATTATGCAAGTTTTTCCATTTGCATGAATAAGATTGATGAATTGACATTCTGATTAGCAAGAAATGTGAAGAAGAGTCTGAGACTAAATCTTAAGCAAGTTTAAATGAATATTGACTATAGTTGATATGTAAAATCAGTTCATATTTGGTCCTCATGGAAAATGACTTTGGCTAAATGACTGTGTTTTTTTTATTAATAACAACCTACAAAATGAAAGATTTTGTATGTTGTTATTATTTGGACTTAAATCAAGATGTAGTTGATGTAACACCCTTCTTCTAGAACTATCCGAGAAGAGGTGCTACGGGAAATATAAAATAAACTAACTGATAATCTGAAATTTGATACCATAAATGAATATCTCAATCAACTGAAATAAAAACTCTGAGTCAATACAAACTGAAAAGCATAAACTCTGACTAAGGGACAATCCCTCAACTAAAATGTAAAATAGATCTAAACTGACAAAACACTACAAAACTCAATAGACTCCCATACATCTTTTATTTTGAGCTGCTCCACGTACACACACTATAGACCACTGTTGCTAGACCCCACTTCTGGTACTCCCTCGCTAGGACCTGGAGGGGTGAAGAGTACAAGGTGAGCTACAAAACCCAGCAAGTAATAAGCTGGAAAGAATAATTGAAGCTGAATCAAAGAATATTGATACTGATAAATAACTCACTGAGCTTGTACTGTATAATAACTGTCTTTTTGCATTCATAAAAATGTAATGCACATAAACTGTAAACGAAATGTAGATATGCAACTTTGACACATAGGCCCACATAATATGATAAAACATACCTGACTGATCTGAATCATGTAAACAGAAAAACTGTAAGGACATACTATGGGCAAAGACCCTAGCCCCCTAGTCGTCACTAGGCGAGCAACTCATAAACTGAGTTGGAACTGAAACTGATACTAGTGGGATCCCCACGAACTAAGCCGCCTAGCGTGCATAATGCAATGCTCATATAAATGCTGGCATACAATATGTAGTGCTCCATATAAAGTCATGCTCAATACTCATACCAAGATGAATGCACATAATCTCATGAAATAATGCTGAACATATCATAATAAACACTAAATATGCAATCTCATATTCAATATATTGGAATACAAAGATTCTATGAATTATACATTATGGTATGGGCATGATTAACTTGTTATATTCTGGCATAAAATTCAATATTTGGAGGTATTGAATATTTTTATTTGAATAAAACTTGAATTAAAACATCACTGGAAGTTCACTTTAATTTCGGGAAAAGCCATCCGGATATTAGGGAGGATATCTGGATATGAGGAAAGACATCCGGATAGAAAGAATGCTCATCCGGATATGCTAGCCCTCAAATAATAAGCTATTCAGATATGCTGGGATATATACAGATAGAAATTAGGACATCCGGATACGATTTTGGAAATTCGGATACCTCTCAAGGCACTATATATATATATCATGAGACTTATTTGAATATAAATTTCAACTTTGGAGAGAGGCATCTGGATACAGAAAGAGGCATCCGGATATGCTAGACCTATCCGGATAAAAGAAAGGGTATCCGGATATGTGCTATTCGGATGTGCAAAGAACCATCCAGATATCATACGCAAGGAACTTGGAACTCATCCGGATATGGGAAGACCTATTCGGATATTTATAATAAAATTTGACAAACATGAACGCTAACAAAGATTGAAATCTAAAACAAAACTTAATGATTCTACACCATTTTGAATAAAATCTTGGGAAAACGAATCCCAATCGATATGAAACAACTTTAAGAATGATTCAAAGATAATATTTGATTGAATCACTATAAAGATCATGCATATATGAGAACTTGCCTCTAAAAGAAATAAAAGGAGGAAGCAACTTGCAACTCAAGAGAAAAAAAAAATAATAGGACTTGCACTCCAAATGGGAAATTGAGTAATAGAACTCACAATCCAAAATGGAGAAGGAGTAATAGAACTTGCAATCCAAAATGGATAAGAATTAGTAGAACTTGAAATCTAAAATGGATAAGGAGTAATAGAACTTGCAATCCAAAATGGGTAAGGATTAATAGAACTTGCAATCCAAAATGGATAAGGAATAATAGAACTTGGAATCCAAAATGGATAAAGACTAATAGAACTTGGAATCCAAAATGGATAAGGATTAATAGAACTTGCAATCCAAAATGGATAAAGATTAATAGAACTTGTAATCCAAAATGAATAAGGAGTAATAGAACTTGTAATCCAAAATGAATAAGGATTAATAAAACTTGAAATCCAAAATGGATAAGGATTAATAGGACTTGGAATAATCTGGAAACGAAAGTAATATGAACCTGTAATAGAAGGGATTACAAGGAAGATGCTTGCCTCAATAACTTTTGATCGACTCACACGATCTCAACCAGAAATCTCCTATGCAAAGCAACTTCTGCAACTCATAGACTTCTTGGATCTCTACTCCCCACGCGACGTGAAGAAAACTATGGTTTATGTGTCTTTATATAGAGAAAGAAATAGCTTTAAAAGCCCATCTCCTTTTTCTTTTATAATTTGGAGTTCTTATTCTTAATTAAGTTGGAATCCTCTTCCTACTTCAACCAGGAGACTCTCAATCCAAATTCATCTCACGCATGGATTCGCACTCTCCCTTAAATACATAATCTCATTTAATTAATAATAATACAAAATTTATTATTAAAACTCTCAAATAATAATAAAACTCTAGAATTACCTTCATGCCCTTGCATTTAATTTTCACAATAAATAAATACCATTAAATACTATTTCAATACTATTCTCTCAATTAAAAATCTAAATTACCACTTTGGAAAATTCTTTTAACTCCAAAATTAAATAGAATTAAATGCTATTCTTTTCTTTCAAAATCTCTAAATTACCTCATTAAATAATTAATTGGCAAAATCTTTTAATCAAATACTTCAAAAATTAATTAAATAATTTTTAAATAAATACTGGGCCCTCTAACGGGTCGTTACAATTTCTCTCCTCAAAAGAATTTGGTCCTCCAAATTTGTACCTGATTACTCAAATAACGAGGGGTAAAGACGGGTAAAGACGCCTCATCTCTTATTCTAATTCTCATGTCGCCTCTTCTAACGAGTGTTATTGCCATTACACTTTTACAAGAGGAATTGATCGGTTCCTCAAAATCTTTTCTTTTCGCTCTAGAATACTAGTAAGTATCACTTCATAAGACACATCTTCTCTAACTTCAAGAGTCTGAAAATCAATTACGTGCTAAGGATCTGGCACATATTTTCTCAACATTGAAACATGAAACACATTATGAACATGGGACAACTAAGGTGGCAAAGCTAACTCATATGCCAAAGTCCCTATCCGTTTTCAAAATCTCAAATGGACCAATGTAACGAGGACTAACCTTTCCTGTTACGCCAAATCTTCCCACACCTTTAATAGGTATAATTCTCAACCAAACATAGTCACCTACCTCAAACTCGAGGTCTCATCGTCACTTATCTGCATAAATTTTTTATCTATCTAGGGTTGTTTTTCATTCTTGTTTTGATAACTCGAATCTTTTCTAGCGCCTGTTCGACAATTTCAGGACCTAATAAAGCCCTATCTCCAATCTCTTCCCAACATATCGGCGATTGACATGGTCGCCCATACAAAGCCTTATATGGTGACATTCCAATACTTGAATGGAAACTATTATTGTAGGTAAATTCCACCAAAGGTAAATGTTCATCCTAACTATCTTAGAAATCTAGAACATAAGCTCTCAACATGTCCTCGAGAGTCCTGATAGTCCTTTTTGACTAACCATCTGTGTATGGATGAAATGCAATACTAACTTTAACTGAGATCCTAATGCATCATGTAAAGCTCCTAAAAAAAAGAAAAGTGAAACGAGGATCTCGATCTGATACAATGCTGAATGGAACACCGTGTAATTCCACGATCTCCTCAATATAAATTCTGGCAAATCTATTCAATGGATAAGTCTTCTTAATAGGCAGAAAATGGGTGATTTAGTCAGATGGTTGACAATCGCCCATTTAGCATCATAGCCTCTAGTCATCTTGGGTAAACCCATCACAAAATCTACAGTACCATTATCCCATTTTCACTCTGGAATAGGTAATGGAAACAATAAACCTACGAATTTCTGATGTTCCGCTTTAACTTGCTGGCATACTGAACACTACGAAACATATTTAGTTACATCTTTCTTCATACCACTCCACCAATATTGTCGATTTAGGTCATAGTTCATCTTCGCAACACCTGGATGAATAATGTAATGACTCTTGTGTGCTTTATTCAAAATCTCCTGCTTAAGATTTCCATCATCGGGTATACAAATATGTCCTTGGAATAGGAGTATTCCCATCACTCCGTAGAGTATATCCCAAAGGAGAAAATTTCTCAATGTCTGCTAAAATTCGTGCCACATTCTCATCTTTTGATTACTAGTCCTTGATTAAATCAAACAACTCGGGTTGCACCCTCATATAAGCACAACCCATCACTGTATTATCCTCTAGGGCTGAAATAGATAAAGCATTTAATTGCTTCAATAACTTCCATTCTTAAACCATCATTATAGCCATAAAAGCTTCTCACCAACTCAAAGCAGTGGCTACTACATTAGCCTTTCCTGGATGGTATAGAATCTCACAGTCAAAGTCTTTAAATAACTCAACCCAACATCTTTGCCTCATGTTCAATTCTTTTTGGGATAAAAGATAATGTAAACTCTTATGATCTATATAAATCTCAACTTTCTCACCATATAAATAGGGTCGCCATATCTTCAATGCAAATACTACCTCTACCACCTCCAAATTATTAGTAGAGTAATTCACCTCGTGTTTCTTCAATTGTCTTGAGGTATAGGCATTAACTCAACCCTCTTACATCAATACACATCCCAATCCTAAATGGGAGGCATCCCTATAAATAGAATATTTCTCTCTATTTCTTAGTATGGTTAAGACTTGTGCGGTGGTCAACTTTTGCTTTAATTCTTGAAAAGCATATTCACACGCATCAATCCATTCCAACTTCTCTCATTTCCTTATTATCTTAGTCATAGGGGAAGATAAAAGAAAAAATCTATCAATGAATCGCCTATAATAGTCTGCAAGACCTAGAAAACTACGTATCTTTGTCACTGTCGTCGGCCTCGGCCAATCCATAACTACTTTAGTCTTGTCTAGATCCACTGAAACACTATCTCTAGAGACCACATGGCCTAGAAATCCAATCTGAGTGAGTCAAAACTCACACTTGCTGAATATTGGCGTATAGTTGCTCTTCCCTAAGCCCCTGTAGTACCAAAGTAAGATGCTTTGTATGCTCCTCTATAATAGGTGAGTAAACTAGAATATCAGACAATAATGATGCAATCTAGGTATTCACGTAGAACTCGATTCATCAAATCCATGAAAACAGCTGGAGTATTCGTTAACCCAAATGGTATCACCACAAACTCATAGTGTCCATAGTGAGTCCTGAATGCAATCTTCTGAATATCATCATCTCTGACTCGTACCTGGTGATATCCTAATCTCAAATCTATCTTCGAGAATACCTTAGCTCCTCGCAACTGGTCTAATAAATCATCTACTCGAGGTAAAGGATACTTATTCTTTACTATCACCTAATTCAGTTGGTGATAATCTATGAACAACCTTAAAGATTCATCTTTGAACAATACTGGTGCGCCCCACAGGGATGAACTCGGTCCGATAAAACCCTTTTTCTATTAATTCTTCTAATTGGGCCGTTAACTCTTTTAGCTCATTAGATGTCATTCGATATGGAGCCTTAAAGATAGGCTGTGTTCCAAGCAATAACTCAATAGTAAACTCTGCTTCTCTCTAAGGAGGTAATCTTGGTAATTCGTCAAGGAAAACATCTGAGAAATCTCGTACAACTGACATCTCAAACAACTTCGTCTTGGTTCCCTCATTTAAGGTAACAAAAGCTAGGTAAGTTTCACATCTATCACACAACAGCTTCTCTACTTTCATCACTGAGATCACAGGAATCATAACCATAGGCTTGACTCCTCAATATATCTAAACCGGCTATCGAGGTAGATCAAAGTCAATAATCTTCCATCGATGGTCAACTCTTGCATAATGTCATGACAACTAATCCATGCCAAGGATCAAATCAAAATTCCTAACATCAAGAATTACCAAGTCTCCAATAACTTCTTATCATGTACCTTGATCTCCCAATTCTTCAAACATTTCTCTTGATAGCATATGCTTGCTGAACTATTGTGGCATAATCCACACTCTAAGCTCCTCCAAAAGTGTGGCAAATATCAGCACGCAATCCTTTCTGAAATTTAGCAGCCTTCTTTGCTTCAGTGGACACCAACTCTGAGGCTTATCTAGTAAAGGATGTAAACTCTACCTCACATTGGGCCACTGTCTTGGTACTTTACACCAACTCAACGAACTCAAAAACTTTCTGGTCCTTGACCTACCCTGGGTAATAAGCGTCGTTGAATACTTGCTGAAATTTGACCCATGTGGGTTCTTGATTACCAAACCTTTGGCAGGTAGTCTTCCACCATCTCTTGGCATCACCTCTGAATAGAAATGTGTTAAGTTGCACCCGATGATCATCTGTACAATCGATAGCATCCAATTCTCAACCGTTGTTGCATATGTGCCTCCCTAGAATGCTAGTGGTCGGAAGGCCATGAAATCCTTTAATAGTTGAGTCCCTGTATCCGCCTCCACAACTGGAGTTGTTGGAGTGACTGGCTTATCGCCTCTACTACCTCCAATTTCTTGGGGAACTTGTGATTCCCTTACCTGATTAGTAACTCGAGTATCTATCACCCTTATCAATCTTGCTAGCATACGTCACATCTCGACCATTCCTTGCCGTAGATCGCTACTAAACTCCCCTAGTAAGAAAGGAATGGATACTGGAACTTCCATTTGAACAAAAGTAGCATGATTGCGAGTATGGGGTTGTCAACTCCTATTGCTCATCTTCCTGCATCACCATTTAGGGTTAGAATACTATTAATTGGGTCAACTTATTTAAATTGAGGAACACAAGTCCTAACTCTACCCAACATCCTATGTGTGTACAGGAGACACCTCAAAACACCGCTTTGATACCAATACTGTAACACCCCTTTCCTAAAACTACTTGAGAAGATGTGCTATGAGAAATATAAAATACACTAACTGATAATCTGAAATCTGATACCATAAATGAATTTCTTAATGAATTGAAATAAAAACTCTGAGTCAATACAAACTGAAAAATATAAACTTTGACTAAGGGACAATCCCTCAACTGAAATGTAAATAGATCTAAACTGACAAAACACTACAAAACTCAACAGACTCCCAAACATCTTTTATCTTAAGCGACTCCACGTACACATACTATAGACCACTGCTGCTAGGCCCCACTTCTGGTACTCCCCCGCTAGGACCTGGAAGGGTGAAGAGTACAAGGTGAGCTACAAAGCTCAACAAGTAATAAGCTGAAAAGAATAATTGAAGCTGAATCGAAGAATATCAGTACTGATAAATAACTCACTGAACTTGTACTGTATAATCACTATCTGTTTGCATTCATAAAAATGTAATGCACATAAATTGTAAAAGAAATGCAGGTATGTAACTTTGGCTCATAGGCCCACATAATCTGATAAAACATACTTGACTGATCTGAATCCTGTAAACAGAAAAATTGTAAGCACATACTATGGTCAATGCCCCTAGCCCCCTGGTTGTCACCAGGCGAGCAACTCATAAATTGAGTTGTAACTGAAACTAATATTGGTGGGATCCCCGCAGACTAAGCCGCTTGGCGTGCATAATGCAATGCTCATATAAATGTTGGCACACGATATGTAGTGCTCCATATAAAGTCATGCTCAATGCTCATACCAAGATGTATGCACATAATCTTACGAAATAATGCTTAACATTTTATAATAAACACTAAACATGTAATCTTATCTTCAGTATATTAGAACACAAAGATTCTATGAATTATGCATTTTGATATGGGCATAATTAACTTGTTATATTCTGGCATAAAATTCAATATTTGAAGGTATTGAATATCTTTATTTAAATAAAACTTGAATTAAAACATCATTGAAAGTTCACTTGGATTTCTAGGAAAGCCATCCGGATATTAGGAAGGATATCTGGATATGAGGAAAGACATCCGGATAGAAAAAAGGGTCATCCGGATACGCTGGCCCTAAAATAATAAGCTATTCAGATATGCTGGATATATTCAGATAGAAACTAGGACATCCGGATATGATTCTGGAAATTTGGATATCTCACAAGGCACTCAGATATATATATATATATCAGGAGACTTATTTGAATATAAAATTCAACTTTGGAGAGAGGCATTCGAATACGGAATGAGGCATCTGGATATAAGCTATCTGGATGTGCGAAGAACCATTCAGATATCATACACAAGGAACTTGGAACTCATCTAGATATGGGAAGACCTATTCAAATATCTACAATTAAATTTGACGAACAAGAACGCTAACAAAGACTGAAATCTGAAACAAAACTTAATGATTCTACACCATTCTGAATAAAATCTTAGGAAAACGAATCCTAATCGATATGAAACAACTTTAAGGATGATTCAAAGAATATATTTGATTGAATTGCTATAAAGATCATGCATATATGAGAACTTGCCTCTAAAAGAAATAAAAGGTGGAAGGAACTTCCAAATCAAGAGAAAAAAGAAATAATAGGACTTGCACTCCAAATGGGAAAAGGAGTAATAGAACTCACAATCCGAAATGGAAGAGTAATAGAACTTGCAATCCAAAATGGATAAGGAATAATTGAACTTGGAATCCAAAATGGATAAGGAGTAGTAGAACTTGCAATCCAAAATAGGTAAGGAGTAATAGAATTTGCAATCCAAAATGAATAAAGATTAATAGAACTTGTAATAAAAATGGATAAGGATTAATAGAAATTGGTATCCAAAATGGGTAAGGAGTAATAGAACTTGCAATCCAAAATGGATAAGAATTAGTAGAACTTGCAATCCAAAATGGATAAGGATTAATAGAACTTGGAATCCAAAATGGATAAAGAGTAATATAACTTGCAATCCAAAATGGATAAGGATTAATAGAACTTGCAATCCAAAATGGATAAGGATTAATAGAACTTGCAATCCAAAATGGATAAGGATTAATAGAACTTGGAATAATATGGTAACGAAACTACTATGAACCTGTAATGAAAAGGATTATAGGGAAGATACTTACCTCGATAACTCTTGATCAATTCACACGATCTCAATCAGAAATCTCCTATGCAAAGCAACTTCTGCAACTCACAAACTTCTTGGGTCTCTACTCCCCACGGGGCGTGAAGAAAACTATGGTTTATGTGCTATTATATAGAGAAAGAAATATCTTTAGGAGCCTATCTTTTTCTTTTTTTATAATTTGGAGTTGTTATTCTTAATTAACTTGGAATCCTCTTCCTACTTCAACTAGGAGACTCTCAATCTAAATCCATCTCACGCATGGATTCTCACTCTCCCTTAAATACATAATCTCACTTAATTAATAATAATACAAAAATTATTATTAAAACTCTCAAATAATAATAAAACTCTAGAATTACCTTCATGCCTTGCATTTAATTTCCACAATAAATAAATGCCATTACATGCTATTTAAATACTATTCTCTCAATTAAAAATCTAAATTACCACCTTGGCAAATTCTTTTAACTCCAAAATTAAATAGAGTTAAATGTTATTATTTTCCTTCAAAATATCTAAATTGCCACATTGAATAATTAATTGAAAAAATCTCTTAATCAAATACTTCAACAATTAATTAAATAATTCTTGAATAAATACTTGGCCCTCTAACAGAACATTATAGCTGAAGTTACTTTCATATACCAGATGGCGTGAATCATAACTATATTTTTACATACACCAATTGCATGTATCATGACTATATTTTTAATTTAAAAAAAAATGCTTCACCTCATATTTGTCCACAGCTATCCAAGAAAAACCAAGGATTTCAATATTAAAAAAAAATGGAATTATAATGTACATGAAAAATGTGGCCTAAAATTGGACTAAAATGTGGATAATTTAGCAAAATAGTTGATTAATATGCTTCTTTTTTTTTTACATTGACAAATGATGACGGTGATGCAAGATAATCCTCTAGATAAAATAACTGATAAGGATATCTTAGAGAAGGTCTTTGGACGATAATTTGTCCACTTGTTTGGTTGGGGGCGATCTCCTAGAACTTCCGAGATAACATGCACTAGTGAGGAGTCCATTCGTCCAACCTACAATCAATTGATTGAAGATTTGAAACCAGTATACGTCTCTTTTTCAAGAGCTCCAGCGAAACGTAAACATGTTGTGATAAGTGTTGATTGAGAAGAATATTATGCCTCCTCCATTTACTCCACATGTACAATCAGATCATAGTTCATGATGATTCTGTCTCGGCCCATCCTACCTCTACCCATCTAGCTCCTGTCATTCCCTCCATTCTACTGAACAAGAGTTTGGTGACGAGATTTAATAATTTGTTTTATGCTTTTTTTAATATATGTTTGAACTTTTTAGGTGATTTTATGACTTTGAGCTTATTTTGTGACTTTATCACTTTTTAGGTGCGTATGTGTTTGAACTTGTTGTCGCCAAAATATAACAATCTTTTTTTTTTGTGGCAGAATGTAACGTGTGTGGTCAATCACGAGAGTCTCGAGAGTGAAGGGTCTTATGAGTATTAGGGATCCTGAGAGTCTTGAGGGTCCTGAGATCCTTGAGAGTTTTGAGAGTCTTGAGGGCCTCGTCACTAAAGTGGCTTGAGAGTCTCATCACCAAAGTGTACTGAGAGTTTCATCACCAAAATTTTCTGAGAGTCTCGTCACCAATGCACGTTGAGAGTCTCATCACCAATGGCCATTGAGAGTCTCGCCACCAACGTGCACTGAGAGTCTTGATGACTGAGAGAGTCTTAATGACTGAGAGAGTCTTAATGACCAAGTGAGTCTTGATGACCGAGAGACTTGTAAGACAAATGCACGATTAGGGGTGTGGGTAGGCCTCAGATGTTTAAGTTAGTTCTTGAGTGTAAGAATGCAAGAATGTGTTCCAAGTACTAGAGAGAGCGTGCTTAAGGTAGGAGGCAAGGCCTCCTATTTATAGAGAAGAGAAAGGGGGGACACGTGGTGGCCCATTCCGAGAGTTTCGCGGCCCATTCCAAATGGGTGTTCCTGCAACCACTTCAAGCCCATCTCCAAACTCAAAACATGAAATTTGTATATCTTTTTCTTGTATTTTCATAGGATTTTGAATCACCTCAATCAGAGCTTGGACGAGAGAGTTATACCCAAAAAACCAAAGCAGTGCCACACCTACTCGGTCATGACTGAGTAAGTCCTCCTTACTTGGTGTCGACTGATTTTAGCCTTGATACTGCTAATATCTCTCAAAACTCAAAACATGAAAGTTGTAGATAATTCTCTTATCTTTCCATATAATTTTGAATCATCTCAATTGGAGCCCAGAAGAGAGTTATGCCCAAAAAACCAAAGTAATACCACACCTACTTAGTCATGATCAAGTGAGTCCTCCCCACTTGGTCTTAGCTCGACCTCTTGCTCCTTCGGCTTGTTTCCTTAATCTCTTGCAATCATTTTTCCCTTTGGGATTCATGTCCATGTCTCACGACTCTTTTAGGTCTCATGACTCTCGTCATCCTTTCAAGTCCCATGACTCTTTTGTAGTTTTACCTCTCTCCAAGTTTGTAGGGCATATCAATTGCTCCCTACTCTTTCTGCCAAGAGTCCCAGGTGGAAGAGTATCTTGTCCCATAAAATTTTTGAACATTACTTCTCTTTTAGCCACTTCATCTTTTGCACATGATTTTGAGTTCATTTGCGCACCGTACCTTTGAATTTCTGGGCTCTCATGCTTTTCGATTCCTTTACTAAAGTATGAGATAGATAGACTGATAAGTTCATTTTCCATAGATGTCAAACTATGCATTGGACAATGAGTTTGATTCTGCTCCCAGTTATTGCGTTATGCTCAGGACAATAGGTTTGCATTTGCTTTTCCCTTGTTGTCGGGCTATGAGCAAGACAATAGACTTGAGTTATTTTTTTCCCTGTTATTGGGCCATAAGCGGGGCAACAGGCTTGCATTTAGTTTTTACCTCATTATCAAGCTGTGAGCAGGACAATGGATTTTGGACTTATCGTTCATTACCAGGCTATACGCGGAGCAATGACTTTGGATTTTTCCCCTAGTTGTTGTGCTATGAGTGAGACAACAAGGTTGGGCTTATGCTTTTCCCGTTGTTGGGCTGTGAGCAGGACAAAGGGCCCAAGATCCTTTTTCCCTCATTGTCGAGCTATAAGCAGGACAATGGGCTTGAGTTTGTTTTTCCCTCCTTGTTAGGCTATAAGTGAGGCAACGAGTTTGAGTTCATTTTTCCCTCGTTATTAGGCTGTAAGCGAGATAACAGGCTTGAGTTTGTTTTTCCCTCGTTGTTGAGCTTTAAGCGGGGTAACGAGCTTGAGTTTGTTTTTCCCTCGTTGTTAGGCTATAAGCGGGACAATGGGCTTGAATTCATTTTCCCCTCATTGTCGAGCTGTAAGAGGGATGACGATATTGAGTTTGTTTTTCCCCCGTTGCTAGGTTGTGAGAGGGGCAACGGGCTTGAATTTGTTTTATCCTCGTTGTCAGGCTTTAAGCGGGACAACGGGCTTGAGTTTTTTTTTCCCTTATTGTCAGGCTTTAAGTGGGACAACGGGCTTGAGTTTGTTTTTCCCTCTTTGTCGGGCTGTAAGCAGGACAACGGGCTTATGTTGACTTGGTTTTCTTTTTTACAATTAAGTTATGCAAGTATATACCTAAGAAAATAAGAGCATAAGTAGTGAACACAAAACCATTTTTTACGTGGTTTAGCCAAGTGTCCTATGTCCATGACCCCAATTAGGGCTCATGTTATTTCAATATGATTTTTCAATTCTCTATGATGATCTGTAGAATGTCCCTGGGTCTGGTGGTACCTGTAATACTTTTCTTGATTTTTTCCCATGGGTCTATCAACTCTTCGAGGCAGCTTAAGGAGACCTGCCCTGTCTATTGCTGTGAGTATGGCTGATCGAGGTTGTTGAAGCTTGGTGCAGTGATTAAATTAGGGTTTACGTGATCTACTCTCCTAGCCCTCTCTTGTCATTGGATAGAGTCTTCTTTTCCTTCGTGTTCCTTTCTCTTTCTCTCCTTGTTTTCATTTCCCCCCACATTTCTCATGATCTATGTGTGAAGAATATATCTGTTTGCTTTGATAAATAGGTCTGCCAAGGACATTGGAGGATCAAAGGAGAGCGACTCCTAAAGTAAGGTGAGTTGTGTCCCTTGGAGCATGGCAGACACTGCCACCTGGGCTGAAAAATTGGGAACTTTGAGAGTGGCGTTCTAAAATCTATCCACGAACTGACGTAGAGTTTCTTTATTCCCCTGCCGAATACTAAGTAGGTATGTGGCATCCTTTTTCCTTCAACTATTAATCACAAAGGCTTTAACAAATTCCATTCTAAGCTACCCAAATGAAGAGATAGAGGCCTCAAGTAAACTGTTGAACCATGTTCGAGCATGTCCTGATAGAGTTAGGGAGAAGGCCTAGAACATTATGTCATTGTCCCATTCATGCAATATCATCAATGACTCGTAGTTTTGAATATGATCATAAGGATCATCCTTGCCGGAATAGGGGCTAATTTGGGGCACCTTGAATTTTCTAGGCAGTGACTTCTCTAATATATCTGTAGTAAAGGGACATTTTTCTGCGATGTTGTTCCTCTGCAGCTGGGATTAGTTTCTTTCATTCAAGTACTTCTTCAACTACCCTCTTCATGTCATCCCGTATACTTTTTACTGTTTGGTTATCCTGTCTTGTTATCGTACTGGCCACAGTTTCATGGTATCTCCGTCTTTGTAGGCTTCTAGCCCTGTTCTCCATTTATAGGTTTTCATTTCTTTTGGGCACAGTGTGACGATTCTTTCTTAGTGGTGGTGATCTCGGCCTCCCTTCCCCATGAGGAGAGGACTGAGAATGAGAATCAGGAGTGGCTTCCTGATAGGAATTCCCTCCCACATCAGGCTAAGATTCATGCGGCGGCATATGTTCTAGCATAAACTTTCTCAAGGTGTCGAGCAGTGTCCCTCCAGGCATCATGCCTTGGAGTATCCCAGCCATGTCCCAAAGTGCTTGCATACCTTCAACATGTTGTTGTCTCAATGCTTCATATTCATCCCACAGGACCATGCACGGTGGCTGTCGCGAAGTCCCAGCTTGATTAGTGGGGTGTGCTTGTGAGCCAATGTTAAGCGAATGAGGGGCCGGCTAGTACCCCACTTGTAGATTCAGGGAAGTAGAGCAAGCACCTCCCTATGGCTGAGAGTTTGGAAGAGGTGGAGGTGCTCCCCGTGGGTGAGAGTCCCACAAAGGTGGGTGCGCTCCTTGTTGCTGAGAGTCCTATGGAGGTGGGCGTGTTTCTGCGCCCCGAGAGAAAGTTCATTGATATCCACAAGTGTTTGGCATATTTTAAGTTGACTTTTTGTCATTCCCATAGACGACGCCAGTTGTTGTTTCCAAGATACAACAATCTCTTTTTTTCGTGGGAGAATACAACGTGTGTGGTCGATCACGAGAGTCTCGAGAGTGAAAGGTCTTATGAGTATCAGGGATCTTGAGAGTCTTGAGGGTCCTGAGAGCCTTGAGAGTCTTGAGAGTCCTTAGGTCCTCATCACCAAAGTGGCTTGAGAGTCTCATCACAAAATATTTTGAGAGGCTCGTCACTAACGTGCACTGAGAGTCTCGTCACCAACGTGCGCTGAGAGTCCTGATGATTGAGAGACCTGTAAGACGAATGCACGGTTAGGGACGCGGGTGGGTGTCCTCATGCAAACCCTATGATGTTTAAGTTAGTTCTTGAGTGGGAAAGCACAAGAATGTGTTCCAAGTGCTCTAGAGAGCATGCCTGAGGTAGGAGTTAAGGCCTTCTATTTATAGAGAAGAGAGAGGGGGGACACGTGGTGGCCCATTTTGAGAGTCTGGAGGCCCATTCCGAATGGATGTTCTTGTATCAAATTCAAGCCCATATATAGCCTTTATTCAACTAGTATCTCTTAAAACTCAAAACATGAAAGTTGTATATCTTTTTCTTCTATTTCCATAGGATTTTAAATCACCTCAATTAGAGTTAGGACGAGAGAGCTATGTCTAGAAAACCAAAGCAGTGCCACACCTACTTGATCATGATCGAGTGAGTCCTCCTCACTTGGTCTCGACTGATTTCAGCCTTGATGCGTTTAGTATCTCTCAAAACTCAAAATATGAAAGTTGTATATAATTATCTTATATTTCCAAAAGATTTTGAATCACCTCAATTGGAGCTTGGACGAGAGAATTGTACCCAAAAAACCAAAGTAGTGCCACACCCATTTGGTCATGACCGAGTGAGTCCTTCCCATTTGGTCTTAGTTGATTTTAGCCTTGATTTGTCCATTATCTCTCAAAACTCAAAACATGAAAGTTTTATATAATTCTATTGGCTTTCCATAGGATTTTAATCACATCAATCGGAACTCGGACTAGAGAGTTTTGTCCAAAAAACCAAAGCAGTACCACACCCACTCGATCATGACTGAGTGAATCCTTCCCACTTGGTCTCGACTCGACCTCTTGCTCCTTTAGCTTGTTTCTTTGATCTCTTTAAACCTGTTTTCCCTTTGGGATTCGTGTCCATGTCTTGCGACTCTTTTAGGTCTCACGGCGCTCGTCATTCTTTTGTGTCTCGTAACTATTTTGTAGCATTACCTCTTTCCAAGTTTACAAGGCATATTAGAACTATTTTGTAATAGATGTTGCAACAATTGAAATTTTAAATATAAAATTTTAGTTTTGCCCACACATAATATGTTTATTACCTATATTATATTTTTTTTATCCATACATATTCAAAAAATTTTAATATTATTACTCTCACGTAATACTTTTTTTACCCACGCATAATGTTTTTACCCACACATATAAAAATTATTTTTTACATTTGTTGTTGCCAAGTTACAAGAACAATATTTATTTATCTAGGGATTAGCCTGAGTAAAAGTATCTATCAATGTCAAGGGTCTAGGGTATCATTAGTGAGGTTTCAACGGATCTAGATTAGGTCGGAGTTGGAATTCAACAAAGGCTCGGGCATGGAATAGTCTCCAGAATCTTCTCTACGACTTGGAGGGGTCTTCGAGTGACAAACGACGTGGGACCCTGAGGGGCTCTTTAATAGATTGGTCTTCTTAGGCTAAGGGCAAACCGTCCAAGATTTAGCCTACAGGCACAACAATAGTTAAAAGGCCACGTGGGGGAATTCCCCGTGCGGGCCCTTCAACGGCCAAGTCAGACAACATTATGAGAAATACATCCAATGCATGTCGCATAAATGTTCATGTTTATGCTGATGAATAGTTGTGGGTGAATAGTTACTCTTTCATGAACAACACTGTTCAAATAACAGAGTAGTCCTGAGAACTGAGTGGCCTTGAGTAACAATTGGCCCTAAGAACTGACTGGGGCTGAGAACTGACTAGTCCCTGAGAACCAATTGGCCCTTCAAACGCTTGAGAGCAAAATAGAGTCCTTGTCCCAAAAATGAATCCCCCTAATGAAGAGCCAAGCCATCTATTTATTGAGGAGGGAGCGAAGGACACGTGGCAATCATCTCGAATTTCCTGGGGGACACGTAGCAGCCATCTGGGGCTTCCTGGATGGCATATTTTGGTCATATTCTGCTTGGGATTTTGAAGAAGCACAGGGCTATGAATCGAGTAGGACTCGGTTGGCCTCCCACTTGAAACCAAGACCCACTTGGTTCAACCGACTGGATCTCGGTTGTGACTACCTAAGGGTGGCCACAATTTGAAATGAGAAAGGGGGCCTCTCGGCCCTTTTAATTAAAATAGAGGAGGGGTCTCGGTCTCCCCTTAATTGAGTCAAGAGAGGGGGTCAAGAGGCCCCCCTTAATTAAAATGCATGCCCCCATAATTTGAATTGAGAGGGGGGCCAAGAGGCCCCCCTTAATAAAATAACAAGGGGGCTCTCGGCCTCCCTTTATTAATTAAGAGCTGAGAGGCTCTTAGCTAAACCGAGAGCCTCTCGGTTTAATGTCGGGAGAAAAGTTTTTGGCTTTCATTTTTTGGGCAATTTTAATTCTTATTTTTGAACCTGTCTCTTTATTGATTTTTGCAGGCATATCAATATTATTACCCACGCATATTCTTAACTTTACCTACACATAAACAAATATACGTGTCATGCCACATCATCATCCAATTAAAGCTACACTATTAGCCACGTCACAATTACAACTTCCCAACATAAAAATACTTACACATACAAAAATATTTACCTACACATATATGTGTGGGTAATATATTAAGCTTTACACACACATAAATATATGTGTGGGTAAAAGTTATTTTCTAACCCCCCTTAACCCACGCATATTGACATTTTGCATTATATGTGAGGAAAATTTGTAGTTGACACATAACGTAAGTTTTACCCACATTTACGTTTGTGGGTAAATCCCTCAAATTCTTAAAGTGATCCACCCAGAGGATACCCATTAGGGTGCATTACCCCAAAGAGACCTCCAGGCCCTCCGGCCTCACTCAATGCATTCTTTCCGAAGAGTCTTGAGACTCTCGTTTGTGTACCCCACCAAGTGTCTATGAATACCCGTCTGCTCCAAGGCAAACAGATTCTTTTAGACATTTTCAGATCTCCCAGACCTCTGAAAACATACTAAGACTCTTCATTCTCTAGAACCCTTTCCCCAGAGACTTCAGACTCAAAACTCTATACGACCCATAGGGAGCCTACTCCCCCGAAGACCCAAGTTGGGAACACTTATAGATTTGAAATGCTATGGTACACACCCAAGAGGGGGTGAATTAGGTAATTTAAAAACTTGATAGAACTTGAATTTTTTTTTTTTAAACAAATGAGGTTTTAGTGAGTTAAAAAATAAAATGTGTATAAAATGACAAATGCAATGTTTAAAGGATAAAAATCAAGAAAGATAAAGAATACAAATGATTTATAGTGGTTCTGCTTAAATTAAGCCTAATCCACTACCTTACCTCCTCACTAAGAATTTTAAACCAATTCACTAAAACCTCTTACTTGATCCCAAGTAGGCCCTCTAGTCCAAGATTAGGAAATTACAAACCTTCTACACTTAAGGTAGGCCCTCTAGCACACTTGCTAGGAAATCAACCTCCTACTTATATAAGTAGGCCCTCTAGCTATACAAACTAGGAAATACAAGAATTAAATAATGAAGAGAGGATCTAAGAGATAAATCTCTTAGTTACAAGATCTCTCAAAATACAAACAAGGCTTGAATGAATTGATACAAATTAAAATCAAAGCCTTGAAGAGAGAAAAATGAAGCACAATCAATATAAATACAAATGACTATAATATGTAAGCTCAAATCATTTCATTCTCATCCATTAGCTTCTTCTTGATCATCCTTGATTTGTATTTATAGGTGTCTCACAAGTTTAAAGAGAAAACTAGCCATTTTGAGCCGTTGGAATTTGAAAAACTAGCCATTGGAAGCTTTTTGTGAATTAATCGGTTGACATATTGAATTTTAAGCTTCTGTTAGTTGACAGATTGAAGGCCTTAGTCGAAAGATGTAGAGGTTAGTCGACAGATAAAATTACTTAGTTAACAAATTCAAAGGCTTAGTTAACAAATGAAATGATTTAGTCGACAAAAGAAATGAGTTAGTTAATAGATTAAAAGGTTAGTCGACAGATAAAATGTGTTAGTTGGTAGATGAAATGTGTTAGGTGAGAGATTAAGAAAAATTTTCAATGCAGTCGACATATGATTGATTTTGCATTAAGAAAGTTCTTTCATTTTTTGATCAAATAAAAACTTAATATTCCAAATGTCTTTAGAGATTTATCACAAGATTTTTGACATTAGAATGCATGATGAAATTGATTTTAATTTTGGTGCTTAATAAATCATATAAAAATAACTTGGAGTACCAAGATAATAACCATAGATAAAATAATTTCATCATCAAGATGCAATTGATTTTTATCATCAAAGGTATATCAAAGACAAAATATCAATCTATCCAGAACATAAAGATGGTCTTTTGCCTTTGAAAATTTTTTGCTTCTTTTATCCAATGGTTCAAAACCATTTTGTAAAAATCATTTAGGAGATTCTTTTAAATCTTAATACTTGTTTGTGCAAATCTCCATCTATAAAAAATTATAGATCATTTGGTTTTCATTTTAACAAAGCACTTGAAATTGATTTTTGTTTCCAAATCATATACTTTGATTTAGAGTATAAAATCATTTGATGTTTTCATCATCAAAACTAAACATAAGAGTAAAATATTAATATCAATCTCCCCCTTTTTGATGATGAAAAAATCTATTTCTATTTCAAAATCAATTTCAACATATATATCCCCTTTTTCTGTCATAAATCAAAAGGGTTTGTTCTCAAAAATTAAGCTCAAGATTCCTCTTTAAATGAAAACTTTTAAAAGAATAATGAGTTTGAGGAAATGCTTACAAACATTGTTAGCTCCAATAAACTTCCCTTACTAATAGACCATACATTCAAACAACCACGTAAGATCAAAATGTATCATTCCAAAAGAGGTTAAAAGGAATACTCCCACTTAAGAAGAGTTGGGTTTTTAAGAGATACTTACATCAATCTTTCTTTAACACAAGCTCCTTAAGATGATGTAACCAATAATGTTAGGGAATTAAAGTTGATAAGCACACAAGTAACATATCATTCTAAATAAGGAGATTAAGAGAAATACTCCCCCTTAATATGACCTAAAAATTGGTCATAAAACTTGAAAGGTAAGGATCCAATCTATCAATTATAAGGGTTAGATTATTGGCATTATATTCAATTTCTAGAAATATGTCAAATTCTCTTATTTGAAGAATTAACCGTAATACACTTATTCTCATGTTTCAAATAAACAAGAGACAACCATAAGCCAAAAACGTATAGATTTTTTCCATAGAGACATTTTTCATACAAGAGTAAAATAGTAATTGCCTCAATTCAAATGATTATCACAAGAGTAAAATATACCAATAGCTAGATATGCCGCAATCATTTTTATAGTGTTGAAACACAACATAAGACCAAATCCATACATTTATCATGCAAAATAGCCATTCATCATATATAAAGCAACCGATAATCACAATAAGTAGCACTTTAAGTTTTCCTTAAGATATATGCCAAACAAAATTACCATTCCAAACCTCAAGAGGGAATGAGTATGCATGTATGTCTATTACATCCAAAGAGCAAAACAAATTATGTTTGGCTTTTGACAATTTAGAGCATATATCAAAAAAATTCTATATATATATATATATATATCTTAAAGGATATAAGGTTTTGCATATCACACACAATTTAAAGATGAATCATTAATAAGCTTGGAAGGATGGATTGAAACTCTACAAACATTTCCTAGATTTTCTGCTTTGGAACCTATGATTGAGATAAGGACTATGCCATATGAAAGACATCTTTTGTTTGTAGTGAATGCTCCAATCATTTCACAAAATTAGTAGAATTGTAAACAAAATCGCCTTTGTTTAGATAGGTAACAATTAAAGGTGTTAGGGGCATTTTAATATAAAGATCTAATGGCATCTTCATAAATGATTCTATGGAGTGTAAGAAAATGCTTCCAACCAATATTTTCTAGATTAATTGTATATAGAAAATCTATAGAGTCAAGAAAATCAAATGTAAGAACCCTTCCTATTAAATGTTTTAACCATATAATATATCAAGATATAATCATCCCTAGTTCTCTTATCTTAGAATTGGATTGAAATCTACCCATAACCAAACACAAACATGATGTCCGAACTATTAGCTATAAAATATAGCAATGATCCAATCCTACTTCTATATAATTTGTTATTCATAACTTGACTTATCTCACCTTTGTCGAGGTATGATGAACTACTCATAGGAGTGGCTAATGGTTTGTTTTCTTGAATGTTGAATTTCTTAAGAAGATCATTTATATATTTTTGTTGACATATATAAATTCTCTCATCTTCTTGCCTAATTCGCTATCCTAAAAAATATTTTAGTTCTCCCATCATGCTCATTTCAAATTCCCCTTACATAAGATTTGCAAATTGATCACATAGGGATTCATTTGTATATCTAAATACAATGTCATAAATATGAACTAGTTGAATTTCTTTGCCTTGAGTTCTAATAAATAATGTGGTATCTATTTAATCTCTCTTAAGTCATTTTTCTAGAAGAGATTTTCTAAGTCTTTCATACCATGCTCTAGGGGCTTATTTTAGATCACATATTGCCTTTGTAAATTTGAACATATGATCCTCACATTGAGGATTCTCAAAACCAAGAGGTTGTTTCACATATACTTAAAACATTTATATCCATTCAAAAAGACACTTTTAACATCCATTTGAAATAACTTAAATTTCTTGTAGCATGCAAATGCCAACAACATTCTTATGCATTATAATCTTACTACGAGAGTATAGGATTCATCATAATTTATCCATTTTTTCTTAACTATACCCTCGAGATACTAATCTAGTTTTGTTTCTAACAACAATTCCACTTTCATCTATTTTGTTCCTAAACACCCATGTGGTTCATATGGTTGGATGATCTTTAGGTCTTGGAACTAATTGCCACATTTCATTTATTTCAAATTGATTTAGCTTTTCTTGAATGGCAATGATCCAATTTTCATCTTTTTGGGCTTTCTTGATATTTTTAGGCTTTATTTGAGATAAAAGACAACAAATTAACACTCATTTCTGAGAGATGATCTTGTTCTAATTCCTTTAGAAGGATCTCTTATTATTTCATTATTTTCCACATATTTTCTTTCTCTTGAAAGTGATGGTTCTCTTTCTTCATGAGTTATATTAGCATATTATCATTTGATGGATTAATTTCCTTGTGGTCTAATTAGAGTTTTTCAAAATTTTGGCTTAATCCATTATCATAATCTTTATTAGATTTTGGAATTTCAACACTCATATCATCAACTATAATTTGATTTGATTCCTTTACAACAAGAGTTCTTTTGGTAACTACCCTATGTGCTTTGCTTCGACTTGAATAATCCTAAGAAGATTTCTTCATCATAAAATTTTCTTAAAGAATCTTTATCATTGTTAAGGATAAAACACGCACTACAAAAAACGTGAAAAAAATGAAATATTTAGTTTTCTTGCTTTGTATAACTCATAGGGGGTTTTCTTTAAGATAGGTCTTCTGGAATCCCTATTCAACATGTAGCATGAGATGTTAATGTCTTCAATCAAAAGATTTTAGTCACATAGCATAATTCTAGCCATTTCTTATAAAGATTTATTTTTCTTTTCAACTATCCCATTTTGTTGAGGTGGTCTAGCATTAGAAAATTATGATCAATATCATTTTCCTCACAATAGTGCTTGAATTGTTCATTTTAAAATCTCCCCCATCATCACTTTTAATTTTTTGAAATGCATTTACGTACCTTTATCTTTTGAAAATATTTCAAATGATCTAAATGTTTCACTTTTAAATGCAAGAAATATTACCCAAGTGAACCTAGAGTAGTAGTCATCTACAATGAAAAGAGTATAATATTTTCCATCTAGGCTTTGGATTCTCATAAGTCCAAAAAGATCTAAATGAAGTAGGGATAGAGGCCTAGAGGTTGAGACTTCCATTCTTAGGCTTACATGGTATGCTTATTTGTTTGCCTTTCATGCATGCTTCAAAAATGTGATTTTTCTCATACTTTAGCTTAGGCAATCCTTTAACAAGATCATGTTTGGATAGTTTATTAAAAACATTCATGCTTGCATGACCTAGTCTATTATGCCATAGTTAAATATTTTGAGAGATAGTTGATGCTAGGCATTTTTGTATAAGGATAAGCCTATACACATTTTCTATCCTACTACCTATTATTTTTATTTCATTTGTTTTTAGAGAAGATACTTCACATGAATTAGCATTAAAACGTACTTTATATCCCTTGTTACACAATTAACTTATGCTAATTAGGTTATGTTTAAGACCATCTACCAAGATAACATTTTCTAGCACATATCAATAGATTTTATTCTCTCCCTTAATCAATGCATATATAAAAGATTTGAAAATCATTATAACTCTCCCTTAGTAATTAAGATTTTCAACAAAATCATAGAGGCAAACTTATAATTCAAAATCATCAAAACTTATAAACATACGGAAAGAAAAGTACCACCAAGATTTTAATTAATAAAATATTTCTTATACTTGGTTGGTAACATGAGGAGTGATCTTCTTGTTCACTTTCTCTTTCCTTCATACTTGATTCATCCATAAAGATTTCTCTTTGAGATTCATTTGGATGACAAGCAACCTGCAAAATAACTATCCACAAGCTTTTGGTGCCCAAACCACTTTGGGTTCACCATTGTTAGCATAGAGTGTTCCCTTAGGAACCCATACTTGTTTAAAAATCTTTGGATAGTTTCTTTCAAAACCTTTATTTACAAATTGATACAAATCGCTAGGATGTGAAGAAAAGGATTTTTGTTTGAAATTTCTCTTTATTTTATCCTCGTGCACATTTCTCTTAAAATGAGAATTTTTTAATATCAAAACATGCTTGGATTCTTGAGGATTAGTATGAGAAACTTTAGAAGGATTAGTTTCCTTAGGAATCCATTTCATTTTAGGACCACTAGTTGATTTCCTTTTAAAAAGACAACAAAATGCAATGTGGCCAATCTTGCAACAATAAAAACATGTAATATCATGACAGGTATGTAAAGATGAGCTTTTGACATTAGCTCTTTGACTATAAAAATTTTGAAGAACTATTTCATGATCACATGAATTTGAAATTTTCCTATTTAAAATAAGTTTATCATTTAAAGTATCATTAGGAGATTTGAATTGATTTTCCTTCAAATCTTTTTCCAATGAAAATTATTTAGTGGAAGCAAGCAAATATTCATTCTTTGATCTCAAAAATTCCAATTCATTTGACAATAAATTCAATTGTTATTGAAGAGTTTTGTTTTTCAAACATGACATATAATTCATTAAAGGCATTTAGTAACTCTTCTTTTGAAAAATCATTCTCAATATCATCTTAATTTATTATCAAAATCATAAGTAGAAGTAGAGGTTACCTCCTCTTCTTCCTTAGCCATGAAACACACATTTGATGTTGAGCTTTCTTCATTAGAGGCACTAGAGCTTTCCTTTTCCTCTCTTTGTTGATTATTCAAAGGATTTTCAACCTATAAATTTTCATTAACATGCTCACAACATTTATTAGAGAGATAAATTGAATTAAGAGTATTTAATATATCTTTAGCATTAGTACACTTAGAAAATTTAACATAAATATAATCACTTAAGGCATGTTGGAAAATATGCATAGCTTTAATGTAACGACCCGTTAAAGGGCCTAGTATTTATTTAGAATTAGTTAATTGATTATTGAACTATTTAATTAAGAGAATTTGCCAATTAATTGTTCAAGTGGCAATTTAGATTTTTAATTGAGAAAATATAAATTAAATAGCATTTAATTATATTTATTTATTAAATGCAAGGACATGATGGTCATTTAAGGATTTGATATTAGTACATAATTATTAAATAAAGTTATTGTAATTAAGGGATTGATGAATCCAACAGTGAGAGGATTTGGATTAGAAGACTCCTAGTTATATTAGGAGAGGGAGATAGGCATTAGGGCTTCTCATAAGCATATGTATATATATAAAGTCTCTTTGGCCATAATGTCTTCACGCCGTGTGAAGAACAGAGGGGCCGAGAGATAGTAGTGTCTTGCAAGAGCTTCAAGATCATTCAAGGGTTCGATCAGAGAGTCTAAGGCAAGTATCTTTCCCCTGTAAACCTTTCTTATAGGTCTTAGTTGAGTTTTGATATCAAATGCTTGAGATATATCAGTTCAGTGCATGTTTATATATATATATATATATTTATATGCATACAGTGAGTTCATAGTAGCCATGCATGATTCCTTCCAGCGATTCTTGTCACTATTATTGTTGAATCATTTATAAGTTTGTTTCAAACCAATTGGGATTTGTTTTCCCAAGTTTTGTTTGAAATGGTGTAGGTTTATTTAAGATTGAATCAAGAACAAAGTCTTCGTGTTCGTCATTTCTGGGTCTAAAAGTTGCAGACATCCGGATAGGATCCTTCATATCTAGATATATTTTTCAGAGCATGTGAGTAGCATCCAAATAGGTTAGAGGCTATCCAGATGGGTCAAAAATTTTTATGTGAGTGACATCCGAATAGCTCTTGTTCATATCTGGATGGTCCAGTGATATCCGAATGCTTTGTTTTCATATCCGGATGTGTTTAGCAGAGATTGTGAGTAGTATCTGGATGCCTTGAGTCGTATCCAAATGTGTTTAAATTGTCTGTGAGTAATATCCGAATGCTTTGTGTCGTATCCGAATGAGTCTAAGGCTTTTTTTGAGTGATATCCGGATACCTTGTGTTGTATCCGGATGTGTCCAAATAAGTTTGTGTCTCGTATCCGAATGGGTCTTTGCACATCCGGATGTCTCTCGCAACTTATTCCAAAGTTCATGTGTCTTGTATCCGGATGGGTTCTTACTCATCCGGATGTCTCTCACAATCCCATTCAATTCATGTGTCTCATATGTGGATGGGTGATTTTCATATCCCAATGGGCATAGGGTGTATAACACTCACACTGAAATTCCATCTTTTCTCCTATTTGGTTCCATTATCTTCAAAACCTCAAAGTTAAACGTGCTCGGGTTGGGGTAATTTTATGATGGGTGAGCCCCTTGGGAAGTCTTCATGTTGCAATAAATAAATTATTAAATAATTAAATAAATGTATAAAAATATTGCAATTCAAGGAAAAATACGAGTAAATCTTTATATTCCAATATATTATAACATATTACATGTCTAGCATTTAATTTGACATGTTCAACATTATTTTGTGCGTTTATGTGCATTCATCTTGGTATGAACATTGAGCATGACTTTCTATGGAGCACTACATATTGTGTGATAGCATGTATGTGAGCATTGCCCACAGTATGTGCTTACAGTTTTTATGTTTGCAGGTTTAAATTAGCTAGGTATGTATTACAATTATGTGGGCCTATGTGCCAAAGTTGCATACCTGCATTTATCCTACAGTTTATGTGCATTACATTTATGAATACAATCAAATAGTGTTATACTCAGTACAAGTTCAGTAAGTTTTTCTTCAGTATCGATATTTCTCGATTCAGCTTCAGTTATTCTTTCCAGTTATTACTTTCTGAGCTTTGTACCTCACCTTATACTCTTTACCATTCCAGGTCCTAGTGAGGGAGTACTAGATGTGGGGCCTAGCAGTAGTATCCAGTAGTGTGTGTACATGGAGCCGCTCAAGACCGAAGATGTCTAGGAGTTGATTAGTTAGTGTTCTATCAGTTTATGTTTATTTTATGTTTCAGTTTAGGGGTTTCCCCTTAAATGTAGTTTATGGTTTTCAGTTGATATTGACTCAAAGTTTTATTTCAGTTTATCAGTTAGTTTTATATTTTATTTTCTATAGCACCTCTTCTCGGGCAGTTCTAAGAGAGAGGGTGTTATAGTATTGGTATCAGAGCGATGTTTTGAGGAGTCTCCAATACACACATAGGATGTTGGGTAGAGTTAGGACTTATGTCTGTCAGTCAGATAAGTGGCTCAATTTATAGTATTCTAACCCTAAGTGGTGATGCAGGAATATGAGTAATAGAAGAGGAAAACCCCATACTCGCAGATAGGCTACTTTTACGCCAAATGAGGTTCTAGTTCCCACACCAGGCTCACCAGGGGATTTTGGTAGTGACTTGCGACAGGGTATGGCCGAGATGCGAGGCATGTTGGCAGGTTTGATGAGGGTAGTCGATACCCTAGTGACAAATCAGGCGAGGCAACCGCAGGTACCCCAAGAAGCAGGAGGGAGTGGAGGCGACCCGCCAATTATCCCAACAGTTCCAATTGTAGAGGCAGATACCAGGAGCCAGATACTAAAGGATTTTATGGCTTTTCGACCACTAGCATTTCATGGAGGTACAGATGCAGCAGCGGCAGAGAATTGGATGCTATCGATAGAGAAGCATCTCTGATCTATTGGTTGTGTGGATGACCGAACGAGTACGACTTAGCACATTCATGTTCAGAGGTGAGGCTGAGCGATGGTGGGAGACTGCCCGCCAGAGGTTTGGTAATCGAGTGCCCACATGGGTTGAGTTTCAACAAGTGTTCAATGATGCTTATGGCTTAGCATGGGTCAAGAAACAGAAAGTCTATGAGTTCGTTGAGTTGGTACAAGGTACTAACATGGTGGCTCAGTAGGAGGTAGAGTTTACAGCATTATCACGGTATGCTCCAGAGTTGGTGTCCACTGAAGCAAAGAAGGCCGCAAAGTTTCAGAGAGGATTGTGTGCTGATATTTGACATGCTTTTGGAGGAGCTTTGAGCGTTGATTATGCCACGGTAGTCCAGCGAGCATATGCTAAGGAGGGGGATCACAACGAGTGGAGAGCAACACAAGCAGCCAAGAAGGGCACAGGTACTTCTCAGGGTTCATCCAATAATAATAAGAAGAGGAAGTGGACAGCCAGGCAAGGAAATAAGACAGAGAATAATCCACAATGTGGTCAGTGTGGGAGGAAGCATGGGGGACCATGCCTAGTTGGAAAGAACATATGTTACAAGTGTGGACAAGAAGGGCATAGGAAGAAAGATTGTACGAGGAATCAAGTAGCGCTCCTAGCACCAGAGATAACTTGTTTCAGGTGCGGACAGAAAGGACACACAGCCAATAGGTGTACACAACCACCCCAAAATAAAGGCCAGCAGGCGAATTAGAGGCCACCAGTAGCGGGAGGGCCAGGAGCACCTATACCAGCACTACCAGTAGCTCAGCATCTACTGCTCGTAGACAGACAGGTGTAGGGTTGAATTTATACCCTCACCACAGCTAAGGCAGAGCAGGGCGATGGGACTATCCAAGGTATTCTATCCTTATATGGTTATGATGTGCATGCATTATTTGATACTGGTTCCACACATTCTTTTATTGCATTGCACATAGTATGTTATGTTCCCCATTCTCGGATTTCTTTGTCGTATCACTTGATTGTGTCTACGCCGAGAGATAAGATTATGGTAGCTAGAGAAAAGTTTGAGAATTGTGATATCAAGGTTCATGATAAGAAGTTATTGGGAGATTTGGTAATTCTCGATGTTAAGTATTTTGATTTAATCCTTGGCATGGATTGGTTGTCACGGCATTATGCAAGAGTTGACTGTCGGCGAAAGATTATTGACTTTGAACTACCTCAAGACTTAGTTCTTATCTACAGAGGAGTGAAGCCTATGTCTACGATTTCTATGATCTCAGTGATGAAACTTGAGAAGCTGATGCGAGATGGAAGTGAAGCTTATCTAGCCTTTGTGACCACGGACAAGGGAAGCAAGAAGAAGTTATCCAAGGTGCCAGTAGTACGTGAGTTCCTAAACATTTTTCCTGTTGAGTTACCATGATTACCTCCTCAGAGAGGAGCGAAGTTTACTATCGAGTTATTACCTGGTACGCAGCCTATCTCTAAGGCTCTATATCGGATGGCACGAAATGAGCTAAAGGAATTGAAGGCCCAACTAGAAGAATTAATAGAAAAAGGTTTTATCTGACCGAGTTCATCCTCGTGGAGCGCACCAATATTATTCGTGAGGAAGAAAGATGGATCTTTGAGATTATGTATTGACTATCGCCAATTGAACCAGGTGACAGTGAAGAATAAGTATCCCTTACCTCGAGTAGATGACTTGTTAGACCAGTTGCGAGGAGCTAAGGTATTTTCAAAGATAGATTTGAGATCAGGATACCATCAAGTGCGAGTTAGAGATGAGGATATTCAGAAGACTGCTTTCAGGATTCACTATGGACACTATGAGTTCGTGGTGATGCCATTTGGGTTTACGAATGCCCTAGCTGTTTTCATGGATTTGATGAATCAGGTTCTACATGAGTACCTAGATCGATTCATTATTGTCTTCATCGATCATATTCTAGTCTACTCACCTAATGTGGAGGAGCATACAGAGCATCTTACACTAGTATTACGGAGGCTTAAAGAGTAGCAACTATACGCCAAGTTCAGCAAGTGTGAGTTTTGGCTTACTCAGATTGGATTTCTAGGCCATGTGGTTTCTGGAGACGGTATTTCAGTGGATCCAGATAAGACTAAAGCAGTTATGGATTGGCCAAGGCCGACGAAAGTGATAGAGATACATAGTTTTCTAGGACTTACAGGCTATTATAGGCGATTCATTGAGGGATTTGCTCATTTATCTTCCCCTATAACTAAGCTAACAAGGAAAGGAGAGAAGTTTGAATGGAATGATGTGTGTGAACGTGCCTTCCAAGAATTAAAACTGAAGTTGACCAGCGCACCAATTTTAGCCATTCCAAGAAGTGGAGAGAAATACTCCATTTACAGTGATGCATCCCATTCAGGTTTGGGTTGTGTATTGATGCAAGATGGTCGAGTTAATGCTTATGCTTCCAGACAATTAAAGAAACATGAGGTGAATTACCCTACCCATGATTTAGAGTTGGCAGCGGTAGTATTTGCTTTGAAGATATGGCGACACTATCTATATGGTGAGAAAGTTGAAATTTATATAGATCATAAGAGTTTACATTATCTTCTATCCCAGAAAGAATTGAACATGAGCCAGAGACGTTGGGTTGAGTTATTTAAAGATTTCGACTGTGAGATTTTATACGATCCAGGAAAGGCTAATGTAGTAGCTGATGCTTTGAGTCGGCGAGGAGCTTCTATGGCTATAATGATGGTTCAAGAATGGAAGTTATTGGAGCAGTTGAGTGCTCTATCTATTTCAGCCCTAGAAGATAAATCAGTTGTGAGTTGCACTTTTATGAGGGTGCAACCCGAGTTATTTGATTTAATCAAGAACCAGCAATCAAAAGATGAGAAGTTGGCACAGATTTTGGCAGATTTTGAGAAATTTTCTCCTTTGGGATATACTCTACGGAGTGATGGTATACTCTTATTCTAGGGACCTATTTATATACCCGATGATGGAAATCTCAAACAAGAAATTTTGAATGAAGCACACAAGAGTCGTTATACTATTCATCCAGGTATTGCGAAGATGTACCACAACCTTATGCGACAGTATTGGTGGAGTGGTATGAAGAAAGATGTAGCGAAATATATTTCATAATGTTCAGTATGCCAACAAGTTAAAGTGGAACATCAGAAACTCGTAGGTTTATTACTTCCATTACCTATTTCGGAGTGGAAGTGGGATAATATTGCTATGGATTTTGTGATGGGTTTACCCAGGACTACTAGGGGCTATGATGCTATATGGGTGATTGTTGACCGTTTGACTAAATCAACCCATTTTCTACCTATTAAGAAGACTTACCCATTGAACAGATTTGCCAGAATTTATATTGAGGAGATCGTGAAGTTACACGGTGTTCCATCTAGCATTGTATCTGATCGAGATCCTCATTTTACTTCTCATTTTTGGGGAGCTTTGCATGAGGCATTGGGATCTCAATTGAAGTTTAGTACGACGTTTCATCCTCAGACAAACGGTCAGTCAAAGAGGACTATCAGGACTCTTGAGGATATGTTGAGAGCTTATGTTCTAGACTTCCAAGGTAGTTGGGATGAGCATCTATCTTTGGTGGAATTTGCCTACAATAATAGTTTCCATTCAAGTATTGGAATGTCACCGTATGAGGCTTTATATGGACGACTGTGTCGATCGCCGATATGTTGGGAAGAAATTGGAGATTGGGTTTTATTAGGTCCTAAAATTGTTGAGCAGACGATAGAAAATATTCGAGTTATCAAAACAAGAATGAAAACAGCTCAAGACAGACAGAAGAGTTATGCAGATAAGCGACGACGAGACCTCGAGTTTGAGGTAGGTGACCAAATTTGGTTGAGAGTCATGCCTATTAAAGGTGTATGAAGATTTGGCATAACAGGGAAGCTTAGTCCCCGTTACATTGGTCCGTTTGAGATTTTGAGACGGATTGGGACTTTGGCATATGAGTTAGCTTTCCCACCTCAGTTGTCCCATGTTCATAACGTGTTTCACATTTTGATGTTAACGAAGTACATGCCAGATCCCTAGCATGTGATTGATTTTCAGAATCTTGAAGTTAAAGAAAATGTGTCTTATGAAGAGATGCCTACCAGTATTTTAGAGCGGAAGGAAAAGACTTTGAGGAATCGATCAATTCCTCTTGTGAAAGTGCAATGGCAGCAACACTCGTCAGAAGAGGCAATGTGGGTGCTAGAAGAAGAAATAAGACGTCTTTACCCCTCGTTTTCGAGTAACCAAGAACGAATTTGGAGGACTAAATTCTTTTAAGGAAGGGAGAAATTGTAACGACTTGTTAGAGGGCCAATTATTTATTTAGAATTAGTTAATTAATTATTGAAGTGTTTAATTAAGAAAATTTTCCAATTAATTGTGAATGTGGCAATTTAGATTTTTAATTGAGAAAATATAAATTAAATAGCATTTAATTATATTTATTTATTAAATGCAAGGACATGATGGTCATTTAAGGATTTGATATTAGCATTTAATTATTAAATAAAGTTATTGTAATTAAGGGATTGATGAATCCAACCATGAGAGGATTAGGATTAGAAGACTCCTAGTTATATTAGGAGAGGGAGATGGGCATTAGGGCTTCTCATAAGCATATGTATATATATAAAGTCTCTTTGGCCATATTGTCTTCACGTCGTGTGAAGAACAGAGGGACTGAGAGATAGCAGTGTCTTACAAGAGCTTCAAGATCATTCAAGGGTTCAATCAAAGAGTCTAAGGCAAGTATCTTTCCCCTGTAAACCTTTCTTACAGGTCTTGGTTGAGTTTTGATATCAGATGCTTGAGATATATCAATTCAGTGCATGTTTATATATATTTTTATGCGTACAGTGAGTTCATAGCAGCCATGCATGATTCCTTCCAACGATTCTTGTCAATATTATTATTGAATCATTTATAAGTTTGTTTCAAACCAATTGGGATTTGTTTTCCCAAGTTTTGTTCGGAATGGTATAGGTTTATTTAAGTTTGAATCAAGAACAGAGTCTCTGTGTTCGTCGTTTCTGGGTCTAAAAGTTGCAAACGTCCACATAGGATCCTTCATATCCGGATAGATTTTTCAGAGCATGTGAGTAGCATCTAGATAGGTTAGAAGTTATCCGGATGGGTTAAAAAGTTTTATGTGAGTGACATCCGGATAGCTCTTGTTCATATCCGGATGGTCCAGTGATATCCGGATGCTTCGTTTTCGTATCTGGATGTGTATAGCAGAGATTGTGAGTAGTATTCGGATGCCTTGAGTTGTATCCGGATGTGTTTAAATTGTTTGGTAGTAATATTCGAATGCTGTGTCGTATCTGGATGAGTCTAAGGCTTTTTGTAAGTGATATCCGGATACTTTGTGTTGTATCCGGATGTGTCCAAATAAGTTTGTGTCTTGTATCCGGATGGGTCTTTGCACATCCGGATGTCTCTCACAACTTATTCCAAAGTTCATGTGTTTTGTATCTGGATGGGTTGTATCTGGATGGGTTCTTACTCATCCAGATGTCTCTCACAATCCCATTCAATTCATGTGTCTCATATTCGGATGGGTGATTTTCATATCCCAATGGGCCTAGGGTGTATAACATTCACACCGAAATTCCATCTTTTCTCCTATTTGGTTCCATTATCTTCAAAACCTCAAAGTTAAGCGTGCTCAGGTTGGGGTAATTTTATGATGGGTAACCCCCTGAGAAGTCTTCATGTTGTAATAAATAAATTATTAAATAATTAAATAAATGTCAAAAGATATTGCAATTCAAGGAAAAATACGAGTAAATCTTTATATTCCAATATATTATAACAGATTACATGTCTAGCATTTAATTTGACATGTTCCAAATTATTTTGTGAGTTTATGTGCATTCATCTTGGTATGAGCATTGAGCATGACTTTCTATGGAGCAATACATATTGTGTGCTAACATGTATGTGAACATTGCATTATGCGCGCCAGGTGGCTAGTCCGTGGGAATCCCACTAGTTTAGTTTTAGATTGTGTGTCACTTGCCTGATGTCGACCAGGGAGCTAGGGGCATATTACCCACAATATGTGCTTACAGTTTTTATGTTTGCAGGTTCAGATTAGTCAAGCATGTATTACAGTTATGTGGGTCTGTGTGCCAAAGTTGCATACCTGTATTTATCTTATAGTTTATGTGCATTACATTTATGAATGCAATCAAATAGAGTTATACTCAGTACAAGTTCAATAAGTTTTTCTTTAGTATCTATATTACTCGATTCAGCTTCAGTTATTCTTTCCAGTTATTACTTGCTGAGCTTTGTAGCTCACCTTATACTCTTCACCATTCCAGGTCCTAGCGGGGGAGTACAGATGTGGGGCCTAGCAGCAGTGTCCAGTGGTGTGTGTACGTGGAGCCGCTCAAGACCAAAGATGGCTGGGAGTTGATTAGTTAGTGTTCTATCAGTTTAGGTTTATTTTATGTTACAATTTAGGGGTTTCCCCTTAGATGTAGTTTATGGTTTTCAGTTGATATTGACTCATAGTTTTATTTTAGTTGATTGAGATATTTATTTTGGTATCAGATTTCAGTTTATTAGTTAGTTTTATATTTTATTTTCCGTAGCACCTCTTCTCGGGCAATTCTAGGAGAGGGGGTGTTACATTTAATATTTAAAGAATTTTTTTTTTTTTTTGTTATGATCATCCCATTGCAACTTTGGTTTTGAAACAAAACCCTTTTTCAAAATATTTCATAAATAACAATCAATGGATGTCATCAAAATAGAAATTCTTTTTCTCCAAAAATCATAAAATGAGCCACCAAAATAAGGTGTCACATTAATAGGATAACCTTCCTTAAACATAAATGCCATAGATCTCTCCTTAGGTTGTTAGAGACCTTAAAACAAGAAGTTAGGCTTTGATACCAATTGATAGGCTTGAAATGCTATAGCACACACCCAAAAGAGGGGGATAATTGGGTAAATTTAAAAAATTGATAGAACTTGAAATTTTTTTTGATACAAATGAGGTTTTAGTGAGTTAAAACATAAAACGTGTATAGAATGACAAATGCAATGCTTAAAGGATAAAAAGCAAGAAAGATAAAGAACACAAAGGATTTATAGTGATTTGGTTTAAACGAAGCCTAATCCACTACGTTAGCTCCTCACTAAGGATTTTAAACCAATTCACTAAAACATCCTACTTGATTCCAAATAGGCCCTCTAGTCCAAAATTAGGAAATTACAAACCTCCTACACTTAAGGTAGACCCTCTAGCACACTTGCTAGGAAATCAACCTCCTACTTACAAAAGTAGGCCCTCTAGTTATACAAACTAGGAAATACAAGAAATGAATAGTGAAGAGAGGATCTAAGAGATAAATCTCTTAGTTACAAGATCTCTCAAAATACAAACAAGGCTTGAATGAATTGATACAAATTAAAATCAAAGCCTTGAAGAGAGAAAAATGAAGCACAATCAATATAAATACAAATGAGTATACGATGTAAGGTCAAATCATTTTATTCCCATCCATTAGCTTTTTCTTGATCAACCTTAATTTGTATTTATAGGTATCTCACAAGTTTCAAGAGAAATCTAGCCATTTTAAGCCGTTGGAATTTGAAAAACTAGTTGTCAGAAGCTTTTTACAAATTAATTAGTCGACATATGACTTAAATCGGTCGACAGATTGAATTTAAAACTACTATTAGTCGATAGATTGAAGGCATTAGTTGACAAATGAAATTACTTAGTCGACAGATTCAAAGGTTTAGTTAACAGATGAAATGACTTAGTCGACAGATTGCTTGAGGTTAGTCGACAAATAAAATGTGTTAGTCAACAGATGAAATGTGTTAGTCGACAGATTAAGAAAAATTTCAATATGGTCGACTATGATTGATTTTTCCTTAAGAAAGTTATTTCATTTTTTAATCAATAAAAACATAATATTCCAAATGTCATTAAGAGATTTATCACGAGATTTTTGACATTGGAATGCATGATGAAATCGATTTTAATTTTGGTGCTTAATAAATCTTATAAAAGTAACTTGGAGTACTAAGATAATAACCATAGATAAAATAATTCCATCATCAAGGTGCAATTAATTTTTATCATCAAAGGTATATCAAAGACAAAATATCAATCTATCAAGAACATAAAGATGGTCTTTTGCCTTTGAAATTTTTTTGCTTCATTTATCCAACGGTTCAAAACCAATTTGTAAAAATCATTTAGGAGATTCTTTTAAATCTTAATACTTGTTTGTGCAAATCTCCATCTATAAAAAATTATAGATCATTTGATTTTTATTTTAACAAAGTAGTTGAAATTGATTTTTGTTTCAAAATCATATACTTTGATTTAGAGTATAAAATCATTTGACATTTTTCATCATCAAAACTAAACACAAGAGTGAAATATCAATATCAATATCAATCTCCCCATTTTTTATGATTACAAAACCTATTTCTATTAAAAAATCAATTTCAATATATATCTCCTCCTTTTGTCATAAATTAAAAAGGTTTGTTCTCAAAAATTAAGCTTAAGATTCCTCTTTAAATCAAAAATTTTAAAAGAATAATGAGTTTGAGGAAATGCTTACAAGCATTGTTAGCTCCAATAAACTTCCCCTTAAACTGATAAACCATACATTCAAACAACCACACAAAATCAAAATGTATCATTCCAAAAAAGGTTAAAAGGAATGCTCCCCCTTAATAAGAGTTGGGTTTTTAAGAGATACTTACATAAGTCTTTCTTTAACACAAGCTCCCCTTAAGATGATGTAACCAATAATGTTAGGGAATCAAAGTTGATAAGCGCACAAGGAACATATCATTCCAAATAAGGAGATTACGAGAAATACTTCCCCTTAATATGACCTAAAAATTGGTCATAAAACTTGAAAGGTAAGGATCCAATCTATCAATTTTATGGGTTAGATCATTGACATTATATTCAATTTCTAGAAATATGTCAAATTTTCTTATTTGAAGCTCCCCTTAAGTATCGAAGGGCCTGTATGAGGAAGATCCCCGTGTCCTTATGATTGTCTTTGTGACACAGATATTCTCGAATACCTTGAAGAAAGTATCCTAAAGACTCTCTAAACCCTTCTGGAGGCCGATACCCAAAGACTCCTAGGACCAATCTTCCTCTAAAGGCTCTTAAGACCTCTCCAGGGAACCCCGAAGCCTTTTTCCTATCAGTCCTCTTATCGGACCATCAGACTCTTTGGAACTTGGCCGACCTCTCAGCTTTCTCAAGGAACTCTACTCTAGTCTTTCCCAAGATAAATAAATGTAATTTTTGTAGTTAGGCAACAACAATTTGGCCCTATTTGTGGGAAATGAACAAAAAGTCATCAATCTTAAGATAATCTATGAAGGTTGCCTATATGGAAATGCCATTTTAGTATGGCAATCCTCAACAACACTCGTGCCAAAATATGCAGCACCTCTTTGTGGCTCAGTTCCCAAATCCCCCTAGAAACCACTCAAGAGCTTTCGCAAGGTTTTTCTCTTACTATTATGGGTCGTCTAAGGCTTTCCCCCTATTATTATGTTGGCCCTCAGGGGAAAATTGTACCTCCCCACCCTGTTTCATGTGCATTCTTCAAAGCAAGGAACCACTCGGGAAGGTGGGGAGGTCAAGGAAATGTGTTGCCTGTTGCACTCTCTGAAGACCAAGCTTGGGGAGCTATAGCTTCCTAAGCTTGAACTTGATGATAACGGTCATTTCCCCAAGCATTGCCTGCTCCCATAAGAAGAACATCACCCCAAAGTTTGGAATTAAAGCAACCTCTTTCTCAGATAAAGTCCCTTTCGAAGTATACTCATAAGGGGGTTTTATGACCTAGGGGGTAGCATCTTGGGCTTATCAAATTCCTCATATATGCCTTTCCCTAAGCCCGAGGGTATTTTAGAGAAAAGGGGTGCCTCCTAATTCAAATGGAGGCAAGAGTTGGTGAGCTGCGTGAGGTGCCGACGAGATGAGATTAATTATTAGTACTCTTTACAGCAACATATTTTTGCAACCACTCCTATTCTTGATAGCTGCATCTGCCCCATTTGCTAAAAGATGCCAGGTGTTTGGTACCAGTCTTCTCAAGCCCTGCGTGTTAGAGATATGCCCCACAAGCCAATTATATTTACATGTAATTGATCATATTTTACATTTTGACTCTTTATCTTCAATCAATTATTATTGTGAGGCATTATGTTTTTATTTTTCATTGATGGTCGTCTTTATTATTTCCATACTTGACAAAGTCCATAGATCAAATAGGCTCATGGAATATGGTCGTGCATAGAGATGACGATCATGAAACATATTCCTTATAAGGCTTGATCTTAAATGTTCCTAGTCATAGAGTTATTAGGACTGGACATTAATAACTCGGATAGACTAGCATATATGATGCATGCTCAATTAGGAGAATGTCTTGTTTCATGGACATTGGTGTGTGGACACTAGTGCATATATGTGGGTGCTTATTATAAGAATAAGTACACTGAACTGACCCGCTACAGAATTCCTAATGGTACATGTTTATTGTCGAATTGGAATTTCTGTGTTGCACTAGTGTAGATTGGTCCTTAGACTTGAGACATCATGGTAGTCTTATATTTGACTGGTTATGCTTTGGTTCGTTTTTGGATTCCAATGGAGTCATTAACAAATTATCACTGGGCATAACCTTATCACATATGAAGGCTTGTGAATGTCGAAATAGGATTCATCACTTATCGATAAGATGAGAAGATGTCCTATGTATTCCGATGATTTCATGGCTGAGGAAATCCTTGGCCAAGGTGAGGTGGAAATCAAAAGGTGTTTTGATTTCACCGAACAAGTCATAAATCTGGAATGGATACATAGTTATTGAATGATTAGGGTTTCGTCATAAAACCATACCCTAAATTCAATTGGGATATAGATTGATGAAAGGATTTTATTACATGGTAATTGCAATTGAAAAAGGTCCGTGTTTTTTCATCGTTGGCTAGGTATTCATGGCATGTTGCTAGACGTTAACCATGATATGTAGGGTTTTAGAATTAATATGATTAATTCTAAAATTATTAATTAAAGAGTTTAATTAAGAAGCCAATGAGATGTGTTAATTAAAAGAGCCCATTAGTTTAATTAAACTAATAAGTTGGGCCTTGAAATAGCCTAATAGAATTGGCCCTACATCTAGCCCAATGGTGGACCTAAGGGGTCACACACTTAGGTTGAGCCTGTTCCACAAATTAAAAGAGAGATACGGTCCAATATGATTAAGGGCTGGGCCTAAAAAGTTTAGGGGCTTTCCAAAGGCACAATTAGGTTTTTAAACTCTATAAATAGGCCACTTAAGAAGATGGAAAGGTGTGAAAAATTCGGATCTCTCATTGGAGGCACTTAAGGTTTGCTAGCACTACTCGAGGTGTCGTGGAAAGGGTCGATCGTGTGGACCATCTTAGAGGAGTTCGTGTTTGCGGCTCTACGAATCAAACGAGGAAGAATCCAAGCTTAGGGTTGGCCGATTTCTATCACTGCGTAGGCAGGACCATATTATTAGCTGCAGCGAGATTTTCTCATCGGCCTCAGCCACAAAGACAAAGAATTGTTACAACCATCGGTAACATTATGTTGATCTCTTCAAGAACACCATGTTCAAAGAGATCGAGACAAATTACTGCAAATTATGTGCCAGAAGTCGTCAACCTATAGGCGAAACACTTGAATGAAGAACAATATTTATTGAAAACTAACCAATTCTAATACGTAGATGTAGATGCATGTATCGAATCGCCTTAACAAAATACATTTGTATAGGAATATGGTAGTGATAGCGCATGCATGTTATAATGCCTATATTTTTGTGTGCTTTTGTTTTGTAGCAACTTAGTGAGAGACCGACGAATCTGGCTTGACTCACGCTAGGGAGCCAAGAAATGGAGCCTCTTGGGCTTGTTTGACCTTTTGTATATGGAACCAAGATTTCTCCAGGAAAGAACTTATAAATTGATGTACCTGGAAAGACAAGGCAGGCAAAACGGCAGCGAGGAAACAAAAAAGACCCTCTGGGCCCAGCCAACGGGAAAGCCACTCGGCATAGCCGAGTGGCCAAGGCCACTCGGCCTAACCAAGTGGCCAAGGCCACTCACCACAACCGAGTGGCCAAGGCCACTCGATAACCCCACTCGGCACAACTGAGTGGGGGGGCCACTCAGCCCTAAGTGAGGGACACTCGGCCATGCCGAGTGGCCCACCTCTCACTCGGCCTAGCCGAGTGGGGTCCACTCGTCTAGGCCGAGAGACCCCCACTCGGGTGGTGACCGAGTGGGTGGTCACCCGACACCCTGCCGGGTGACCCTTTGTGATGGAAGATCCGGCCCATGGCCGCCCTCTTGACTAGAAAATGGGCCCCAAAAATTTTGAAACGGGCCCCAAGATTCCTATCGAAAATATCGCGAGATCTCTCTCTCTCCTCCACTATAAATATAAGACCCAACTTTCATCACGAGGTACGCTATTTTAAGCAATTGAAGTATGATTTTCCATTTTCTCTCGAAATCTAATTTAAGCATCGGAGGGTTTGCATGGGAACCCCCACCCGCGCCCTAACGGTGCTCTCGTTTTGTAGGCCATTCGTCACCACCAAGGTCTCTCGTCACCATCAAGGCCTCTCGTCACCATCAAGGCCTTTCGTTACCAACAAAGCCTCTCGTCACCAACAAAGCCTCTCGTCATCATCAAGGCCTCTCGTCACCATCTAGGCCTCTCGTCACCCCAAGGTCACTTGTCATCCTTGAGGCCACTCTTCATCTTTGAGGTCATTTGTCATCCCGAGGCCACTCGTCATCCCGAGGCCTCTTGTCATCCCGAGGTCACTCGTCACCCTCAAGGCCATTCATCATTCTCAAGGCCACCAGATCACTTTGGGGTCACCAGATCACTTTTGGCCACAAGATCATTTTGAAGCCACCAGATCATCAGCCCACAAGATCATCAGCTCATAAAATCATCAGCTCTGTCGGTTTATCAGACTTAGAACTCCATCAGATCCAATTCCTCGTTCAGATTCTCATCAGTGAAGGCACAACTCCCGAGACTCTTGCATTTGTCTGCAATTAAAAATAGATTGTTGTATTGGCAACAACATAAATAAATGAGGACATTCTAGCGGAAGTATTGGAATCATCATTAACCTTTTATCTAGGACATGTGGATGGATTCGATTACAAACGGATACTCCAGTAACTTAGTTGTTAGCTTACAAGTGCCCAGTCACAGCCTTGGCTACAACATGTAGAGCCTAGTACACACCTCAAGATGTTAGTAATGTTGGAATCAGATCTTGTCCTTGGCATTATTCTAGTTACGAATCTAGGAGTTTTACCAAATTGCCAAAACAAAATGATCGTGGTTGCAGATATAGGTGCTTTGCCAAATCGTCAAAAAAAAAAAAAAACACATCGATATTCTTCATCGCGAATATAGGTTAAAGGCCGAATCGTTAAAATAAAATCATTGATATTCTTCATCATGGATATAAGCCGAAAGCCTAATCACCAAAACAGAAGCATCGATATTCTTCATAGAGGATTTCGGTGCTCTACAGAATTACTAAAACAAAAACATTGTTATTAATAAGGGTCATAAGCTGAGCTCCCAATTACAAAGATATTCATCATTGTGGATGTAGGTAATATGCAGAACCGCTGAAACAAAATACTTGTTGTGAAAGTTGGCATTTTAAGTAGGCACTCTGTCAAATTGTCATAAGAAAAACTTTGGTATTCTGATTGCGGACATAGGCATTCTATTGAACTACCATAAAAAAAAATATTGGTATTCTGGTTGTGGAAGTAGGCACTCCACCGAAGTACCATAACAAAATATTGGCATTCTAATTACGGAATTAGGCATTTTGAGTTGGTACTTTGCCAAATTTCCATTACAAAATATTGATATTCTAATTTTAGATGTAGGTATTACATTAAACTACCGAACAACCACAACAAAATAGATGAAGAGTGGATGTAAACACTAGGTTGAACTGCAAAAAAAAAATAAAATAGAGTGCCTCAATGCATGCCTCATGCCGCTAGGAAGTGCTTATATATTCTCTACTCAGAATCCATCATCACGTGGGCACAGGATATGGCCTGCAAGAAAGTTCCATTCTCTTTGGACACAAAGATGAGGGTCGCTTCCTCCAATGACTACATCTCTTGCCTTGCACAATCGTGCACCAACCAGTGGAATGAACGGGGTTTAGGAAATATTTCTTCTATGCAAGTCCACTGGTATACACCCCTTCCACTATACTAGAGAGCTTAAGGTTGTGTATCACTCCTTATCAAGCAAACATTTCCACAAAGGAACTCTATGGGATTCAATGTCCTTCCTCTCGTTTAACTCCAAGGAATAGTGGCAATGACCAGGCTACAGACTAGATTGGTGGGGAAAAGGTGGTCTGGGGACTCAGGCACACTCCTCACCCCTAACTGGGGGTGGCAGCAGTGGTACCCCTTGTTGATGCCAGATGTGGGAAAATATATCTTATACTTGATATTTATCAAAATTCTATCTATATATATACATCAGGGCCTAGTATTTCATAGTTCCCTAGCAAGTAGACCTATACCCCTAAAATTGTTTCATTCTTTCCATAACTTTATACATATTGTTGCCTTACCCCCACAATGTGGGATAGACCAACACTCCCCAGACCTATTATCGAGTTGCATGATCTAGATATTTTGATGATAATTGCATTTATGCTAAAACTTTAATGTCATCTTATTTAGAATATTGGTTAAGGATTTGTTATGCTGAGATTTGATAGAATATATGTTAAGGATGCCTTGAATATGTGTAAGATCAAAAAACCTTGATATTTTTGTCTACTAATAGGATTGTTCTTATGTGCTATTGATATGTTTGTATATGTCTTTCTTTGGGATCATCCTAAAGTTATGATATATGTAGCAGCATTACTCATAGTTTAAGAGTAATGTATATTTGATGTTTAAGATCGTTTACGTTGATGATCATATTCTTAAGTGATGGTACTTGAGTTTTGATTGTCTTATCCTTAATGTTAAGGTTGTGTTAATACCTTAATGTATTTGTTTAATCTTGCTCTTACTTATATGCTTAAAGTGCTAATTTGTTGCTCTAGATCTTAAGGGATGTGTTAAGTATCCATATTGCATGAGTGTTATGTGGACCTCATGGTGCTTTGAGTAAACTTAAGGTTGCGATATATCTTAAGTAGCCAAATTATGTGGATCCATTACTTAGATCTAAGAGAAATGTTCTTATTTGATCTATCATGCCTGTTCTTGAGTAAATGCATATATATGCTTAGTCAAGTGATTCTGAGATCTAGTTCATAAATCCTAAGGTATCTATTCGATATTTAATATCATATTCTTTATGCTCTCAATACTCTGAAATTTAATGGAAGAGCATTTAAGCTTGTATTAGTTGAATATTTGTTGCTTAAGCAAATCATTCAAGTATTTATAGGATTGTTAATTTTAAAGCAGCATTTAAGTTGTCTTCTCTAGCTGGTAATCGAGTGATAGTTAATCACTTGAATATGTATATGGATGCAATTAAGAGGTTTTACCCTAAAGCATCTAGATATAGTCTAAATATTTCTTGATTGAATTTAAGTAAATGCTATATGTGTTCCAAGTAATACTTCCTAGTGTTGCTCTTGTTTATGTTCATGCATTTAAGTAATAGAAACCTAAGGTTTCTATCTTTCAATAATTACTCAATGTATGCATTAGTAGTATATGTAGCTAACGGCTTATGGAATAAGAAATCATGTATGCTTTGTTAAGTGTAAGTGTTTTTGTGAATGATTGATAAATCATGATGCTAGAGTTAGAGCATCGTGATATGTTGTGTTTTGTTTTATGTGTGCTATTGTCTTGATATATAATGAGTTATCATAATGATCAAGCTAGAGTATCCTTGTGTTAATGATGTGCTTTATTGTTGAGTAACATATATTGTGCTCAACATATTTAAAATGTTCTATGTGCTTTACATTAGTTAAGTAATAGTGAGATTCTTGACTTATGAATATTTTATGTGGATACATTTCATGAAGCATGAATGAATATGTATGCTGAATCTTTATGCTTCATGACATGTATTGATGCATCTTCATGTTGATATGTGAGTCTAAAAGAACGACTCTCATTTGAATCTAGAAAAAGGAATGTTTCTTAGTTGAGTAACATTTAGTGTTCTCAACTGATTAGCTTTTAAGAATCCAGTTAAGTTCCATGAAATGAGAATATCTCATTATCTTGGCTCTTCTAAGGGTTTTTATGTAACTAAGTGGATGCATTTAGAAAGTTAAATTTATCCAACTTTCACAAACAACACTTGTGTTTATTTGAGCTTAAGGTTTATATGTCTAGAAAATTGAGTTTTATATTTAAGCTCAATGTTTATGATATTTAGGTGTTGATGAGAAACTTGTACTTCATATGTTAATGATTTATGTTTCTCATTTAATTGTTATTATTAAGGAGAAAATTGTTTTGATGTTATTCCAAACAATATATATTGTTTGAATAATAATCGAGTAAGGCATTAAGCTTAATCAAGTATATTTGAATGTCACTTGAGTAAATGCTCAACTTAATCAAGTAATTTATTGCAAGGATTAGCTATGTCAAATATAATTTAGTGATCTATGTTGTAACTGAGTGCTATATATTTGTAAACGTCTAAGAGTTGTGCATAATCGAGTATATCCTTGCATTAGTTGAGTATATTGGTTTCTTAGTCAACTATGATTGCTTATAAGGATTTAATCGAGGATTTTTTAAAGAAATCAAGTGCATGTTGATGGATAATCGACTATTAGTGAGTAATAGTCGAGTGTTTTATGAAAGTTATCTGTATTTTAAATTAAATCGAGTAGCTAATGAGCTTACTTGAGTATCTGATGAGTTCAATCGAGTATCTGAAGTATAATAGAGTGCTAACAAAATATACTCGAGTATGAAGCGTATATAATCGAGTATAGATTTTTATTAGTTGAGGGAGAGCTTGAGTTAGTCGAGTGAATGGTTGTTAAACTCAAATTTTATAGTCATTAGACTAGCCATTACACATGCTTTTAAGGCACAGATTGGACCGTTTAGGCTCCAAAAAGCTCTAAATATTCCATAAATGATTAAGCATGATATTTAAATATTCTAATGATTATGTTATGGAAAGAGAAAGTTACCTTTGTAGATTTTCACTCTTTTGATAACAACTATAAAAGGAGATGAAGTTGAAGATAAAGGCTATTGTTCTTGAATTATTTCAATTGACTTGAGCCAAAAGAATACTTTAAGTTCTCATCTTCAATTAGAGAAGGAGAGACATAGTGTTTGTTTATTTCACAATCCTTTATCTCTCTTTTCTATTGTGAGAAGTAGATTTTGAATTTTATCTCAATCTTGTGAGAGCTTCTCAACTAAGCTTAAATTGTAATCTTCTTATTTCTTGTTCTGGTTATGCCTGATCCATAAAAGACTAGAGGTTACGTTTGATCCTTTGAAAAAGAAAGAGGTTATACATGATCTTATAAAAGGTAGTGGTTTTAGTTTAGCCTTGAAAAATTGATTGTATTGGTTACTGCTAACCTTGTTAAAAGCATAGATTATAGCTGCACCTGCGAAAAGCTAAGGTTATAGCTAAGCCTACGAAAGCTAAGTGGATTGGTAAATCCTTGGTAAGGAGCCAAGGGAGTGCAGTAGGCCTATTGGTCGAACCATTATAAATTTTTGTGTGTTGCATTGCTTTAATTTCTTCTATTTCAGCACTTTCTTTTATGCTTTTAGCAAGTCCCAATTTTTATTTGCTAATCTATTTTGAGTTTTAATACTTAAAAAAAAAAAAATTCTATGTCTTTAAGAGAATCATTTTTCTTGCATCAAACTTATTCTACATTTCTCACATCATTTTCTGTCAAGACTTTATTTAAACTGTTAGTCCTCATATATTGAAAAGTTCAAACTGTTTTATCTAAAGAATCTTTAAAATCCCAAAAGTTATTTGAAAACCCAATTCATCTCGCCCTTGGGTGTCCATTTTTTTCACCTATCACACTGAGGAGGTAGGTTTTGTTTGTGCATCTATGTGTGTGCACAGGAACACAAGTACCTATAGAGTGTTCAGTCCCTGGATAAGGCGATGGAATGCCACTAATTGTAACAAGTTACCTATACTAATATTTGTTTATTTATGGTTCCTACATTATGCTACATTTATGCACAAGATTCATACATATGCTAGGTGTGACGCCCCGTTCCCACTTACAGGTGCCACTCATGAACAATTATCCAAACTGCTCACATGCTTAGTCATTTGTGAAGGGCGGACTATGTTTCAACATGAAACGCCCTAGGTGGCAACTAGGCTTTGTCCTTCCCTTCCCTTAATCCCAAGATCAACTAAAAGATTTGGCCTTTAAACATACGCCATTTGGCTAATTAAATTCCATTAAGTTGCCCAATTGCCTTTTTTTATTACTTTAAATTTTTCTTCCCTCCAAGAATTCCACCGAGCTCCATAAAATTCACAATTACAATCAATCCATTGATTTTTACCAATTTTGGAGGAAAATTCATATAATTTAAATTTTCAAAATTTTTTGCATTTTCTCTAAAATACCCAAAATCTCTTTATTTTTGAAAATTCCTTCGAGGCCCAAAATCAACCAAGAAATGCCCCAAAAATCCATATTTTTTTAAAAAAAAATTGACCGGCGGGGCCTGTTAGCGCCCCACGAGGCCCTGCGGTGCACTGGGCACAGGCTGCGTGCCTTCACGCCCACACGCCCTAGCACCCACGCCCGTGCCCCTAGCACCCCCGAGCCCATGCCCCCTGCTGCCACTGTGGCCCCCTACGAGCCACCTGATGGCCCCAACTGCTGTTGTTGCTACCTTCTTCACACTTTCTTTTTTTTTTTTTTTCTTTGGGGCTTCTTAACCCAAAATTTCTAGAAATTAAATACCCATAGAATGCATCATAAATCTACACATTTCCCATAAAAATCATTTTCTCCAACACCCAAGATTTATTCCAAATAAATTTACATCCATGGACTTAGGCCTCCACAAGCCATTTCTAACCATTAAATTACATCACATGAAACATATACAACAAATAGGCTTCCATAAGCCACGATCCCACAAATTTAATAAAACACATGCCTAGGCTTTTTTAAGCCATAAATAAACAAACCCACCATGAACTTCCCAACTTCAAGCTTGCAACACTCCCTTTTCTCTTGGCACATGAACAACCTATAAGTTGAGGGTAAAAAGCTCATGAGCTATAAAACTCAAAAAGGGTGCAATGACAATAAGTATGAACAAAAACATATCATGTGATGCCAAATGCATGTATGCAACATGGTTAGGGCTTCCACATCCTCACAACCACCTAGGTTTGAGGCTTCCAGCTACCCTACTCCACACAACCTCATGGCCATAGGTCCTTGAAGACAAAGAAAATCATGCCAATGCACACATTAAAGTTTAAGCACATACTTTACCACTTGCAAGCCACCATCCTATAGGGCTATCCCTTACCTTTTCCATTCTTTGAAACTTTTAACTCTTCCTAACTTTCTTCCAACTCTTCCCTTAAGAGATCCTTGACACAACATAGATTTATATTACTAAAGGAGAAATAAGAAGAAAGAAACCTAGCCTTTAAATGGCTAAAAACATAATCTTCTTACCCCTTGAGGCTTTAGTGCTTCCCCAAAGCCTTCTTCTTGGAGCTTCAAACCACAACCTTCCTTGCTTCCAACTTCCAACTCAAGGAAAGCTTCCTTCCTTCTCTCTTTCTTTCCTTCTTTCTTCCTTTCTTTGAGAGATTTTTCCCTAAGTCTTGATATCCCAAACTCAAGAGCACATCCTAACCCTTGATCTTTCTTTTTGAGGCTCAATCTCAACACTTGGAAGAAAACACAATCCATGCCATGGTCTTTTTAAATTTCAACCATTGGATCATTTTGCCTTTTCAAGACTTCATCACTACCTTTAAAAGAAAGCACAGTCCATGTGCCTATCCAAGAATTAATCTTAGCCATCCAAAATTAGTCTTTAATTTAATTCATTATTATGTTGGTAATCCTTGCCAACTTTCAAGACTAAATGGAGGCCCTTAGATCACTTTTCAAATCCAAAAATTAATCTCATCCCTTGAATTTTCATTTCTTTCTCATTTAAATTTATGAGACTATTTTCCACCATTAATGCATGACTAATTTCATTTCTTTTTGGATTTTCTTTTAATCCAACACCATCATGCCTCTCATTAAATGCTTGAAAGACTAATTTACATTTCTCTGGCATTTATTTAAATCTCTCATTTCTCTTGGCCTAGAGCTTTCCAAGTGCCACTCCTTCACACCAAACTTGGCTTCCAAGCTTCCATCTTGGCCATCCATGTGGCCCCACCATATTTAATCCCCAATTTAGGGAAAAATAAATTACCTCTTAAAAATTAACACACTATAATTAATTCCCTCTTTAAATAATAAAATTCCCTAATGGAATTTACTCCCAAAATTACCAAAATACCCCTCTCCTAGGGCACCCTTATTCTCAAAAATCCATTACCTTCTTAAGGGAATTTTAGGAAGTTTCTCACTTCCGTTCTCATTCTCTTAACACTGGTAACACCAAATGTTGCACTAGGTCCATGCACTTAGCCATACAAACATCAATCCATTCCCCAAAAAGAATGTCCATTCTATTGAAATATGTGTATAAGTCAAAAGAGGCCTAAGCTAAATTAGCGTGCCAAAAAAGCCATCTTCTAGAGCGAGGACCTCCTCTGTGAAGTCTAAATGTATAAATTCAATTTCAACCGATGCATCAATGGCCTCTATCCCCTGAGAAGCCATGTGAGCTACTAATGTTTAAGAATTTGTGTCTGGCTGCAACTTATATGGACTCCACGTACCTGTCGGATTAGGTAGATCCCCTAACTCGGCGTCTAGATAATCCTTTGGCACTTTTGGGTCAGGATCCCCACACTCTCGCCAGTCGTGGATGCCTCCTCTAATTGTCTCAATTGAGAAGATCACATCAGACTGGTAACCCTCTAGGTGCGTTCTCTCTAAATACCCTGGGGCAAAGTAAAATCCATATTTGATAAAGCCCGAGGCATACCTTTCCTTTTCCTTGAAGCATGCCTAGGAGATTCGATATTCCTTAACCGTCGTAGCTCAAATGGCATTAATGTTAACCTCCTTGAGATGGCGGGCAAGTTTCTCAGCCTGTCCCCTAGCCTTTTGGAGTTGAGTTTGTGAGTCATTCTTCTCCTCTAGGGCATGGTTGAGCTCAACAATCACCGAGGCGTTAGAATCCTTGAGTGCCACCTTAACCCTTTGTTGTTTCCTAACCTCACCCTTCAGCCTTTC